>VZSE01006618.1:469383-648351 GCA_013398275.1 Promerops cafer
CATGTAGATAACTGTGTGTATAATATTTATTTATTTATATTTTTATACATATATATATCAGTCAAAATAGAAACAAACATAAATATTTGAGAAAAAAGAAAAATATTTAATTTAAAAAAAATTTAAAAAAGCTTGTCCTGGAGATCACAAAGTTCTCTTCCTGTCGTTGCTAGTGTACTGGCACAATAATCTAAAGATAGAGGACTGATGTCTCAGTTCCTCCTTTTTTTGCAGTTCTAAGATTAAAATGGAAGAAGGAAGAGCAGCCTCCCATTTCCTGCCTGATTCTAGGAGTATAGATCAGAAGCAGCTGACATGCTGATTTCTCCAGAAAAACAAACACAACCAGTCCACGGAACTAATTATTTTAATACATTTGATGTCCTTCAAATTTTTGTATACTTTCTTCCAAGAAAAATATGCACCTTCCTCTTCACAAACCGAGTCTCTACAAAATATGTGCTGTTTTGAAGCCTTTTTTCTTCAAGAGATGTTGAGATCTGTGGTGTCACAAAGATGTGTCCCCAGCTGCTCACCTGGGAGCTCTCTCTGGCCATTTGCCTCAGTGGACCTGCCTGCTGTGCCAGTGGGAGTGATCACTGTTGGAAGCCATCAGATGGATTATCAAACAAGAAAGAGCCACATGCTGGGAATCACTTGGTGGCAACCAGGAGTTCAAGGCATGGGTTGGAAGCAGTACCTGCTCTGGGCAAATGTGTCACCTGGCTCACCTTAGGTTTGGCCCAGCTTCTTCTGTGTTAGCAGAGGATGCACTTGTGCTCTGTTTTTTGTTGCCCTCTCTTATGGGAGGTTATTGCTGGTTGAACCAGACAGTTCAGAGGCACAGTTAAAAATTATTTTGGCAGGCCAGACAGGATCCAGCTGCTTTTGCACTCCAAAAAGCCTGGCTGATTTGGCTCAGGTGGTCTGAAAACAACTCCCACTTATACTTGGTGTCAGACACACAGGACTAAAAGTATCATGTACTTCTTGTACAGCACATAAGTAATGAATAGCACATGTGAGTAGAGGTGAAGAAAATATGATCATTTTGGAACAATTGTTAAGAATTAAGATTCATATTTAGAGAATATTTATTATGTCATACCTAATGAATGAACTATATTTTAGTTGCAGTACCTTTAGATCTTTAAAAATTAAATAGATATAGTTCAGTACTAAAATCTGAATCTAGACATAGTTGTTGAAATTTTCAGAAAAGCTTAGACATTCATGTGGTGTACTGTCACCCCCAGCAAAACCAACTTAAATATTTATAAGGTTAATTAGTCTTCAAGTTTCAAAATATAAATGATCCAGTTGTTGACATTTGGAAGATTTACCCTACATTAATTTTGGAGAACAATTTTTTTAGTGGTCAGGATTAGACCATAACTTTACTTGTTGTGGCTGTTGCTCTGATCCTATGTTTGCCTTAGAAAGGGAATGTATACAACTCTGATTTGCACAGACATGCAGTGACACCAGTTTCATGCTTTTTTATCTAAAAATTTACTTCACATACCCAAGGTCCTCCAGGTACCTGTTTTCTAGTGACATCAAAAAGACTAGATGTGTACACCTGTGTGGATTGAGGTTTAGTTGCCTTGACTTTTACCGAAACACTCCAGGGACTTCATGAAAGTGCATACTGCCATGCTGGCAGCAGGCACCTGCCGGGAACAGGCCTGCCTCCCTCAAGGTGAAGCCCCACTTGGGGCTCTCGATGCAGCAGGAGCCACAATCAGAGTAAGCAGTGCCTTCTCTATGCTGTCTGGAGAAGAGATGTCCCAACTCCTGCCCAGAAAACAGGGCTGGTTACATGGAGCAGAAGAGGATGAAGCACAGTCCATGCAGCCACACGACATGGTCTGCTCCCTCAGGAGATGATGCTGGTTCCTGTGGGTTGGCCATCCAGGAAGAGACTTCAGGACAGTCTGTGTGGTCCTCACCATCACTCCTGTCCCTGACAGCACATTAACAGGGATATACATCTGGTAGGTACTATTACTTCATTTTGTGATGCTGGTATGTGCCCCAGCATTTACTGACATCTGTCCAGTCCATGTGCCAGGGTGATTTCTATGTGCCTGTTCATCAAGGAAGGGCTGAAAAAGCAATGCTGGCACATACTCTTGCAGCAGGCTGCTGCAGTATCAGAGCTTGTTCAGAGACAATACTGTGTAGAAATGGTGCTGACTGGGGGGACTAGAAGAAATGCAAGTGCACTTCTGGCACCAGTGCTTTTGCACAAGTGTTCAAGCAGCAGGAACCTATGAAGACAGATGTTCGATGTGCTCTGCAACCTGATAGAGATTGTCAGGTCCAGGCACTGACTGTTCATGGAGAAAAGATAAGGAAGGCTGAGCATCTCACAAAGAACTGGACCTTACCCCTACTCAGCACTTGGTCCTGTCCAGGCTCCAATAAATGTTGTAGCAGGGCCCATCCTCTCCCTGGGCACAGATTAGTGGATGGGGATTGAAGATGAATAGGGTATCTTGAGGTGCTGTTAATTCTTGAGCCTGTATTTATGGCATACTGAGGATACAGCTGGAGCATTCAGGAGGTTCCTTGAAACCCACCAATGAGAACATAGAGAGGTGTATAAAGATATGATTATTTGCTTAGTTTTTGCATATACAATGTGGGATTCAGGGCAGAATTTAAAAATATGTAATACATCTTTCTGTATGATCTAAACAACTTATGTACGCAGCGCTAAGATCATTATCAGTGTAATCTGTTCGAATATTACATGAGATAAATGCCTTCAATTTTTTTAGAGTCATACATTTTTACTTAAGTTTTTTAAAACAAAGGGAATTATAGTCATCTCTGATGTTCTGATAAAAAACTTAAAGGCTGACATTGTGCTACTGTTTACATCTAATAAGAATCAGAATATTCAAATAAAATCAAATGAAAAATGTTAGTGGATTTGTAATTATAACTTCAGAATGATGAGAATGCATTATGGGTTTTCTGGTTTAGAGAGTAAATGTTGTTTCAAAGTCACTTCTCTTAAGAGATCCTAAACATAAACAATTAGCATTAGGAAATTCCCATACCATGTTTTAACCAGAGTATAAAAAATGAACACAACGCTATTTTGGACTAGTGACATTTTGTTCTCTTTTAACAGCACTAAGCTATTATTGCCTACAATATATTTGTTTTTGCTAAGTCTGTATGTTGACATGGAACCTATTATTTTAGATGAGAATGTTATTTCTGGAAAAATTTCTTGTTCTCAGTCAAAGGATTTTATATTATTCTTTCTCAAAGAAAAACAATGTGTTGGCTTTCATTTTTATCAGACATTTATGTCAAAGATGGCATAAGCAGCAGGTTACTTCATTAATTCAGTAATTTAAGATACATCAACTTGCTTTTCTAACAGAGATGTTTACACTACACTTGGTAACACAGTTTATATTCAGAACATATTTCAAGGTTGCCACTCATGTTACTATATTTTGTATTCTCAGACTTTCTTGTAAAATCTATGGTCTGAAATTGTGAAATCATTGTGAAATCATTGTGAGCATATTTTGTCCTACATGTGGCACTAGGTAGACTCCCTCTGCTGGTAAATTCCAACCACAACTGTACAGGGTTTACCATTTCGCAACATTGATCAAGTAGCTTCACTGGCAGAGAATTATGTGCACCAAAACTTACTGTAAAAGTAATGTGACTGGAGCCTGTCTTTGTCCTTCTTTACAAAGTGGGTAACAAAAGTTACAAAGGTGTACTACAGAAAAACATAGTAAAACCTGTGCACCCCTTAGACAGGTAAAAGATACTTCTCACATTGTCTGTCCAAGAAGATGAGGAATATACAAATTTAAAAAAGGAGTAAAAATAACTTAAAATATTGAAAAATACGAATCTACTGAATCAAAGCCATTGCACGTTACTGAACCAAAACTCTAAGTAGTTTTTGTCTTTAGAAAAACCATTTCCCTTGATAGCACTGAGTAATTACCATAATATGCATTTTCAAAGACACAACTGCTTCCCAGAAAAGCTATCTGAAACTGGGGGGAAGTTGTCATCCCATCCATCTACCATAACAGTGAGTCAACAAGCCATATCAAAAAGGAATAGTCAATGCTTCACAGCCAAAATACCAAGATGATATAAAGCTGATAGCACAGGTTTTGGCCAGTCCTTCAAATCTGATTGACTTGATTAAACAGGTTCAGGCTTAATAATTTTGCACTTATTTTATAGACAAGTGAAAAAATGAAAAAGCATTAAATACTTAAATTAAAGAACTTGAAAATTGTCTGCTAGAATTTTAAAAAAAGTGTCAGTCAGAAAGAAAACATGAAACGCATAAATGCAAATCAAGAACTAACCAATAAGAAAACAAAATATCATCTGCACTTACATTATGGGTTTAATAACATCAGGATTTTACATAAGGCATGAGAAACAGATTTTTTTTTTTTACTTAATGTTTAGGCCCCAGGCCAAGAATATTGTGTGAATGCAGAGGACAGCAAAAAAGATGTACACTAACTAAAAGTACTTCAAGGAACAGCAACAAAAAGGATAAAAAATTAAATTGCATAATCTCTGAGGAAAAACTGAGGGAGCAATGAATGATGTGATACTAATCTAATATATGAGAAGTTTTAAAGGATGGTGTAAAGAAAAGTGATGGTGAACAATCTTGCATTTCCCTCAGAATGTCACAAGAAGTAAAGTATTATTTGCATATGGGAGGGTTTTGGGCAGATAAGAAGAAAACTTCCTAATATGTGCAGTGTTGATGAAATGTGAACCAACTCTTTCAAGAGACACTGTACAGTGTTTTGGACATGTTTTTCATGAGTGATCTATATATATGTGGCCTTAGAATAGAGAGCAGGTTGGGTCACTTTCTTCATTCTAGGTGGCAAGGTGCCATGTCATACACAGCTTCTGCAGGGTTTGCTCAATCTTAGACTGTAGCTCTAAATGCAAGAACAAGCACTGATTTCTCTCATTATGTTGGAGATACTCACATTTTATGGATTGTTGAAAAGTGCTTATCAAGAGACACAGAATTAAACTGTCATTTTTTTCTTGCCTCAGAGTTTTCATGAGAAAGGTGACTATTCGGTAATGCTTGTTGTAAAACTTACTTGTTATGTTTGGCATCTGCTGCCACAGAATGGTACCAGGGAGTCTGGATCTGTTGTTTTTCCTCCTTCATCCACACTCCACATATTTTTTTTAAATTTTATTTATATCTGAAAGAGAAGCTGCAGGGGATTTTTTTAAAAGGGAAGCATCCAACAGAAACAAGTGTTCCAGTTCACGTGAAGCAAATAGTAATCCTGAAACATAAACCAAAATCACTTAGATCATTCTGTCACAATATAAATCCTGTACAGTATTTTCTTAAGAATTCTTTCAAGACTGATCTTGTCTCTCACATTTGTTCAACATGATCAGTTACTTTTGTCAGTTAGGTATCTGTCTCTGATAACATTCTGCCTTTTTATAGGATTGTAGGAGATGGAGTTGGAATGGACCTCAAGAAACTTCTGGTTCATCAAACTGCCTTTTGTTCATCTGTCTCTTATCTGACAATATGCACAGATCAATTTTTAAAACTTACAGGTTTTTGGTTTTCATTCTGATTATTGAAGAAGACTGATATGACAATTTAAAAGTAGAGGGAAAAGTCCTTTACAGAACCTGGGACAATATGGTGATCCTCCCTGCCCGCCTTCCAACATTTTGCTCTGTTGAATGTGTATTTTGTTTTCTTTTTACTCCTTATGCTATTTTACAGATTATTTTTCTAGGATTGTTGTTTTCTAGCCTCTGTCTTTACTTTGCCCTTATTTTCTGCTGTTTTCAGAGATGATGGTACAAAGAGAACTCAGTGAAATGACTTGCTATAGAAGAGCTGTCAGAAGTACAGTATCTTTTCACTGAATAAAATGGAAATGCAATAAGCACAGAAATGATGCTGGTAATTGTTGATAATCATCTTGAGACATTCCCAGTCAATTTTTTCCCTACTCTGATTGAATTTATATTTCTGGTCTAGACATGCTGTATAAGGACACAATGATTATCCAGTGTTGCATCCAAGCAGCTCATTCCCTCCCTCACTTTTTTGGCAGCTGCCTGTGGTTTCCTCTGGACATCAGATTCCTTTCTCTACTCTTTTGGCATGAATCTGATGCCAGTAGCATGACTGAAAGCCAGGCCAAAAGTGATGCCTGACCTCCCACCCATGTACTTATAGGAATCTAATGTGTTGGAAAAAAATTCTAGGGAAAAATCCAGCCTGTTTCTTGGAAGGTTCTTATATACAATGTAATCCTGAAGGGTAGGAAATAACCCTGCAAAACAGAATAATTTGTAAAATTGTTGAAAAATGCCTGGAGAATAGAATCATACCATTCTACACTCCATGATGATGCAGTATGGGCCACCCATGATTTATCAGAACTGTTTAGTTATGCTAGATTTGGATTTCAATAATATAAATTTTTGCAGAGTTTTTGCAATCAATTTTCAACCTCCTTTGTGATTCTTTTTCCCTCCTTTCTTCCTTTCTTTCAGTAACTGTTGCTATATCTGCATTGTTCTGCAGCCAGTGCCATTGTCAGGTTTGGGACCAGTTGGAAAAACCAGTAACATCTTCTGCTACAGCTGGACTGCTGTCCATTCAAGTGCTGCTCTGGCACAATGCTAGCAGCTGGATTGTGAAACTCCAGTTTATAAATCATTATTAAAATAAAAAAGACCAAAAAAAAATTTTGCCCAAAGAAGGAATGTTAAACACAGGGGTTTTTATAGTGTAACTCAATAGGCTTGGACCTTTTTGTTTAATTTTATACTCTATTTGCAAGAAACAATTTAAAAATTTGAAAATTTGTTGAATTTCTGAATGCCTGATAACAAAGACCCCTTTGCCCTGAAAATACGGAAGAAAAGAGATCTTAGTGCATGTTCAGTGTCTTGTAATATGACATTTTCTTGTATAAATGGAAGAACTGTGCTGATTTGCAGTTGTTGCTGTTGATTGAGAAGTTTTTTGGTTGGGGACTGTCCATTTCAGTGTGGAATCTGGGAAACACCCACAAAATATTGGGAGTTATGCAAGGTACATTTCTTTTCTGTGGCAAGAAAAACGAGCTGCAGCAACAGGAAACTCCAATAGTACCAGCAAGAAAGCACATAGATCCTTGAAGATGACAAATAAAAAAAAAAAAAAAAAAAAAAAAAAAAAAAATTTTTTTTTTTAAAAAAAAAAAAAAAGAAAAAAAATTGTGTTTCTGTGATTAAAAAATTCACAGGGATTCCATTTTTATGCAGGGCTTCCATTTGTTTTGGTGCTGTTAGCCAACTTTTATGCTAGAAAAAGATTCTTTCTTACCAGCTTTATATGTCTTCACAGCATACATTCCAGAAGGTCTGCTGTGTATGAGCTGAAACAGAGGTGAAGAGAAGTACTGGAGTCTAAGGCTTCACTGAGGACACTGATAAGCTGGTTCACCAGAAAGCAGGTAGAAATTGAATTTTTAGTGAGTTTTTCTCCAAAAAGCACTCTAAGAGTTGACATGGACTGTACTTCTGGACATATACAGCAGCAGTACCTGTGAATTTAGTTTGTTGACAATAAAGTTCCATTTGGAGATCAACTCCATCATTTTCTCCTTTGCCACCATGGGAAAGTAGATAAACTTGATACATTTTATGTTGTGCAAATAGTAAAAATCTCAAAGACGTCCTTAATTGGTGGCCTAAAAACTGAAGAAAACTCTTACATTATAATTCCCAGAATAACAGGAAGTCAAAAAACTAATGTCAGATTTGGGTTTCATGAGCTGATTTTCTGCAGCCATATTACATCAATTTGAATTTGTTTTTCCAACTCCTTGAGCATGATATCTCTTTGCATGACTTTAAGTGTTATGAAATACAGAAGGAGCTCAGGAGAAACCTATAGGCTGAGTTCTGCCACATCCACCATGAGAGATGGTGATGTGAGAAGGCTTTCTTAAAGCGGCTGGATCCCACCTCAGTGGGGAATTCAGAAGTGCTTGGATGGCTCTACTAGTACTGAAGATTGTCTCCTTTTGCTCTTGTAAAACTGTCATAAGGTGTTATTGTTTAACAGCATCCCAAGTGCCTGGGAGTAAATGTTGCAAATACTGGGGGCATACACAACATTTTTCTTACCTTGTATGCCTTTGCCTTCTGCGGCTATATCCAGGACTTTAAGTACTCTCTATATAGTCTCTTTTTTTTCATCAGAGAGAATCCTAAATCCTTCTCCTACCCTTTGATTTAGAAAAGTACTACAGAGGTGAGTATTTTGCTTTCATTTCACTCAAGAGGAAAAAATCGTGGTCTGCATTTTGAGTATGAAATTTTTTGACCTCAAAGCAAGAGATCAGGCAAGCACATGTAAAATGTATTGATGCTCTATAAAACACAAAGAGAAAAGAGTAACAAATGGAGAAGATCTGATTAGCCAAAATGAAATAATGTGTGGTTTCTTGGGAAAATAATAGTGAACACTCTCTGTATATTAATTAGGAGAAATAAAGCAAATAAAAATTACAGTACAGCTGGAACAAAGGGATATTTGCCACAAGAGTACTTAGAGCCTACTGAATGAATACACATTCTGATCCTCAGCAACTATGTGCATTGAGTTAGTGACTTTCTGCAAGTAAGCCCGTTAACAAAATAAATCCATATTTACTACCTACAGCATATCTATTTTATAAGAACAGATCTCTCTACTGTCCCATCTATGCAATGTGTGCTATGGATTAAAAAAAAAGGCAGTGCATACATGCTGATTTATGGCACATGTCTTGAAAGCAGCACATTTGTCATGTCACTAGATGGTCACCTGCCAAAATTTGCCCACATCCTCTTATCTGCTTATGTGTCAACAATGTAGTTACCCTGGTTGTCTAGAGTTCAACAAAATCAGTCAAGTTTGCAGGGAGTGTGACACAGTTTGCATGCTATGAGAAGACTGAAAGGGATTTTGGGTGCAATGAAAGGAGGGGAATGTATACTTTTAAACTTTCTAAGACATTCAAGCCTTCAAGCCTTTTAATGTTAACAAAATACCCTAATTGCTTAAACAAAAGGACCTGCAGATAAGAGAACTCAGACACTGGGTAGCATCTAAAACGTGGAGCTGCCTAACAAGGTTAGTATTTTTTATATGTGCTCTGTCTTACTCTGTATAAATATCTTTTCTATAGTAATGTTGTTTGTCACAAAATGAACCTGTTAAAAATCAGGAAAACCATGTGATACATGGAACTTCACAGACATATTTAATAAAACCTGTACATTCCAATAATGAGAAACTCAGACTGATGCACTAAGATGTTCCCAAAATGCTATCTGAAAAAAACCTCAACACTATTTCTCTGCCAAATCAGGCTGATAAATGCTATGATGCATCATGCAAGGACAAGCAATATTTGGAGCAGCTATGGGAGATGTCTTGGTGGTCTCACCTTCCACTCTGGGCAAGCACAGGCAAGGTCAGCAAGGTCCCTATGGCGTCTGGTGGCCACCGACACGCTGGATAGTGCTCTGAACAGATTCAGCAGGGAGCAGTTGAGTTGGGTCAGTGTAAACACCTGCACTCTATTTGACCTGCTAACTTCTGAAAAGGAATTTCTCCTAATTGGTCTCTATAAAGAACACTAATGCTAGGCAGGGGGGTAAAAAGCATATATTGGTCAGATAGTGGGTAAGAACCTCACTCTGACCCAGCTGTCTCTTGTCTGTGACAAAGAAAAGTGAAATGAATTGCAAGGTCATTGCACCCTGCCTGTATCAGAGTGTCTTTCATATTCAATAAATGATGTGTGATTACAGTAAGCAGCTACCTTTGAGGGAGTATGTTTTGGCAAAGCCTCTCCCCTCTCTCTTCAGCACTGGTACTATGGCTTTGTGCCATGGTATCCTCCTACCTGTCAAAATACTTCAGTCTGAATGCACTGACTGCTATCAAGTGAGGAGTAAGCCTGTTGTAAGGCAGCCACTGCTAGAATGCTCACAGAGGTGAAGTCTCTAGGCAGAGAGGTCACCCCACCCATAGTCACAGAGGTCATTCTGATATCTTTAGGACATTCTTCTCAAACACAGGGAGTGGTGGTTTAGGAACTAACAGGTTTTTTTGTTGAGGTCTCTGGTTCATGGAGAGTATAGCAAAGTGATTCTCCTTTATTTATTTTTCCATTTTTCCTACTCCAAAATGACTCAGTCAAGGTGTGGGGGGGTTTTTTCATTTATTTTGGTTCTCTTTTTTGGTTTTGCATTTGCTCTTTTTTATAGGAGATGATTTTTTTGTTATGTTCTGGTTTAGGTTTTTTGTACCTAAGAGTCGATTTTTCTCATTGCTTTCCCTCAAAAGCTCAACACTTGAATTTTTTTCTTTTACGGGTAGCATAAACTGAAGACGGATTTTGTTTACTTCCCTTTGCTAAACTTCTCTTGTTAAAAATGACTGATGATTGTTTATCCTTTCTTTTGTGCTCTGAACAGATATCAAATCCCATGCTTTGAGAAAGGAATATAGAAGAGATCATGGATTCACCATCATTCATCATGCACTTCATTGTGCATGTGTGTGCCTGCACTGCAAACTGAGACAGCAGATAAATTAATTTGTCTCTTTGCAGTAAGCTGTAATTAGAATTCTGACTGGCTGGAAAGTGACTGTTCATTACACTGCAAAACTACACAGCTAGATTAACTTCTTCTGGAGGCTTTTCAAAAACACCATTTGTACTTTTTGGCACGCGCTGAATAATAACGACATAGCACAATAACTTCTTAATATTTTGTAACACAATAGCAGATATGAGCCCATGTCATCCACTGGGAGCCCACTGGGTTAGGTCATGTATAAACACCATTTGTTTTGCTCCCATCTAAAAGATGTTAAAAATCAAGTGAGCAAGACTAAGCCTGAGAGAACATGTGTCCTATGCAGTCTTTATTGCTTCACCCCAGTGCAGATGGCTTCCTTAAGGCACAGGGGGAGTGCCCCAATATAAGCAGCATCTGGCAGCATAGAGACAGTGGAAAAACTCTGGTGCTGGCCTCTCTTTGGTTGATGGCACACAAGGATGGCCACTTTGGCTATCATCTCCACCCCTTAGCTGCTCTAAAAGCTGAGTCAGCCTCAAAAGATATCAGAAGAGAAGACAGTTAAGTGCCTGATCCAAAATGCCAAAATGTAGGGGTGACTTTAATGAAACTACTAGTTCCTTTGAAACATGAAGGTGTTCTTCAGACATAGCCAAGGATTTAGAACTTTCTATCTAGTCCTTGAAATAATATGGGTAGCCTTCCAAGCCTATTCTGTATATGAGATGCAAATTTCTATTACCTTGCCTGCGAACATCTTGAAAGAGGAATTCTTCTAGGTCAAACAAATAACTTAGCAGCCCTTAATTTGAGGTGTGTTTTTTCCCTGTAACAATATCAAATTATTACCTTTTAGGCTGGAATATGCTGTTGTTTTAGGAGTAGTCAGTTTTTCTTTAAAATTTGAACAAAATTGAGATATGCTTTTAAAGGAGAATAAAATAAAATTGCATGTCTGCTGCTAAAGAAAAAAGAAAAACACTGGAGTGTTCTTTCTTACCATCCTTAATACTGAAGCCTAAATATGTAGAAAATGTACATCTGGATTAGGAATGTCTTTGAGATTCCAATAATAACTTTTAATGCTCAGATAAGATTCTGTTTTGATCAATAGGGTTATCACGTTAAACAATTCTATGTTTATGTGAAACACAGCTGCTAGGGACTATTATTTTATTTTGTTTTCCTAACAGTGCTTGCTTGTATAGATACATTGAATGAGTTTTGAATCATACTAAAAATCAATACAGGGAAGTTTTGATTCTCAATGTGTAAGAACTTGTGTCTGTGTGTGAACGACTGAAGGGATGTAAAGCATAAATCAGGATATTTAGCAGAATGGAAGATGGAGAGTGCTGCTACAACACCTCAAGCAAAGATGCAGGTTTAATAAAGTCTGATCTTTCTCTCTTTGCCTTTCTCCCTTTACCCATTTTTTGGCCAGGAATTCTGTATACTGCAGCACTGGCCCATTGACACCACCCAGAGGTCTTTTGGTATCACAAAGTCCTTTAGAAAAACAGATTTTTAATGTTTCTATTACTGTTTTAATGTCTCATGTGTACCAGGCCTACTGTACCATTTTGTTAGCCTCTTCCATTTGTTTGTCTTGCCTATTTTTTCTTGTCCTGAGCTGTAAATGTCTAAAGGCAGTGAGGGTCCTTCTGTGCTGTACTCATCAAGGGCCAAGAGCCATGAGTCACTCCCTGTGACTGGGCACCCAAAGTACTAAATGATACCTATATGGAAGATTTGCTGTGACCCATATGGAAGATACCAGGTTGTTACAGAAGCTGCTATCAGGAGGACTGCTGAACTACACTGTGGGAATGACTCATTCCATCCTGAACACTCTTAAAAGGATAATCAAAACTTATCTGCCACCAACTTTAAAACTTGAAAAAAAAGGAGCTTGAACCCCTTGCAAGAAAACTCACACAGATGCTGTGACTTCTACTGGAGGAGGAAAACTTACCATGCTATATTTGCACTCCAACTAAGTATTAAGATTAAAACAGTTTAATAATTGACATAAAATACCATGTAATACCAATTCCAATGATAGTAGTAGAAGTAGTAGTAGTAGTAGTAGTAGTAGTAGTAGTAGCAGTAAAAATAAAGATAGTAATGACAGTAACTACTAATTACTACTAGTAATGATAATAACTACTAGTAATGATAGTAGTGGTAGTAGTAGTAGTAAAGAAAAGAGAAAGAGGAATAAAACTCAAGAGAAAGAAGTGATGCACAATACCATGCTCACCAGCTGCTGACAGATGCCCAGACCGTTTCTGAGCCACAGAATTACCAAATCAGTTAGGTTGGAAAAGACTTTTGAGATCATCAAGTCCAACAACCTATGATCTTGTCAACTAAACCATGGCACTGAGTGCCACATCTATTCTTGTTTAAACACCTCCAAGGACAGTGACTCTACCACCTCCCTGGGCAGCCCATTCCAGTGCTTAACCATGCTTTCTATAAAGAATTGTTTTCTAATGTCTAGCCTAAATTTCTCCTGGCACAGTTTAAGACAGCTGAGCTTAAGATCAGCAGCTCCTGGCTGACTCCCCCCAGTTTAAATACTGGACAAAACATTCCATGGTATGGAATGGCCTTCTAGCCAGCTCAGATCAGGTGTCCTGGTTATGCTCCCTCCCAGCTTCTTATGCTCAGTGCCAAAGCAGAGGACACTAAAAAGTCCTTAATTTAGGATAAGCACTACTTACCAATGGCTAAAACATTATCAACACTATTCTCATACTAAATCCAAGACACAGCACTGTTCCAGCTTCTAGGAAGAAAATTAACTCAATCCCAGACAAAACAAGGACACACTCCTTGGTGGTGCAATGCACATGCATGCCTGCCAGATGACTGAATGACCTTAAAAGAATTGATTGTTTCAAGAGTTCTCACCAAATCTGTTTATGATTAAAAAATTACAAAACTCTCTCAAGTAGGAAATTCAGTGTTAAAGATGCCACAAATGGAGCAAGTGATTCCTCAAATACTACTGATGTGAGGAATCTCTATGTCACTGACTAATTCTTGTCATAGAAGAATAGTAATTAGGCCTAAATTTTATTCACAGATGACAGAGGAGGAATTAAAACATCTTTATTTCCTTTGTTATAGGAGGAAAACCAGCAAAATCTAGAAGTTCAAAGTTCAGTAGCTTTACCGATTTTCCACTGAGCCTAATCAGAATGAGTCCCTCATTCTTAATTTTGCTGGTTTTAGTGACCTGCTCTGTACTTGGACTTCACATGTGGCATCAGATAATATTACTTTGTGCTGACTCTGCAGTAGAGGTAGCATTCATTCTTGTCCCTCAAGGACAGCACCAGCTGTGCAGGTGCAACACAGGCTCAAGCACAGTCCTATGAGATATGCTTAGCTGATAAATCACTGTATTTGGCAGTGGTTTAAACTAACACCCTTCACTAAAGCAGGGTCCTACCACTAAGACAGTGGTTCAAGGAGAGCTCAGGGAGCCCTTTTTGCCACTGCTGAACTTCCAGGTGCCTGTGCGAGGGATTGCAACCTGCTGGAGTTGCAGCCCCAATGTATTTGCACTCTCATAGAGCTGTAGGCTTGGTTTCACAACAGCTCTAATCTTAACCTCTTTTTGGACAGCTTAACTACAGCTTACACACATGCAGTATATGTTAAATACCAGACCACGCTGACCGATCAACTGTAGCCCTAGCAGATCGAGTAACCAACATTACTTAAAATTCCTATGTCATGGAGTTGGTATTGCTGTTTAAATTTTTCAGTGAATATGCCCTTCTTATTTCTATTTCAATTCAGCAGTCCCAGAGAAATCTTTTTACATTCAGGGAGAAATATTATATAGACTTTACCAAATAGAAAATTGAATCAATGCACTCCATAGTTGATTAAATCTTTTTCAGTTTTCCAGTGTGTTTTATTGTGTATCAAATTATCCTCATCTTATCAACGTAAGTACAAATTCTGGAGAAGGCACATACAACATGGAGTGCTTTGGGGTAACACACAAAATGTGACATGAATGTGAATAACAAATTTGTCATCTGTATATTTTTCCAAAAATGGTTTCCTTTTTACTCTCAGGAGACTTTGAAAAGGATTGTAGGGAGCTCCTTAGATATTGAACATCCTTTCCATAAATAGTCACAAATAAGCATGAAAAAGCAGTTCTGAGCCACAAGAACTGTCTTTGGATTCAAAATAGAACTTGAACACACTGAGAGCTTAAATTTTTGTGTGGCTTCTAGACAGACTTGTGCTAGAACATAAGATTTAGCATGCTTTAGATCTAAACATGTGACACTTTGCTGGGCATTCTATATTTGATATTGGAAGATTTAGTATGTTTAGTTCTTTGAAATATCAACTGATCCAAAACAAAAATATAAGATTTTAAGGCCAGATGTTAAAACTTTGACCAATTAAGCATGAATAAATTCATACCTGTATACCTAATTTAGGCATTTAAATTATTCCAGCTGCAAGTTATTTCAAGAATTCTTATCCCACCTTTCACAACTCAAATTTTAAAAATCTTACCCCTGACTTTCACAGCCCAATTTTTTTTTTTTTTTTNTTAAATAGTAATCTATTTCTCAAAGACCCTGTGCTGTTCAGGTACAGCTACACAATCAAATGAATGCATGGCTGTAATTTGTGGCAGTTTTTCCACACCAACCTCATAGAACACTCTAGTGCTACATAGAGCACTGATAACAATAACAGTCATGGCATCAGGGCAGTCTTAGTGTGTGCTATCAGAACAGAAGCTCTCCAGGGACCCTTAGTTAAATTAAAAGCAGTATACTAGGATATAGTACAGCTGCACTTTAATAGGCAGGCATATCTTTCCTCATCAAAACCACCAAGAAGGTTAGGAGCACAAATCTTTATTGACCACCAGTAAAATTTGTTATACTAACTCATTGGGGCACTTCATAAGTCTTCCTCTAACTTATCTTCACAGGTTATACATACCATAAATATTGTTCTTCTGTCTATCTATCAATCAATCAGCAAATGAGGTTTGTTGAGCTAATGGTGAACTAACGATATACTAATGGTTCTCTCTGGAAGAATACAGCATGCTTCAGCTTTGTAAAAATAATTGTTCTTCTCTTGTTCTGAATTTGATAAGTAGGTAAAATATACTACATGATATCATGCTCTAAGAAAATACCATTATTCTGTATAGGGGTGGTTGTTAACAAGAATCATCTGCAATCGTCTTTCTTACTGCATTTTATTCTGCTGCTATAAGAGCCAGTAAATAAGTGTGTGGCATTAACAGCAGTCCAGCAGTTAATGTGGATCTCTGCTGTTACACATTATAGTCTATAGCCATTATTTTTTAATCTAAGGGGAGCTTGGATCTGTATGTATGCATGTGTACTGTATTAATCTCACAATAACTGCTCTAAACCAGCCCAGCATGCCTTCTTTTACTTACATATTCTTTATGGCCCTGAGTTCTGTTTTCTGCTGGTTCAAGATATAATAATAGTATGTTAATTTCTCTTCCTTCTGAAGACTTGCAACTTTCAAAGCCTGACATAAAAGCATTTATTTTAAAAACACTCAGATATTGCTGATCTAAGGTCCAGAGAGGTTGACTGACATACCCATAGGAATCCTCTGTTGCAAAGGAATAGTAATGTAGAAAATCATGACAAAAGCAGTATTTTGATCCTTCAAAAATATCTCTAGGTATAAGACATAGGCTGCAGACATGCAGAATAATTCTTAGAGGAACTAGCAAGTAACATTTTACACTATGCACCTAAATGAAATAGGATTTCACATTCCATTTAAGACCTGATGTTTTTGTCTAGAACATGCAGGAAAATCAATCTGAATTAACTTTTAAAATAGATTGGCTAAACCACTTTAAGTTTCTGTGTAATACTCTCATTTAGAGTGTATTAATTTACTTTGGAAGTAAATGTAGTTAGATTGAATTAGGGCTACTTTAATTTTGAATGAGAATGTGCACAAAATGCAGTTAAAGTAATCACAACTTTAAATTCACACCTTTAGTTAATTTGTATTCGTTTTCTTGAGTGTTCCCAGACATATAAACTCTAAATCTCACTGAAGTCAATAAACATTTCTTCAGATGTGCATTGTTACGTATCCAGATAGAACAGAGCAAGCAAGACAGCCTAAAGGAGCATGTCCTGACAGCCAATACTGCTGCAGACACAAGGTGAAGGTAGAGCTTCCTATCTAGTAACAACTATGGTGAAAGCAATTGTGTCTTTTAAGTGGTATGATCCAGTACCTGAACGCTGAAAACACTTAAAATCACCTACTGTCAACATTTCATTATAGCTGTGATAGCCACATTTTTGATAGGGAAATAATGTTATCAAAATTGACTGCAGTGGGTTGCTCGCCCTTGTCAGGCAACATCACCTATGACAACTGAGAGGCATTTAATGAACCGTGGGTGTTGATTGCACGTGCCAAATTTCCTTCTTTCCCTGCAAACTGCGGGCCTTAATGACCTGGTTTGCTGTAGACCTGATGGCCACCCGCTGGCGGCTACGTCTGCACTGTGTTCAGCTTGCTTCTTCCAGGAGCCGCAAATGGAAAAGTCTGAAAGAGCATTTATCTGAGCTACTGAAAAAGCAGTGGGAGATGTGAAGGAAGAAGACAGGGGTAATACAGTCCCTAATAGGTCCCATCTTTACTCTTACAGTGCAGATTAAAACTTACATGACAACAATCCACGTGCCAAGTGAACTACAGGATTTCTGCCCAGAATCTCTGTTCAGCGGTAACAAAACGCAATGGCTGCATGACTGAGAAATGCCAAGGTATGAACATGCAGCAAATCACTTGGCAGTAGCTGCATATGGATAACAGACTCTTCTGAGAAGTGAGAGAAACCAGATGTCTGGCCATCAGGGCCTGGTTGATTGAAAGTCACTTTTACACATGCAAATTGAAAATATGGTAACACTGAATCTCAAAATTTAAAAATTAAAACTGGATAGCTTGCAGTGAATTTAACTATGTTTGCTATTTCAATCAGAGGAAAAGTTATCAAAATACTGTTAAAAAAATTACTGAGTTGCAAACACTGCTATCACAGATTTTTTTGAAAGAAGAAGTCAAAGGTATAAGCAATCCTGATTAAAATATTTTTGGCAGAGCTAATCTGCTTCATTTTGGTTTCATTTTACTTTTAAAGGTTGTAATTTTTAAAAAGTTGCATGGAAATAGTCAAACTAAATTCTTCTTTCCAACAGATGCATCAGATTTGTAATGAGATTTTTTAAACTGTATTAGCTTCTGTCTTAATCTTGCATAATATGAAACACAAATCCTAACATTTATATTTTTAACACATATAAACCACCTGACAATTTCAACTTAACATGAAATGGTGCACCTACAGTTAAATGAAAATTTATAGCAGGTTACCATATTAATAAAATATAACATTCTAAATTCACACTTAGACATTTAAATATAAAACAGTCTTATTTTGGAAGAGCAACATTATTATATTTGTAAATAAAAAATCAAAATGTTTGGTATCCATGGGCCTGTGGACAATTTCTTTTACATACATCAAGCTTGCTCATACACTTAAGTTATTAGTGAAAGACAGGAAAAGAAAGAAAATATAGCTGATAGAACGAAGAGTGTATATATAGAATGCAATGCATCACAGATTACTTTTCTTGCACTTGTTATCAAATTTTTCGATTTCCACTAAGGTGTCATTTTAATTATGCTTGGATACTAACAAATTTCAAGCCAATAACAAATTTGTCTCAGCAGCAAGAAACAGATTTCGGACATCGACTGCAGGCATCTTGCTCTTGTTGAGTGTTTCAAATCTGTGATGCTATTTTATAGCTCTAGCCTGGTTAAAAGTGTCTAATAAGTCATCAGAAGTTTTGTGTGTATGGGAGTATGAGCTCCAGGCAGCACTGAGCCCATGGCATCCTTTCACAGGTGTGCCTCCCACTCTCTTCCATGAAAGCTGGCCAATAGGATTGATCCTCCTGGGTTTCAATTCAGCAGTGGAAATGAAATACATTATTATAAAGATTTCCCCTGATTTGACTAAATGTTGTTTATATCAGCCTCTTATTGTGAGCGGTTTATCAAAAGAAAATATTCAGCAATCTTTTAATTCAAAAGCTGCATCTCAAGGTTGAGGAAACTTCATGTACTCCAGGGCAAATCATAATGAAAATTTGAGGTTTAGAACCATCGTTTTAATGGCAAAATACTTATTTTATCCTTCCCTATTTCATTTAAGCCATGGGCTTTCTATTATGATTATTTATGGTTATCATTTTGGCTGCTCTGAGCAGCAGTGTCTTGGCTTACTTGTCTTCTCTGCTCAGGATGAAAAATGAAGTTTGAAAGAATGTTCGTTACCTTCACGGCATGTGTTGACTGCACTGATTCTTCATCTGCCAAACTGCATATGCTGGCTTCTGGCTCATCTGGAGACCTCTGGAACTAAAAGTAATTGATCAAATTAATTCTAATATAATCCCACACAGACCCTGCTACCACTGCAGCTTGTTAACCTTATATGCAAACTGTTTATTTAAGCTATCTGGATGACATCATGAAAACTACCTTCAATACATCAAAAAAGTATGAAATTAAAGCCCAGTTTAACATTTTTTTCAAAGATATGACTTGTGTTATGCTACATTTTCTCTAAAAAACAGAATTTGGCACCTCAGTGCTTACAGAATTAATTTTAATTCAGCTGGCCCTACTTCTCGAATAATTGAATTTTCCCCTACTCTTTAAAAAACTAACCACAACTTTCAAATGATCAAGTTTATCACAGTAGCTTTGTACACAGTGTGAAGTAGCAGTTGAAGGATCTGAGCAGCAATTTTCTGAACTGTGCACTCCCTTTTATACCATATAATCACAGAATGACCTGGGCTCAAAGGCACTTGGAAGATCATCTAGTTCCAGCCCTGGTGCCAAGAGCAGGATGTCATTCTTGGATTTTGTGGACTTTACATCTAAGTCAACTCCCTGATAGATCTATATCACACCTTACAAATCCTAGTCCAGCTATTAACTCCCTACAGCAGCTAAAATTTCTGGTTATGCAAAACATTAAAGCAGTTCTAATAAACAACTTTGCAGTTGTTTCCACCACCCTGTGTATCTCCTACTTTCATGCTGGCTGCTGGAGGTAGGGTGCTGATGACACCAGTAATAAATGGTGCCCTTTGCAACCACCTGGCATAATGTGTGAAAGACAAAATGTGTCTGATCACTCTGTCACAGCACAACATATAATTCGTTATAAGAGTAACTTTTTCTAAACCATCAGAAATGCCAAGGGTACCTGAGACAACAGTAAATTATTCTCATAACAAAACAAAAGTGAGGACATAACTGTGAATGCAACTGGTAGTGATTTATAGGTACAGAATGTTCCCCTCTGATTTGGGATCCCAGCTTCAACTAGACACAAAATGGTGAATTAAAGGTAGCACAGCAGTCTCAGCTTCAAGATTTCCTATAATTTATCACTTTGGCCCAAGCACTTAGTCATGATGAAGTCATATATATATATATATATANTGAAAAAAAACCAAAAAGCAAGTTTAAAATGTCATAAATGTATTAAGATGATCATCAAAATATAGTGTCTTTCAATCATTTGCCTTCAGCACTAGTGCTTAGTGGGGTAGCAGCTAAGAGCTGTTAGATTTTACAGTACCACCTCAGGGTAAATATTTAATGCTTACTAAACATGGTTTCTGAATGGGCGCAGTAAAGACTATCATGAGAGCACTCCTAGGAGGATAACACATTATAACCCTGTCCTGTGATTATTCTTCTGCTTAAAAGGCAAAATTATCCTTTTCAGGTAAGCCAGGTACATTCTCATAGGCTTTCATGACAGCTTTTTTAATTCTCTTGCTTCTAGCCTAGTATGTAGTTTTCCCAAAACACCACAGTTGTAGCAAAAAGGATATAACACTCATTAAAGTTCATTTCTTGCAGAATTGTTCAATGCTATATACCACAATCTGTATCTACTGATGACAACTTTTCAGTTTAAGTTTTTTTCTGAAAGCAAATAGTGAGATGAAGCCTTTTTACAAAAACCTGATTTAGGATAAATCTTACACTCAAAGTGAAAGATAAAATTCTGAAACTCTGCTTCTTGTCTGGGACATAGGAGTCGTCAGTTCAAGCCCACACTCTACGTTATTTCTCTCGCAGTAACTTTGGAGCACAGTTACACTCTTTTAACAACAAAGGAAGGTAATGTAATGGTTGAAAAAAATGTATTGTTCATTAAAAAATTAAGAACATACTCTTATCTTGTTATTCATGCAAATAGCTGCAAAGAGAATAAGATACCAGGCCATAATAATTGCCTGGCCAATGCTCTAGCCAATTACTGAGGCTATGAGCATGTGAAATGTGAGGTATGGCAGTTGTTTTTTTAGCTTACATTAAGCAAATACCAACTGTGGAGAGATATGGCTCCATTTCACATACCAAAATTCCCAAATCTGGTTTGTGTGCTGGAATTCTACCTGCTTGTTTGGTTTTTTTTCCTTATTGGTTCAGCTTTTGTAATAAAAATTAAGATGTTTTGCCCACAGACCTTTCTTCAGGTACAGACATTCACAGTAGTCCAGTGATCCTTTAGACTGCTGCTCAGGGACAAATTCTCTAATGCCTTAAAACCAAAACTTATTTATTGACAAGCATAATAAGTTGCCTTCTCCAAGCCCTTGATAATCACTAAAAATCATTATTCAATACCTAAAGAGGGAAATGTAACAGCCTCTCCTTGTGAACAGTGCCAGTTAGTTAGAAGGATTTGAAAAATATATCCCTCAAGCGCAGAGCTGTGTGTAGGAACCGTGGCTTCCACCTTGGCAATCCATACAAGGGTCCCCACGACACCAGAGGCAAACCAGGCTGAGGTGGAAAGCATGGAGCCCACCATAACCTACTAGCCTGCAGGAGAAACAAATCCAGTCTTACAAAGTCAACAGGTCACTCTATCTGTTTTTCAGCTGAGCACATGCACAGGCTGGCAAAGTTCCCTACTCTCCCAATCTTTCTTGATTTCTTTCCACACAGCCCGTAATTCTATATTAGTCTTCTACAAACAGTTCATGGTAGATACAGGCACTTTCTGTTTATAGCTAGTGATTCTTCAATGCTTTGTGCGTGTGTGAATTCCTCTTGCTTTTTAAATTTTGAAAGGGTAACTAATCCCGACAGAAATATTACTGCAATAAAAAAAACTCAGAAGACTGTATTTATGGGCACATCGGTTTCAAGTTCTTGATGGATTAATCAAGAAAATTTTTGCAAGAACTGTAAGAAACAAGGAAATAGGATTATATTTTAATTTTTCGTTAGAAAACAGAAGCAGTATAGACTACTTTTTTGGAAAGTGCCACTGGTTTATGCATCATTGCAGTTAATAACTTATTCTAGGCATTAAATCTGTCACATTCCTTTGACTTAGAATAGAATTGAAGAATTTACAGCCAGAGACCCAAATCTGACCTAGCAATTTGAAAGCATAACAGAGATATGAATCCAATTTTTCTCTGTCCAAACACTGACACACATACCTTGTATCAGAGAAACATCTGAACAAGTCATATTTAATATCGGACTGAAATTATTACAAAAATGAGAGCATGAGGATTATTAAACACCCATTTGCTGAAGAGACTTCACTCCCGAAAAGACATCGCCAAAAGGCTTTAGTTGATAATGTTAAAGATTTCTTCAGAGCACAATAAATTTGGTCTGCTCTTATTTCCCACATTCCATGCCCTCATATTTTAAAACAATTCTTTCTTTTTTGACTTCACGTAAAAAAAAACCTTGATACACTCATCTTTGCAGATGTCTTTGTGACAGCAGCATTATTAACGCTACACTGGTAAGATCCAAAGGAATACTCACCAGTTTGGTTTGGGGTTTTTAATATAACAGGACTGTGTGAGGAGAATGGGTGAAAATACAACTTTGAAAATCTAATTTTACACTGTTTTTTCAAAGAAGTACAGAGCACCTTGTCTTTTGCTGGGTTATATTGAATTTTACAGTTGCAGCAATGTCTACAAAACCCTGAGAGCCTATGTATGCTGTTGAAGATGTCAGAACACCAGTCCAGGGATGGAAGATTTTCATATTAAGTAAAGGTAAAATTAGATGTGTGTGAAGTGACGCTGAAGCAGGGAAATAACCTACCAATGGTCATTGGGGACCTTATGCTTGAGCAAGCAGCAAGACAAGGAATCAGAGGAGTGTGATGAAGGTGTACCTGTCAGGAAGGCCTTTGAAGGCATGAACACACTTTACAGCTTTTTCCCAGGTAACATTTTCTCTTCAAGAGGGTGGAAACGTTCTTGTAAAAAGCCAGAAAAACACAGGGTCAGGCCCTCACCTCTTCCCAAACAGCAGCGGGAGACAGGGCTGTGGCAGTAACAGGCAACATCTCCTCCCACTGCATAGTTGCTGGGTAGGTCCCAGCGCTATCTCGTCCCGCAGGCCATCCGCGCCATCCATCAGCCCTTATCTCGCCCTGCCGATGCCGCTGCCGCCGGGGCTCCGGGTCGGCAGTGCCCTTTGGGGCAGGGGAAGGAGGACTGTGGGCTGCTCCCTCTGGTCCCATCCCTGGGTCCTGAGCTGGCTGAAATGTCAGTGCACATGCGTAGGACAAGGTCCCCTGAAAAGGGACAGAAGCTGAGGACTTCGACATGTTTCAGTCATGTTTAATTCCATTTCTTTGAGGCTCAGATGGGCGTATCTAATCTCTCAGGATGTCTGCACATTTTCCCCCAGCAGCCAAAAGCTTGCAGGCTAGTGCATCACCTCGTGTCAGAGCAGGGATGTTAAAAGCAGTGAGGATGCCAGCCTTCTCATTGTCTTCATGAGCTGATATTATGGTATCTCTTTATAAGAGCTTCACTGCGGCACTGAGGATGGAGTAATTTGCTCTTCAGGCATTCACACTACTCAACAGAGAGAAAAAATGAAAAGTTCTTGATATTGCTCAAACAACGAGAAAAACACGGGAAGGGACTATGCTTTTCAGATTTCAGATTCAACTCTGCTACTGTCTGCTTAAGTCAGGAACTACAAGTATGGTTTTAATCCTTAGAGGCACAGCTCTTAGATTACATGAAAGCAGCAAGATGGTTTGGTTAACTAAATACCTTCTTTGATTTCCAGGTAAGGAAAAGGGAAGGAGAAGGACAGCCAAAACAAAAGTCAGGGGTAATTACAAAACTGTGTAAAGTGGAAAAGGAACACTTTTACTCCCCATGGCTGGCTGCAAGATATTTCAGCTACCAGGGAAGCTGTAAGGGAAGTTGAGTGTCAGATCTCAAATGTGTGTACACAGCATAAAAATCACTTGGTTTCCAAAAGATTAGTCTTTATGTACATACAGTGAAAAAAGTCAGGTAGCTTTTTACATTTTGAGAGTTCTGGTGAAATTTCATAAGTGAAATATGTACAGAGCAATGAGGGATTAGGCCCTTAAGAGTGTATACACTTTTCATGACTGCCAAATTTTAATACCTAACATAAGTAATAACATTATAATAATTTATAATTGACTTTCAGTTTCAGTATAGAAGCTCATTCTTTTCATAGACTCCCCTATGGGACTCCTGATTTGGTTGGTAAGGGAAACTAAAACCACTTAAAGCAGAACTTCCTGGAGCACAGGTCCTGAAAAAACATTTTTGAGGTCAAAAAATGATACTAGCATTGGACATACCCAGGGAATTAAATCACAGTGATGAGACTTGCCCAAAGGAGATTCATTTAGTGTTTTCCAGGCCTAGCTCATCATATTCATTACCAGTTTGTTTCACTAGGAAATGCCAATGCTGTAAGAGGGGATTTGAGAGGTGGCTGACTCCATGAGCAAGAACAGTACCTCTTCTGCATTTTACAAACTGGTTGCACTGGATGCTGCTGGCTTGCTCTCCAATCTGTTTATTTCTGTTTATTTGTATCACAGGACGTACAGGCTTGCCTCTACCTGCTCTAATCTCCTGAGTGGATTGTGATGCCCTCTTCATATCTGGGCTACACCAACTGCCTGTCACTTCTGTGCCAAAGTGGTCCAGCCCACACACTTCTCTCTGTAGCACAGCTATTCACTGTTTGATGTTGGAGAGTGTGTGGCAAATTGTCCAGTGCCAATAGAGGGACAAGAGGCAGGGTGTTTTGGGCCCACATCCCAAGTCTGAATTTTCTTGTTTACAAGGATTGGATGTTTATTCAGAATGATGCGTTCTCGGCAGCGGGTAAAGCAAAGATCCTCTGATGTAAACCATCTCCTAAGTATTAAACACTAAAAAGGAGTAAAATAATAATAATCTTGTCATCCAATAAATCCATCAAATAATTTATCTTGTCATCCAATTGAGTCTAATTATTGCTAAAAGTATCTCACGTGCCATTAAACAACTACTTTCAAAGTCCCTGTGTTTTCCCAATAGGACTCATATCCCACAGTTGATTATTTAAAGTCTTGGTTTAGAATATTCCTTTGAAGATATGAAATTCTCTTTCTCTTTTTTTGTATTTAATAACCCACTTGTCCAATAAAATAAGAAAACTTTAGTTTGCAAACGAGGGCTTTGTGTTATAACTTCCTTCCATTTAAGAAACTGAATTAATTTCTGAGTGCTGCATATGAATTTAATTTAAAAAAATAAACAGCAAAAGCTCAGTAAAGGAAAAGTGCAGCTTTGAATTATCACCTTACTTTGTAAGTGAGAGAAAAAAATTAAGATTCTGTCAGAGGACAATATTATGTAGTAATACTGGGAAGTTTAGATGACACAATGCCAGAAAACACAGATGTTGAGAATAATAAAACCCACTATAGAGTAAAATTTTTTAAAAGTTATTTTTCTAGGGAGAAGACAAGAAATGGTTGAAAGCAACATAATATTAGTAATTTGAAGGTGATAGCTTTTGACTCTAACGCATTGTTTTATTCTGTACAGGCAAAGGAGTATTTTATGCAGACAATATGAAGCAGTTTTGCACAGTAGTTCAGTGCTTCAGTGCTGAAATTGCTTGCAAGAAGGCAAACACAGAGAGAACCTGTAGACTTTTGACCCTTGGAAGACTGGCTGGGATTTGTGTGATGTGGGATTAGACTGGCCCAAGACAGAAGCACGGAATATCTAGACACAGAGTACTTGTTGTAAGAGGACAATGCTTGGCTGATGCAACAGCTGCATTAGAGGCATTTTTTTGCAAATAGCACACTGAAGAAATCTTGAGGAAATCTCTTGGCTAAGAAAAGAGGAATGTTAATACTCTTTTCCTTTCGCTGACACAATCCTTATGAAAAGCTGTTACACCAGCCCCAAAAGGAACATGTGTACAGCCTGCACCTTATTAGAAGCAATGTGTTTCCCCAAATTGTCAGAGCTAATGAGAACTTAAAGCAGTAAATTCATTTATGAAAACATTTAAGAGCAAGAGACAGGAAGAACAGGGAGTGTCACTGCAGTCTGCTATGATAAAAACTGAGCTGGGAGAACTCTGTTTAATCTTTTTGGATCACTTCCAGAGATGGGCTTGAGCGAGAAACAGATTTAGATGATGAATATTCTCAAAGTGAGTTAAGAAAAGGCTGATGACAATCTGATATACTTTTTTTTTTGTGGATTTATTGATAGCATACTACTAATGGGGGAAAAAAAGCAGAAATAACTCCATTGTATGCAGTTTAGGCTGATCTGTGTCTAATCACTAGGATATTTTTTTGCCTTTATTGTTTGGTCTCATGCTTGAACGATTCTCTGCTACAGATGTTTTTCTGAATTTGTGGACAACACAAATTGTACCCTAGATTGAAGGGATCTCTCTGGATTTCACTTTTCTTTGCCAATTTGTATGAAATGTATTGCTAGGATTACTTCTGTTGCAATTACACGGAGTCTATGATCAGAGGTTGCTATTTCCACAGATACAAGAAATGTTTATGGAGTGATGAGCCAGCTTCATACATGCCCTTCAGTCCATAAATAGAACGGAGATACGTTTTGTAGGAGAAAACATTGAAAGGCAGCCAGATGGCAAAGAGGTCTCAGTTTGGACTTTTCCAGCATTTGGAGTAATGGACTCAGAATAAGGTGTTAGAGGGCAACTTATCTTCTTTGCCATGTCCTGTGAATGCTGTATGCTGAGGACAGCACTACTTAACAAAATGTACTGTCTACACATGTGTCTTGTCTATTACTAAATAATGTTTTTTATGTAACACTATTTACAAGATTTACCACAAAAGAAAGGGGAATTAATAGATGCAACTAAAAGCTCAAGCAGCAGTTTGCCTTTTGACATTGCAGCCTGGCCAGATTTCAGAATAAGCCTGCGCAAAAGTTAACCTCATCCTGGTTATTAATAGTTTGTTATAACAGAGTTATAACACAGGTAAGAATGAAATTGTGTCAGAATCAGGCAGGAAGTAGGAAATAGTAAAATAAAATTTAAAAAATTTATAAAATTCCTGTCTGGGTTTCTGTTTGATGTTGTTGATGTTGTTGTTATTGTTGAATGTTTGTTAGAGGGGGGTTTTTGTTTAGTTCATTGGTTGGTTGGGCTTTTGTATTTTCAGGATTAAAAATAGGTTACTTTTTGTTTGGTTTTTGGGAATATTGCCTAGGCATGTTTTTTCTCTACTTATTGGATAAGCTTCTTCTCAAAAGAATACTGAAACAATAAACATACAAATAATAAAAAAATAAAAGTTCTATGTGAGTTATTAAAACATAAAAAAATTACTAAAGCTGATCGTTGGGTCAGAAGGGGACAGGGAGTAACCTTTTGTTGTACCTGGGAAATGCAGGCAACGATGGCCAAAGGGTTTAGCACTGTGACAGTGAAGATCATTGGTCTCTGGGCTGTCACAAGTTTTGCAAGGATGGAATAGAAATGCTAACCTGGCACCAGCAGGCACTGTCTCCTTGAGCAGAAGGGTTGGACTGACACCTAAGAAGTGCCAGCTGAGAGTCACTGACCACCAGGAGCACGGATGGGATGTAGGGGCACAGGTAAAGTAAGGAGATAATCCTGATCTAATGCTAGCTTTCCCACCAATGACAGTACAAGATCCCCTGGGAAAAGATCGGGGATGAAAAGGAAAGATGGTCACAATTACGTCTTCTAGAGGAAAGGATGACAAGATGAGGAAGGAAGTCAACTGCACAGTTGCTTTCTAGAAAAGTGCCCCTACTTGTCAGACAGACCCTTCGTGGGTCCCAAGGCAGTCTTTTCAGAATGGATGTTACTATGACTGTTAGGAACTTTAAAACAATGTGAAACAGTACTGTGTTCTCCAAACCTATTTTTTATGAAAAGACCCTCAGGCATAAAAGCACAGAACAGGAGATGAAAAAGAAGTAGAGGAAGAAGGATGATAAGGAAAATGAAGAATACCATGGATAGTAGCAGAAGTCTTGCAGATTAAAGCACTACTAAAGTGATGGATATAGGTCATTGAAGAATTTGAGTGTGGCTGAAGAGAAATTACTTGAAATGTTTTTATACTGGTGGAAGAAGCTTACATAACCAGCTCAAGAACAACCATTACCAGTGCAAAAGGTGAAATAACAGAAATAAGAGAAATGGTCTGGACTAGTAGTCAAGCTTGCAGTATTTCAAGGGGCGCTCATCTTGGGGAAAAATTAAATAAATAATTATAAAGGCTGGATAAGACAGTGGCCTATAAAGTTTTAGATATTATACTCTCAGATTTATGCCCTCCGTAGCACCATTTCTTATCATTTCTTATATCTTTACAATTGTTTACCAGAATTAAAGCCATGGTTACAAAAGACTCTTCTGTAAATACAGCTAGGTATAAATACCTTCTGAGTGAGACCAGCTATCTAAGGAGACTGTTGATACAAGGAAAAATAAATACGACCTGGCAAAAAATAAACAGAGACTGGAATTCAGAGGAACATTTCTGTCAGAGATGAGAGGTCTGGAAAAAAGGTTCAAATTTGTAATGGGAGTAAGAAAATGCTGCTTTGAACATGAAATCCTATGTAGCCTTTAACAGTATTCAATACACAACTTGCTATATGCTCATGCAAAATATGGGTGTGTTTTTTTAATAAATTATTTAGGTTTTTGAATATATATCAGGTACTAACAATGAAACTCTTGCAACACAGAAAGTGGCAGAAGCATCAAACACCTGGTACAGCTAAATCACCTGTCTTCAGAGAAAATCACAGAAAGAGACAGACAAACTATTATGTTTCCCTACCAGAAAAAAAAATCACCTACTAAAGAGTGGCTTGGGAAAGGGACCAAGCTAATACCACAGGCAGGTAGCAATAGAGGAAAAACCTGCTGTGAAGTATTTCATTTTTGTGATTCTTTAACAATTTACAGAAGAAATGTCACATAATAGAAGTCTGGCTCTCTTTTGGGAGTCATAAATAAAATACAACTGTAATCAAAGGACAGAAGAAAAAAGACTTAGCAGATATTTAATTCTTATTTATGCTTACTTTCAGAAATTATGACTTGAATGTAAATGTGGAAGGTTGCAGCAATGCAATAATTCAAACTCTTATATGTTCTCCTGCTGCACCCTGCCTGCTAAGCACTTCCAAAGCCTAAACTGGCTGATTTAATTTACAGCTTTCTACCCAGTGATTAGAGAAAGGTTTGAAAAGGTCTTCAGAAAAAAAAAAAATGGTAAGCTATCCCTAGGATTTGTTACTGTAGACTGTTCATCTGTGATCAATACTCCGTAGCTGTCTGGGTCTCCTCCACAGAGAACCTGCACTTCAGCCAGGGGAACTGCCAGAGAGAGGGTTTCATTCAGGCACACAGATGGTTCATTTTTTTCATGCTGGGTGCAGAGATTTTCAAAGTGTAAGGAAAAATTAGGAAAAAGTAGTGTTTCTAGATGAACTGTTAGTACAAAATAAAATATTAACCACTAAATTCTATCAAATATCATTTAAACTTAAATAATAAATCTGTCCAGTTTATTGATATCCATTGTCAGAAGTAGACCCAGGAGCAATAAATATACTGAGGAAATGACAAGCTTTGCAGGGATAAACTGTGAAAAAGCAACTGGATTACCCTTGATTTATCTCTAAATTTAGCTTGAATCCTGTAGGTTGCATAGATGACTGGACTGTAAATTGCCTCCAGGGTATTCCCTTATGCTTTTTACAAAGGCAGGGCAGGGGAAAGAACTGAAGCCTGAGGGATCTGCTTTGCCTCCCTGTTCTCAAGACCCCGTATACTCAGCATTGCCCCAGACTGAAAATAAAGAGGTCTCTGGATCAGCTGCTAGCTGAAAGCTTCCTGAACAGACTTCCATTTCAATCCACACCCAACCCAACACACCCTTTACAGCAGGAGAGCTGTCAGATGCATTGCATCTGCTGGCATGAGTCAGATGAAAATTACCTTTTTTCTCTGCAAAGCCAGACATTCGTCGTGGCAGCACGGAGGCAGGTCCTGCCCCTTTGTACAAGCACTAGGAGGGCATGGGAACTGTGTGGGACAGGAAGCTAGGAATGAACATTTTATTTTTCTTCTGATGCCACAGAGCAGTTCTCTTTGTTTGAAAGGGGTAAGCCCTGCATATGTCCTTACCTGTTACTATTCATCCCTTCGTTTCTGTAGCAAGACACGAGCAAAATTTCCTTTCTAAAGCCATAACAAACAGGCACATTTGCTTAAGCTCCTTCTCACCTAAGAAATATATTGCCATGCTTATGTACTTCATGCCTTATAGAGGTCAACTCCTGGACAAAGATGACACCTCTGATGGATCTGGCAACTCACTTCAGATAGGTTGTGCTGAAAAAATCCTTTTGCAGTTTTACTTCTCCTCCTAATGTTACTCAGTCTATTCTGATCAGTGTCTTTGCAATTCCCTCAGTGCAGGCAAACAAATGTGAAGAAAAGAGAACCTGGCTTTGGGGTGATTATATTTGCTGGACACCTGGCAGTCAGCCAGGACCAAAGTGGCATGGTGGCACTATAGTCAAGAAAGAAGATAGAGGAGCCCAAAATAAGTCTTGTTTGAAAATGCAGAATTAGCCAGCATCTTCTCTGTTCAGCAACAAAGGCGCAGCATATAGGTGAATTTTAGCTTTGCCACCATTCACTGTGATTAAGCACATCTTGGTCACTCCTGTAAATTCAGAATATGTTGTGCAGTCACTACTTCTTCCCTCTTTTCTCAGTTCTTACTATACTGTCCTTATTCCAGTTCATGCATCCATGTCACAGAATCCTTGGAGGTTAATGTCATGAAGAAACTACTGTGTGACATCTTTTTTTGAGGCCACATTTTACCTCTGAACTCACAGATGGTGAATACCATGGTCAGGTTTAGAAAACAGTTTATATTGGTTTAATTTAGATTTTGCAATGGCACTGTTACCGTACCTCAAAAGTTGAAATTTTTGCAGAATGAGACATAGGAAGAATAAGATTTGCGGCATCGAGGGAACTTTGCAATACAGTACATCTTTACTTCACATGGAAATGCCTATGTTCTTTTGGAATAGAATAATAATTATGCTTCTTCACAGAACCACAGGCACTGTTATGACCTGTTGCACCTCCAGAGAGTACATTGTGCTCTCTTTTTGATGGCCACTGAACTGCTCCCACAGCATTGATTCAGAACTCAAGAACACCGCAGTGATAGCAACCATTAAAACTTTGAGGAGAGTTCCTTCAGCTCATACTTGGGAAAGACATAAGTTCCTTCAGATGATCCAGATTCAGATAAACAGTGTAAGCACAGGCAGCCAAAGCAAAGCTATGCAGAAATTTATGCTGATTAGCATAAAATCTTGGTACTGAGTACTTAAGAGATTAACCTGCACATATGAATTTACTGAAAGATTATATGAGCATCTGAATAAATAACCTATCTGCATCTCATTCCAGCCTCTCTCACTGGCAAAATCCCTGCTTTCTGCACACAGAACTGCAATAAAGTTTAATCATACTAATGGACAGTACCAGAATACGTGTGTGAGTGGAGGAGGATGCTCTGCAGTGCACAGAGTGGACCATTTAAGCAAATGTAAATGGAAGAGGCAAGTTTCCCTGGAAAGGCAGCTGGCTCGCTTTTTTCTTTTATGACAGTTTGTTTTGCCTTTTCTTTGTTGGCACAGAAGCTAAGGCCATTCTGAGAGGGCAGGTTTCATACCTTGTAGGATGTGTGGCCTGAATATGAAACAGCTGGTAAGATTTGATTGGTTTATGTCCTTAGGGTATCTTCAGTATACTGAAACAGTCCCTTTAAAACAAACAAAAAACCCAACCAACCAACCAAAGATACATCGTCATTGAAGCAATGCAGAACAGACAGCATTCTTCAAAATTTCTTGCCCTTTTCCTTCCTCTTAAAAAGTCTCTTTGAATAAACCCTTTCTTATCCTACTGCTCAAGCAGAAAAGGCAGAAAGACTAAAATACTAATAAGAGAGAATCTTCACTGCTTGGTCAGAATGATAGGGACTCAGCATTGTAAGATTGCACACACAGAACATGTATGATAATGTTTGTTACCATGGACATGAGTGAAGGACAAATAGCTCCTAATATTTTTAATTTCACTGGTGGTATCACAGGGAGAAGTTCTGGGACGCATGCATCAATATTCACTGCAGTTTTACTGAGAGGCCAGAACAAAAAAAACAAGAACAAAGATTTCAGCTCTTTTGTTGACTTTGACCACTGACTGTTGGTTACTTCAATTTCCCTATGCTTCTCTACAGCAGATATTAGTATTGTTATTTGCTTCAAGAAAAATAGTACTAAATTGTTAGATATGCGATAAATATGTAGAAATCGAGCCTGATGTGTAAATCTCTAAGACTAATTTTTGTACTTGAACATTTCCCCATTTTGGTGTTACTTTTCACAACAGACCAGAATTTAATTATATCCATATGTTATTCTCTACAATCATCAGAAAATTCAGTTTTGAAACTTTTGTACAGTTTGTGTCCCACATACACATAAAATAATGCAAAATTCTTATGTACACACTAAAGCAGAGAAGGTAACTTCTCTGGAATGGTTTTACTTTTTAGCCCACTAAAAACAAAGAAACCCCACAAAAACCAAAAAACCCCAACAACGCACCAACCAACAAAAATACTGGCAGAACACAACAGGGAGATATTTCTAAATTACTGTGTGTGAATCCAAGCATCTTTAATGTTATTCTCAGTCTTTCTCAAAACTGGAGACCCATTCTCTAATAATTTTCTTCCTACATATAAAATGACATCTCTTCTCCTTGGAGGAACCCATGTTATCTATTGGCTTCAAATGACCTTCATGCATCACATAATCACAGAAGAACTGAGGTTAGAAGAGACCTCCAGAGGTCATCTGGTCCAGTTTGCTTGCTCAAGCAGGGCCACTCAGAGCCAGTTACCTAAGTCTGGAATATCTCCAAGAATGGAGACCCAGCCACCTCCTCAGGACACCTGGGCCAGTACTTGGTCATCCCCAGCAGTAAGTTTTCTTACTGTCAGAGGAAATCTCCTCTGTTTCAGTTTGTGTCCATAGCCACTGGTTCTGTCACTGGGCACCCCCAGGAAGAGCCTGACTCCGTCATCTTTGCACCCTCCTTTCAAATGTTTATATACATTAATAAAATTCCCCTGAGCTGCCTTCCTTTCTCCAGGCTGAAGAGTCCCAGGTCTCTCAGCCCTTCCTCATAGGAGAGGTGCTACAGTCTTTGGTGCATTCTTCAATCAAGGCTTTCAACGTGAAAGCTCAAGTCTTGCAGACTGGTCATGGAAGAAGCAAATGGTTCTGTTGGGACAAGTATGGAAGATGAAAAGAGGTTCATACTGGAAAGGTGCTTGCTGTGTTGGGAACCAAACTGGACTACCTCAATAGCTCTGTAAGATTTTATTTGTGCATGCTGGCATTATATCTGACATCCAAATGATGGAATTTACTACGGTCAACCATGACAGAGGAACAAGCTAATTTCCAAAGAACTGTGGTATTAATGATCAGTTTTCAATGAAGGGATTCTTTCTTTCTAAAATTAGGGTCAAAATTAATGGAATACTAAAAAGCTAGGATTCCTAAATGACAGTTTTATTTTGGGGAGATAAACATCAATTAGTGAACAAGAGAGCAGACAGAAGGGTGGGCCATGGTGCCAGAATGATGTTACCCTGGTGTGCAGCATTGTTAGCTCTGGTAACTGCACAGGAATGAAGAATGAAATCCTGTTTATTTACATTTGTTTTCTGCTTGAGAGACAGCCCAAGAAGTAAAATAAAATGAGAGCCTACTCAAATACCTGCTATGTTTCCCCTTAAATTGAATTTCTCATTTTATCAGGAAGCAATACTTGCACTGATGTTAGACAGGCAGCTAAAAGGTCAGCAAGTTCCCTTGGTTGCCTTTTGTCAAGGGTTTTTGACTTGTCTGTGAATAAAGATCTCCCAGGAGGAAGGCAGACCTGGATTTCCTGTCATCTTGAAGACAGCAATGAATTTGAAAATGTTACAAAAAGCATAAGGGACTTGAAGCACACCTTCAAATGCACTGCTGATGCCAATAGCTTCCCATGTAAACATGCACACAGAGTTGTTTTGGATTTGTTCTGTCAACTTTTTGTTGTGAAACAAATTGTTATACAGCCACTTACCTTGAATACTGAATGAATCTGATGGTTTTCCATTACTGCACTAAGCCTAATCGGGGCTACAATCTCTTTGGGTTAGCTGTGGTGCTGGCACACTCCTAACAGAGGTGGCTGAGCCACTTTTCTTTTTCCGTCATGCTCTCCTGTGATTTGCACAGGTGTCCCAGCCCATCCTGCTCGCTTACAGCTCTTGATACTCTGAAAGTGCTAAGGGTTGAGAAAGTCTTAACAGGTATGTGGGCAGAAAGAAAAAGTTTTCTCACTCACGAGGAGCATTAATCATTACAGGGAACATGGGTTTCTCTCCAACAGTCAGAGCTAGAGCTACTGTTTTCTTATCACCCATGGGGACGGAATTCCTGTTCTTAGTAGGGGACAGTTTCTCAGAATATACTTCAGTTGTTAAAGCCTCTATTACTATTTTTTGTTCACTTAGCTTAGTTAGTGAAACACAGTAATGTCTGTGAACAATGTATTTTAACTGCACACATATTGCATACAGGAAACAAAGACTCAACAGGATGAATGAACTTGTATTTTTATGTCCAGAAACCCAGCTTGTTTTCCACTGTTATATCATGCAGCTAATAGTGCAGAAAACTATTTACTTAGTTCAGAAATTCTATGTAATTCTAAATTTACAAATAAGAAAAGGAAAGCCCTCTGTAATCAGAAAGAGACTACAGTGTTCCCAGGATGCTCAGGAAGTTTCTGCATAATTACTGCTGGTAAAATTTTCACCCTATACTCACCTAACTACTCACAGATACATTCTTACTCAAAACAAATTAGTGCTTTGAGGTAATTACTGTCTTCCTGAGTTACTGATATATCCATTATAAGTTGCAATTAAAATTAAAACAAGCAGAAATTAGAGAGTTGCCCACTATTACAAATTATTCACTTCTTGTATATTTGAGAATCCCTTTTAATTTTTTCCCTTTGGAAAACTGTGTTTCAGGATAGATTCACAGGAAAAATAGGCTACTCTTTTTGCGTAGTTTGGAAGATTTATAGAAGAAAGAAAACTCTAATTTAGACAGGAATTGTGAAAGTTTATCTTAGCTGAGAATCTATTGACATAAAAACTGTTCGATATAGTGGAGAACTTGTTTTCTTTAACATTACTGTTCATTTAGAGTGACTTCTAAAGTTGCTTGTGACAGTTCTAGGCAAGTCTAGCACACAGAAATGCTGAGACCACAGCAGAATGGGAATAACCAAGAAATATGAAAATTTGCCACTTACTTTCATCTATTTTATAAACACATAGGTGAACATAGAAATGCATAGAATATTAATGCAAATGCTTTTCACAAAATCTTTAATGGATTTGCAAAAAACTCTCGATCAAGGATGCACAAGGTACTTCCATAATTTTATGAATTAAGATTACTTTTACAAGGGGTAAGCCTGGGACTTCTGGAATTCATTTTCCAGAGAACCTTCTTCCACCTCACAGATTGGATATAATGTGAGATTATTCGACTACTGATAGCGATATTGTGCAGATATTTACCTACAGATATTTATCTGGTCCTTGTCTACAGTTAACATCTTTTTATATCTGGAATTGACTTTGCAGTCAGATACAGTTCTAAATGTACAAAGAGGTACAAAAAGAAATACAGCAGCAGATATTCAAACCAAGTAATTTTAGCTCCTTCAGCCTTCTGATTATTTTTTAAAGTTAAATGTTACTTTAAAGGATGTTCACTTAGTGCTCTTTGATTTGTTTTGTCTAATAAGTTACACAGGACTCTAATTCACAGAAATGTCCTGCACTTATTTTTTGGTTATAAACAAAATGTAAAGCTCAACACATGTTAATGGGGCTCCCATAAGAGAAAAAAACCAAGCAAAACTATGTAAAAGCCACAGAAGTAATTTGGTTTAATTAAATGAGGCCTAACATTTTTATTTCCCTGATGGATGCATTAACTGAATCAATAGGAATCTAAACACACTAAGGACAGAAGAGTACAAATCCAATCACTAAGTCTTTTCTTTTCTTTTCAGTATTGTAATGAACAACTACAAAACAGATCACCTGGTAGCACTTTCAATTAAAAATCCCAAAGACATATTTCATGTAGATCTACAATGAAAGGAAATGGTAAATAAATATCTATTTACAAGCACAGCTGAAGGATCCCTGCCTGGTCCTGCTGGCCACAGTGCTGCTGATACAGGCCAGGATGCCATTGGTCTTCTTGGCCACCTGGGCACAGCTGGCTCTTGTTCAGCCCTGTAAACCCCCAGGTGCTTTTCCTCTGGGCAGCTTTACAAACACTCTGCCCCGGCCTGTGGAGCTGCCTGGGGTTGCTGTAACTGAAGTGGAAGACCTGGACTTCTCTCCCTGAGAGGCAATGCAGTGAGAAGCCCTCACTTACCTATCTACTGTCAGCCACTGTGAGAGCAAGCACAGCCTGCAATGAGAGGATGTTCTCCCTGTCCTGGTTCACACGGCAGTTTCAGCTGCCCACAGGTAGGACTGCCACCCACCCACCTTCCACCCGCATCAGCACCCACGGGCTGGGTACCTACACCTTGAAAAGAAGGAGCACAACATTTAAATGGTTTCATAGCTGCTTCCAGTGCCCTAAAAGAGTGTCCAGTCGTCAATCTGGAGGCCTCAACAGAAAAACTAAGGCACGGCAACTTGCTCCAACAAAGGAAGAATACCACGTTTTCTCGGAGGCAGAACAAAAATGTAATCTTATCCAGTGCTTGTATCAGCTGTGTCTACATGGACAACGTGAAATAAGATCCTAAAAAATCATCCTGGCAGTTTTGTAAACAAATAAACTATAAGATTTTATCCGTTGTATAATTTTATCTGCTCAGGTGATAGATTTATTGTGTTAATACGAAACACGACTTTAAAAAATTGTGATTGTTTGTAATCTAGCCAGACTTGATTGTATCAACATTTTGCTGTAAGGCAAAAATGTGACTCTGAAAAATATCCTGATCTTGTGCAATCTGAACTTACATAGAAGAGATGTTATCAGAATGGATCCAAACATTAGTTACAATTCAAAAAAAAAAGAGAGAAGGGGAGAGGGGGGAGAGAATGAGAGATCTGTATGACAACCCTAAACGGTGTTTATGTTCTTCAAGGCACGGACTCTAGACCATTGCCTGGCTTATAGGCTTAAAGAATGTTACCCAACACGAGATTGTGTTGTCTTCTGTGACTGAAAAATGTGGTACACAAGCAGGTTTCCAAAGGCCTGCTCTACCCCAATGTCAGGTCTTTTTGTGGGAAAACAATCTAATTAATATATTAACTAAAAAAATATTTGGAGCCACCTCAAGACTGATTCCTTTGTACTGAACATCTCTGTAACTCCACTTACTTCAGTATAGAGACTGAGTTTAATGTAGTGTAAGGTAACTCTGAAACTTGCTTCTTAGATTAGAACAAAGGTCAAAATCAGATCCTAATGGAGCATCTATCATTAGAAATGTTCAACAGTCCCACAGGAAAATACCAAATTTTAAAATGTATGAAATGCTGGTAGATAAGTGAAGAAAGAATTTTAAAAATATCCAGGCTTTCACAATGTGAAAGAAAAAGGACGATCAGTATATTTGTAAAACATTTTTTTTTTTTTAAATAATCTCTTTATCTAGAAACTATCCTATGGCTCAATATATCTGGTAAGTGTCATATTTTTTTTTCCTTTGGAATGTTATTAACCCTGGTGCTACTTAGAGATCAAGAATGGGTAAACTAGCTTTTAACCCATGCTAACATTTTTATTTTAGCTTAAAAAATTGAGATTATGCAAATGCAAGGAACTTAAAAAAGCAAAAGGTGAACTTGGACAAAATGTTGGAGGGAACCATGTTTACCAACAGGTCTTTGAATTCTTTATGTACAAATTCCAAACACAATAACTTTGTTCACTGTGGCTGCCTAGCTAAGTCTGAGCACAGATCCTTTTTACTGGCTTGCAAAAAGTCATCAAATTGCTCCAGTGACAGTGTCTTGTGTGAGTGCATGTACTGTAGAGGACTCACACAAAGTTTCCAAGTCTTCACTGCTACTTAGCAGAATTCTTAGTCCATTGGAAGGTATTTACTCCCTCTAAATTTTTATTTGTGGTACCTACTTTAAATACATAATTAATATTACCTAAATAATTTTTACAGATAGTTTAAAGATGGATTTCAAGAGGACGGGGCCAGACTGTTCTCTCTGCTGCCCAGTGACAGCACAAGGGTCAACAGGCACCAGCTGGAATAAAGGAAGTTTCATCTGAATATGAGGTTGGGAGAGTGGGAGAGCACTGGAACAGGCTGTGAGGAGAGGTGGTGGAGTCTTCATCTATGGAGATTTTCAGAAGCCATCTGGACACAATCCTGTGCAACCTGCTCTAGGTTTACCTGCTGCATCAGGGGAATTGGACAAGGTGATCTCTAGAGTTACCTTCCATTCAAACCATTCTGTGATTCTGTGAAATTAGAAGAAGCACATTGCAGTTTTTGAGCCCTTGTTGAACATTCCCCAAGGAAGCAGCTGTGGAATGTGGTCTGGCTGGTTGGCGTAGGCCCTTGCTCACAGCCCTCTACTCTGGCATGCTTGGAGCCTATTTGCTGTCTAGGGAGTTATTTGATCATGTTTTCTCTCAGTCTATGTTTGTATTCTGCTCACAATGCTGTTGCCAGTGGATTGCAAGCATCGCCACTCTCAGCAGACAACAAAGTGGGGGGGATCATGGAAATGTGTTCATGTTTACAGACAGAGAAACAGTATTGCCTGGGCTTCTTCTGAACTTGGCCTTTGTCTATTGCATCAGTGAATGAATACACCCTTCTCTTACACAAGGTGTCCTAGTGTTTTGTCAACTGCTTCTGACAGCTCCAGCTTTCCTCTTGACCTGTTTGGAATGGCAAGGTCATCAGTCCTCATAATAACCTGAGAGAACACATTGCTTGCTTGCAATTCACAGGCTTGATGTGATGCAGGTACCAAAGCAAGGAATCCTGCATGCATGCTCTCTAACGAGGGCACCAGGGGTATGGATTGGATGCTAATTCTGGCTGCTCTCCTGTGGGCTGTGCTGGGCTTCAGCCATGAAAAGTGTCATGTGTGTGTATTCAGACCATGGTAGATATTGGCTGGTATGTTACCATGCTCAGTGGCACACAGTGTGGGCAGCTGCATGACACCAGTGTGTCCCACAGCTCTAGCTCAGTGTGACCTCTTTGTTTCAGCCACAGGAGCCCTGGACATTAGCAGAGGGGTGACAGATGTGTGGCAATACCTCTGTGTGCTCCCTGCTTCAGAAAGTCACTCACAAGGGTTGTGGTTTAACCCAGCAGGCAGCTTAGCACTAGAGAGCTGTTCACTCACTGCCCCCCAGAGGGATGGGGGAAGAGAACTGGAAAAAGGCGAAACTCTTGGGTTGAGATAAAGACAGTGTAATAGGACAGAAGAGGAAAGGGATATTACAATAATTACAAAACAAAATCATAGAATCACAGAATATTTTGAGTTAGAAGGGTCCCACAAGAATCATCAAAGTCCAGCTTCTAGCCCTACACAGGACAGTCCTGAAAATCACACTGTGTGCCTGAGAGCATTGTCCAGAAACTTCTTGAGCTCTGTCAGGCTGGTGCTGTGACCACTGCCCTGGGGAGCCTGTTCCAGTGCCCAACCACCCTCTGGGTGAAGAATGTTTAACTGATATCCAACCTAAACCTCTCCTAGCACAACTTCAGGCCATTCCCCTGGGTCCTGTCACTGTCGCCACAGAGTAGAGATCAGTGCCTGCCCCTCCTCTTCCCCTCACAAGAAAACTTTAACTGCAGTGAGGTCTCTCCTCAGTCTCCTTTTCTCCAGGCTGAACAGACCAAGTGACCTCAGCCACTCCTTGCATGTCTTCTCCCTCTAAGCCATTTGTCATCTTCTACACAATTATTTTAATGTACAAAACAAGTAAAAGGAAGGATAGAAACATTTTTGAATTGCATTCAATTGCTGACTCAGTCAATGAAATAATTTTTTTGCTATTTTTTAGAAATTGAGGTGGGATCATCCACTCAAAGGGGAATGGTAGGATCAATTTTTCTTTTTTGCTGCTTATGAGAACAACAGAAGTCTAAATCACTGTTTTGTATGGAACCTGAAATATTTGGCATCTCCTCTTTTCTAGTTTGTAGATCTCTCTTTCTGTCAGTGTTTCCCAGAGCCCCATCTCCCACTTGCTCTTGTCTTATTCTTTGGTCATTTTTTCCCCCTCCATCTTCTCTCTTTCAACATTACTGTGTATGGAAGGCAAAAGTCTCTGTAGAGATCTTAGTGCTATGCCAGTCTTTTTTTTGTCTCACCTGGAAGGCAGGCTGGTTGGGCAAAAAGTGCAGTCATGCAGAAACATTTACCTGGAATTAATTGTGCAAACAATGTTATCAAATGCAAAGAGAGACAAGAATAGAAATCAAATGCAGACAGATTGCATGAGCAAACTGGATAGTATAAATAAAAATAAGGTGGTATAAGTAAAAAAACCCACAAACATTAAAGGGAAATAACATCAGCAAAGGTGAATAAAAATGTTGAAAAAAGTAATAAAATGCAAATAAAGTAAAAAGAAAAGCAACTGTGTCTAAGCAGGGGTAATTCTTATAGTGCAAATACTCTGTACTGTTGAGAAAGCGCAGGTGACGACATTCATGGTACTGTAAAAGGAAGATAAGAGTTAAGGAATAAACCAAAGGGTGAAAATCATAACAACTTGTGTCAGCACTTGAAATAGTGAACACCACTGCACATGACAACAGCCCATGAAATTGCTTCTGTGGAAAACTACTACTCCAGTAAGAGAAGAGAGGTCTGAGGGCAAGGTACAAGGGCTGGAGATTGGCATGCAGAGCGTGTGGCTGGAAGGTGGCTGCTGCAGCCTCCACAGCAGACAGAGTCTCAAGTGACCTCTTGCTCAGGCAGCTCTGGCTACTGGGGTGTGACGACAGGTGGGAGACAAGCAGGTGTTCCTGCTAGGCAGAGAACAGGCAAGTGCTGGAGCTGAGTGAGTGCCTAAATGAAAATCAGCTAACCTGGACACCCTTGCGACAGAGCAGGCATACCACTGGTGAGAAAGACAAAGGAGAGCTGGCTAGGTGTCATATTGCTGGCAGGATCCATCTCTTCAATACAAGAACACCCTGGAGATGCTGTGAGAATTGTTGACTAGTATCAAAACACCACTTTTCTCTGAAGTGCTCTCCCTTGCTGGCCATTATTTTCTTCCTCCTTCCTTCCAGCCATCTTCTCCAACAGACCAGGAGAACATCTCTTGCCCCACCTCTTCCTCTATTGAAGCACCTGCTTTGCTGAGTTCTAGTTTGCAGTGGCTTGCTCTCAACTTGTGGGCCAAACAGATCTGCTGGATAGATAGAAGTCCACCCCAGCTTCTCCCCTGGGCACTTCTTGGCCTTCCGTTCTCTTCTGCTGCTGGACTGCAACACACTGTTGTGCAGTATTTCTGTAGTTCCAACCTCTGCACATTCAAGTCTTCAGTCACAGGGAAATCAATTCTATATTGTCACTAAATATAATCACATAAATTATCAACATATAGCTTCTGAGCTTGGAAATATTTTGCCCCAAACAAAAAAAGACATTGTTCCAGGGCATGACAGGGTGCTTTCTCTCTTCCTTCAAATGCTGTTAAGGGGCAGGGGTAAATACTTGGTAAATTCACACAAGTGGTCACTCTAGAAGTGAGCAAATTCTGTCATCCAAATTTGGAGGGGAGAAACTCTGTGTACTTGTTTCTGTCTTTGATGCCACAGTAAGGAAGTCACAAAGCTCTGGCTAAATATTAGGAAGCCTGTGCTTACTGGCTCTTCTTTCCTTTATTTCCTGTCCAAGAACAGACTGGCAATATTGTGTATTGTATTTTTTCTGTACTTTAATTCTAATTCCAGCTAGGATTTTAAAAATGCAGAAAAACTTAACTGCTTGGAAATAACCAACTATTTTTATTTCTAAGGAAAAAGAAAAGTTATTTTTTGTGGGAAGGAAAGGTGAAGATTTAAGTCTCTACTCCATAACCTTGTCAAGACTTTGTATCCAGTCATTAGATTTAGTTCTTTGTAACACTAGTTACTCATCTCAGTTTATTCAGTTTTATGACTACTATAATTTAACCATAACAAGATACAAAACACAGATGGAATATCCTGTCTAAACAAAATATATTGGTATTTGTACTATGTTACAAAAAGTCCTTCTAATATAAATGCCTTGTTATTTCCACTCTGCTGTGTTTGATTTTTCAGTGTTAAACTGTTTCTATGATTCATTAATACCAAGTCCAAAATATATTCCAGCTAAAATATTTAGGTACACTTTCATGATATATGTTAGTTTATATAGCCATATCTTGAACAGAGGAATAGTAACCACTTAGTCTTGAGGAGTGTAAAGATCCAAGAGAAATTACCTACCATACCTGTAATTGGAGTTCTCTTAAAGGTCATAACCCTCTATAGATCCACACTTACCCTCCTTCCTCCTCTTGGGATTTGGAATACATTAGGCTTAGGATGGATTGTTTAGTTCTCTTTAGACCATAAAGAAACTGATGAAGAATAAGTCACATGGTGCTCCCTGTAAGGCTTGTATATAACTGAGCATTATATAAGTCAGTCTGACAGATGGCTAGAAATAAGCTTTCCAGTAACATTGCTCAAATATTGCACTTAAAGTAATCATCAAGTTATTTCAGTTGCATAAAAAATAATTCAATTTCCTTCTGTTACAGCATCTCCAAAGCCTCCTCTTTTAAGAATATGAGAGTTGATTTGGCTAATAAACAATACCACTGTTTTATCAAACATCACACAAACAAAAGAAAAGCAGATTTTTTTCCTTTTTTTAATTTATATAGAAAGATTGCAAAAAAATCACTGTAGAAATTATGTTTCTTAACAATCACAATGATGTTACACTTTATGTATCATCCCAGATGGGACTCTAATGCTTTCTATGCAAACGATAGCTACTTTACCTCTCCAATATTATTAACTGCATGAATATAAAGGACTGGCTTGAAGTTATAGCTTTCAGTGTAGATGGCAGGTGCTGCATTACAACTCTGATTTCATCCTGAATAAACAAAAATACCCACTTTTTCACAAAGATTTTTCCCTCCCTTTGTTATACTTATTTCAACATCACATAGTATTAAAATGCCTACATATAAAAGGTCACTCTTTTTCCTTTCAAAACACTTCTTTGTGGTTTATGTTCCCAGAGGTACGCATAGAATCAACAATCGATAAGAGAACATCACATAACACTCTGACTTACCTTTGAGGAATATCATTTAGGTCAACATATTTTGTCAGGGAAAGACTTTTACAGACAATCATTTTGCTTTTAATGACATTTTCTAATCACTACGTAGATTTTCCTTGAATAGCAATAATACAGCTCAGTTATTCAGTTTGATCCATTTTAGCAGGAAAAAAGCACTGAAAGACTTCATTCTGAGCAATCCAGCCAGATTTTTATTAACTGAAGCATTCCCTTTTAATAATTCTGAGCATTCCTGAAGTGCATAGAGACTTGGTTTCCTAAAGGATATCTTAGCAAGTTTCCACTGCACTGTATAACTGGTAGAACACTAACAGAATCCTAACAGTGGTATCCTGGATTCTCTTACCATCTCTAAAATCTTGAATTTTAGTGGAGAAAGTCAAATTCATAAGTTCTGCTACTAAAGTTCACGTACATCTTTTAAAAATATTCTTCTAAGTTCAGTAAGGCTTTTTGTTGACGCTGTATTTTTTAAAGTGGTCACAAAGCATCAGAGAAGAGTTCTTACAAAAGGCTTGGTATGGGTTGCTGTGAACAAGGTTAGTGCTTGTAGCCCACAACCAAATCCAAATGCCACATAAAATAGTTAAGCTCATGATTTTTTCAACTTACTGAGGGACATAGAAGAGACAGAAAAACAGTGATTTTGGAATCATGTTATTCCTGATACATTGTGGCTATTGATTTCAATGTAATAGGGAAAATAATTTTAAAATTTACATTCATAGGTTACTGTGGCACTTTTCTATGATCTAATCTGTGCTTTCCTATATGGTGTGAACAAATATTGCTGTCCATGGAGAGATATGTGAAAGCCCTCTGAGGAAAAAAATATAATCTCTACTAAGTATCTGGTCAGTTTCTGAAATGAAGTGTTCACAGACTTTCAACTCTGTTGAAATTAAGTGTTTGTTTTGGTGTACCATGCCTTCAAAAGTCTAGTTATGCCAGCCACAAGATTATGCAACCATTCATATGCATTATGATCACCTATTTTTCATAGGTTCATGTTATTGCTCAGTACAGAGACACAAAGCATGTTGATTTTGTTTTTTTTCTTTTCATTCTTCAGAGCATAGCCCTGTGCTTAGGATACATTTCTTATACCCTCTATTGCATTAAAAAATGTTAATTGCCTCATGATCATTTCTATGTCATTTACCAGCTTATGCAAAGGATGTAAAAAGATTCTAACATAAGTGTTGTATTTATTCCATTTACTTCAGCCTTCCTCACACAGCGTGCAGTCACTCAGTGGAAGAAAAGATTAAGGATGGATTCAACCAACAGGAAGAACACCAGTCATTGACACTTCGTTATGCAGCAGCACAGATAAGAGAGGCCGTGGCTGGGGCTGAAAATAGTGTAGGTTTAGTTCTGGAGAGCCAGCTTGTGCTGTTCTTGGGAAGTAGTCCCACAGAGGAATTAGGTTACCCAAGCAGCACAGAGCATGATCTGGATATTCTACACCCACAGAATTTTGAATCTTCAACTTCACGACTTGGTACTGCACTGAGCCTGTGCTGTGCTAAGCATAGGCTTGAGGACCCTAAAAGTAACAGTATGTACTTGTACTGCTAATAAAATTTTACTGGTGGAGAAGCTCAATTTTTGTTTTTATATTGTGGAAATTAACTCAGTGACCTTATATGGTGGCATCTCTGTACCGTGATATCCAGGCTTAGTTTACAGATCTGAAGCATCCCATAGTGCTCATCCCCTGGCTGGTATGCAGCCAGGCAAAATACAGGGGGTGACTCAGAAGGATTTGATTCGCAGAACAATAAGTAAGTAAATAAACCATGACAATTTTAAGGTCAAAAATAACCTTAACAGTCTGCTGATAGTATAGGAAAAGAAAAATCACTTGTACCATAGTGACAGAGCTTCCTTTTCTTCATTTCTAGCTGAGCATGCTGAGTTCAGTGGGGTGCAGGCCATGTGTGTGAAGTTTAGTGCTACTGTAAATCATTCTGTATTGTACCTGGATAAGATTCAGTGTGCCCTGCTGGCAGTAACTGACTTGTCAGTTCAGACCAGAGAAAAAGACTTGATGCAATTGCTAGAGCTATGAGGGTCAGTGTGTATTTAATTTATCTGAATTTGTGTGGAAATTAGAGTTAAATAACAGGAATCAGTTGAAAATACCATGACCACCTAAACACACTTAGCAATGAGCATCTAAGAATAGGTTCAGTCATTAGCTGATGTCTTTTGCAAATATGCTTATTGTGAGCATTCCCCTTCTGAAGAAACAGACACCAAAGGATGGATGGATGCTATAATGAACCTCTCTGGTTAGCCAGATGGCTTCTGTGAGAAGAGGCTTTCCAGACATGCTTTTGGAAGATGCAAATCCAACAGAACAACCAGAGGGCTGTGGTGCTAACTCCAAACCTGACTGGTTATCTCTTAAAGCAAGGATGAATTCCATGCTGTGGGCATGTTGGGAACCATACAGGGCAGGGAGAATGCCATACAGGCCAGCTGGAGGATACACAAGTGAAACCCAAATCATTTGATTACTTGTGTATGCAGATAGCTCAAGGGCCCTCCCTGACTGGTCTGTAAGATGAAGAAAGCATAAGAATAAACTCCCTTTTCTGTCAACTCAGTGGTTTAAAATGTGCCTCTCCCCATTCTAAATTCTGTAACTTCTGATGAAGAAAAGCAACAATTCGAGAAGATCATGGCAAAAGTGGTGGTGAGGGAGGAAGATTTCAGTGTTTCTTTACTCCTTTTATCACTTTTTTTTTTCCTATGGAGAGGTTCAAGGGCAGGATGATCTCAAAGGAAGATATTCTAATACTGAATGCCTGGGATACATTTGTAAAAGACAGAAAGTAAGAACAGCAGGAAGAGAGAAGATATCTTGAACGGGTATGCTTCCTTTCTCCTGGTGCAGGTGCAATTTAGGAAGTGAATACAGAAATTATCTGTCATTTGTGACAAAAGGCAGTCAGGATCAGAAAAGGTTGGCCCTGAGTGAAAATGTGCTTCCTTGTGATTACAGGATGACAAAGTACACAGAGAGTATATCACAATTTATAGGTTTTTTAGGGGTTATATTTTTAAAATGTACTCTATTGGACATAATATCTATGACAAATGGCTTTGGATTTGCACCATGAATAGAATCAGCCTGCAAAGGTGGCAGTGACATAAAACTGGCATTTTAAGATACATTCTCGTAAGTCATTTAGCTCTGTTTACAAGATAAATCTTATTTTCATGCAAACAAATCTGCAGAGAACCCTATTGTGTTCTAAGGCTAAAGTGATGCGAGGGGAAAATATGTGTCATATTGGTATGTCTGTGCCCTTTTAAAAGACTATAAAATATTCAGCTAAATACAGTTGAAAGGTGTCTTGAAAAATGTGACCCCAGACACAATTTCTTGGTTTCTCTAGGAACTTGTAAAGTAGTTTGTTTATTGTGGGCAAAGAACATAAGAAAGGCACACTGACAGCATCAAATTCATCTGGAAATATTCGTGTTAGCGTAAGGGACCCCTTGTTCTCCCCACAACACATCTGCCTCCTCAACTTGGCCTCTTAAAAGACGGGTGGAATTGTATTTGGTGCACTGGGCCTTGTGGAATTACACAAGCCTAAAGAAAACTACTCCAGCATCTGTCTTCTTTCAAGCAGATTGTCAACAAGAGGAGGGGGGAAGGGAAGAAGGGGAAACTTTGCAAGGATGTTTTAAAGCCTCGAGATAAACTGTCGCTTTGAGCCTTGACAGCTCAAGAGCCTGACACATGCGCCTGCTCCCCGGGGGATGCCCTGCGGCTTGGCAAGCTGATCACAGCTGCTGGGCTGTGACGCCACAGCGCTTGCCTGACCTGACATAATGGGCAGCTATTTACTGCAAACAAGGTAGATGGAAGAACATAGACTTAAATTATGCTCTGGTGTAAGGAGGAATACACCAGGGCCCCCAGTCAATCTTCAGGGCTTTTTTTTTTTTTTTCCTTCCCCTTCTTTTTCTGGGATTGTTTATTCTTTCCCCAAGGAACAGGTGACTGTGGCACAGTACTAAGCTTCCCTCCTCTAGATCAATAGAAAGGGATGAAGAAATTATTGCAGGACAATAAAGAGAAAGAGCAAATGAACTTTGGATAACTATACCAACAATTTGCTTTGCTTGTTTTCCACATATTACTGTGTAAAGTAAAAACACAAGCCTCTGGGGAGCCTGCAAGAATGCTGTCAGCTTAATTCCATCATGGAAGCATGATTATACTTGATAGGTGAAGAGCAGGTGTCAATGAATCCTTACAAATATTGTGTATTACATGACCCCAAACACATCTGTTTCAAGTATTTCTTGCACTCCACACTTTCAGCTATGACTGTGTTAAGGCAGATGTACCCTACATTTCTGCTTCCCGCTGTGGCAAGGAAGGAAGAAAACCCTGTCTTTTTTTCTCTTAGCATGCCAGCTGCATAGTACAGGCATCATTCTCCACTGATGTAAAACATTAACAGCATTGATCCAACATGCTGGCTTAAATCAGATAAAAAAGTCATCCTGCTTGGCCAGTGCAAGTATAAATGTGAACATTGTGATTAAATAAAGTTTAGGCTTACATCACATTGGTGTATCTTCAGTAAAAACAGAAAGATAAGACAACCCATAGAAAGTATCAATTTCATTGCATGTTTCCTGATCTTTCTTTGTTTCTATGATATCACTACATTTCATTTTCCTGCACAAATGACATTTTTTTTAGAATACGTTTAGCAAAAAAGTGTAAAGATATTGATACAAAAGCTTTTTTTAAAATTTATTTACTAAAGAAGGTTTTGGTTTTACAATGGATGTTGGCAACTGCCTGCATTCATACAAGCCATATTCACATATTGGCATATACATCCAAGCACCTGACTTGGCTAGGAGTTAAAGACCAGAAATTTAAAGTGTTTTGATGGGTTTCAGTATTCAAATTCCACAAACCAAAGAATTTTATACTGCAGGTATGCTGATCATAGAATGTCTAACTCAAGACAATAGTAGAAGTAATACACTTTCATTATATTCTCCAAGTGCATATAATATTTTATACATGCCACCCTTTAAATATTTATTTACTTCCTTGATGCACTCTCCAGACCTAGATGCTTTGAAACCTCATTAAAAATTTGATCTAACTGACATAATGTAGGTGTTAATTATGAAGTAGGAAGGGGAACTGCTTGCTGATCATCTCTATTTGAAAAGTCTCAATACAGAGACATCTCAGTAATGGGTATATTTAAAAAGCCAGTTCCCATACTGTTAGCTACAACAGAATGGAGCCTAGGACCTGTGGATGGGAACAACCTTGCCATTACCTTGGTATTCCATAAGGTGTTAAAGATCCAAGGGCAGACATGGCTCAGCTACTCCATCCTTCTCTATCTTGGCATAAACCCTTGTATTACACACACAATTTCAGTGGACATTACTCAGGATCACATTGTATCTTAAGATGAAATGTACCTATTGAAGACCTTAAAGAAGTAGCACAAAATACTGTGAGTAAATTTGGCATGTGCACATCGATCAGGTTCACCTCTGCCTGTGAAGGATCTGGTCTCTGCATATGCCACACACAGTATAACCTCATCAAATCTGTCTAAAACACAGCTGCAGCCTTTCCATTCCTGAAAATCTGGCTAGCTGTCTTGGCACAAAAACCAAACACACGCTTGCACTCAGACATAAAGCAAAACTGAAATTGTTGAGACATTTATGATTATCTGGCATGAACCAACATCCATCTCCACATTGGTATGGCATACACATGTTGTGCATCCTAAAGATACTACCAAGGAGCGTGCAACTGGCAGTTTGGGGATAAAAAGTGGTTTTGATCAGAAACTTCAGCGTATATGACTAAGCATGAAGGGACCGACAGCAGGGTGAGACTGCATTCCTCAACACTTCCATGAAGAATCACAAGTGCATTTGTTTATACTGGGATGTATCCTCTGCAGCCTCTATTTTTGTCACCATTACAGTGATACAGCTGAAGCATACACTGAAAGGCCCATGAATAAATGGCACATTTTCCCATGTCTTCTGTGAAGCAATCAGTATACATCAAGAACAATAAATTACAATGCATGGATTTTTTTCAGTATGTGGCAAATTGAATGATGAGCTGTTCCCTGCATTAGTGAGAGTTTCTAAAAGCATCATAATTTCCACAAATGACAGGTTGTGGGATATTTAGGAAACATCTTGCTTTAAATGAATTCACTCTTCTTTACAATTTTTAGTATAACGATTTCCACTTGCCTTTTTTCTTACTGACTTAACTACTGACCATACAAACAAACACGGAATAACTGAGGGAAAAAAAAAAAGTAGTAATGAAGTCAGGAGGTTTACCACCTCAAGAAGAAATACCAATAATTGCCTATTTTTTCCCTTGGATTTTGACTGAAAGTAGATCTCATTCCACTAGGAAAACATAGCAGATTCTGGAACCACTGCTCCCAAGCTCTACTGAATTCCATCGTCCTAGCACAGAGGAGTATTCCAACTTCATAAAAACCACAAAAAACATGCTGACTATTGGCTTACACTTGTTGCCATTGTTTGTCAAGCTACCATAATTACACTGGGAGAATTAATGAGAAAAGAACCCCAACACACCTGCGGGGAGAAGACTCTATACATTTGTTTCATACTGTTTGTACTAAGACTGTGGAGTTCTTTCAGTTTCAGGAATATCTAAAAATAACTCCCTCTCTGTTCCTGTGAGAGCTGTATAGACTCTTTTTCCATAGACATGGAATAAAACATTCACTGACATTTTTTTCAGTGATTCTACGCCATGCTTTTAGTGTGTGTAATGGCACAGCACAAGATAGAAACATAAATTGACGCATATATGATCAAACTTCTGAATTATTAATTTTAAGGCCAACTCCAGTTGACACCAACACTCCCTGAAGTATCTGGAAGTGATGTACAGGGAAAATAGTCAAGATTATAGAAATTATTTAAACCCTCTTTTACCTGAACATCTCCAAATCACTCTTTCTGTGTAGGTCCTTATCTTTGACAGACGTGTATTGATGGACCTGCAGGGAACTTCAGAGCATGTGTTACCAGTTTCTTGGCACCTTGTTAGAAATCCACAATTCCAGGCCTGCAGTGCTTTCTCTGGCAGCAGAAAATGGCTGGTAGCACTTAAACATTTAGAAGCTACCTGGTAAACTACAAGGACAGTAATATACTATTTCCCTGGTGGGATCAGGCACTTGAAGTAAGAGCACCTTTCAAAAGACAAGGCTTTACACTCGTTTCAGAAGAATGGTGTCCCAGGTTTGGTTCAGCAGTTTGCTGTGTATATCCTCTCAGGAAAATCACCTGTGTCATACTCCACATGAACACGGAGGACATTTTTATAATCTAAAACATCTCAAGTGTGTGACTGAAAGTTTAATGAAATTAATGGAATTCAAGTACTTTATAGGAACTTGACATCAAAACTGAAAGTATCATCAAGTGGTTTCTGTTTGATCGGGAGACCAACTTTCGTGCCTTCTTTCAAGATACTGAGTTTTTTCTTCCTCATCATTCACAAGTTCCTACATGAGCTGGAAAATCTCTTCTTCTCAAATGTGACACATCTTTTATGTGCCTACAGGCTTAGAGTTATATCCTAGTATTTTGTTGCATGCAGAGAACCTTTAGTGTCATAAACAGTCACTGCTGATACACATCTCCATTGATCCTGGTGATGCCCACTCTCCCATGGCCCATGCAGCTCTAAGAGGGGCCTGAGATACTTTGCCTAGAGTATGGAGGATGTGCTGAGGAGATGAAATATTTCAGGGCCCTTTTTAGAGCCTCACCACATCCTTGGATGAGGAGTATCATGTTGTCTTCTAGTTCATTTAACCCACTAATCAAAGCAGGCTAAGTTTAATAATTGTCCATAAAATGAAATTAAAAAAAAAAAAAAACAGTGAGAAAAAGAATCTACATCATCAACAACAACAAAAATGCATCTCTTTATGCTAAGTTTGCATCAAGAAAGTGCCTTCTAGTGATCTTGTTTGACCTTAGTCCTCCTAATAAAAAGAGAATCTCCCTTTCACAGGTACACAAACATACCAATTTTCAGCTCAAGAGTCTGCTCGGGTAGGTAGACAACTCTATCCTTCAATAAAGTATGAAACTCATGTCTCCCTTTGTAGCTACTTGGTTTTCTTCAAACTAACCAGCTAATCAGCTAATCTCTAACCAGCTTTTGCATTCCTGTCAGCTTGTGTAATATAATACACTATGCAAACATCTATACAGTCTAATTGTATGCAGCTTATAACTGGTTTATGACTGAGGCCAGAAATGATAACAGCCTAATACTTTGAAATGATCACAGGTTTGTGCTGATGAATCTCCGTTTTCCAAATAAACAAGCTGTATCAATATGTACCAAAACAATAAAAAGAAATTATTTATTACTCTTCGACTGAACCATGAAGATAATTCTACACTGACAAAGCTTACTTTGTTTTAGTATCTGCATTTGATTATCTACCGCTTAAATTGCAAATGTTTACATATTTTTTTCTGGAGGTATCTGCCCTTGCAGGAGACCAAACTGCTTCAGATGTTGCACACTATGCATTATGATCAGGCACACCAAGCCATCCAAAGGGGAAAGCTGTGAAGCTTGAAATCAGAGGCTAACTATGGATTTTCTTTGCTTTGCTTTTCCTGGGGATATGTGGAAATAGGGATAAAATAATTTTGCAGGTTTTAAATGCAAAAAGAGGCAGTCTCCAGATTCTTACATGTCCGCCAGTAAAGCTGTTGTGCTGCTGCACGACCAGACAAGCCCTGACACCAAACTGTTCATAGTTCAGAGAGGTGCTCACAGCTATTACCAGAAAAAGTCAGGCTTCATGCTGGCTGGATTTACCTGTCCTAAAACAGTTTCAGCAAGTCAATGGAATCACATCCATCTATGTCCCAAAGCAACACGCCTTTTTCTTTGTGTAGTGATATTCAGCTGTGACTGTTGAGTCCTGTAAACTTGGTGTCCTACAGAGGTCTGGTGTCATGACGCTTCCCCAAGTCCAGATACCAGATGTTGCTCCATATCAGAGAAAGGCAGATAAGCCATGACACCATGACCAGATGCCATTTGTTGTGAACCACTGTACCTCTGACATATATTGTGTGAGAAGAACCAGCTCAGAAATCTAGAGAAAAGAGGCTGCACTTGGCCAAAGGTCTAGCTAAAAGAGGTGCCCCTCAGAGCAGAGCTGAGTGTCTCCGTATCACATACTTCCTTTTGCTTGTTTTGTGCCTCTCACCCTAAATGTCCACCATCATAAACAATGCCTCTGGTAGAGCAGGAAGTGAATTCAGATCACTTAATCTCTGGGCACAGATCTTCTATATCAATTTGCTAAAGGAAATATGTTTTTTTTCCGCTCGTGGGAAAATGTATATGTGAAAAAAATTTCTTTGGTTTTCTTGGATTTGCCTGGATTTTCTTCATGAATTTCTGGATCTGTATGAGATCTTAGGGAACAGCTTTCTGTAGGCAGTGATCCCTCTTACCTGTAGGTCTTAAATAAGAAGTATGTGGTGGGACATTCAAAACCAAGTTTCTAATTAGGAGATTAACACATAGAATGTGTTTGTTATCCCAGCCTAGTAACCATAACCAGAGACAATGAATAACTGTAAGAATAATACTGGTTCAATATTCATTCAGCCTGTGTGTTCATAGATGATGCCTATGCTCCCCCTAATGTTGATTCACAGGTGTATTTACATTTCATGTCAAGGCCTCAGACTTTCTTCTTTAGAAGTCTGGAATCTTACAAACTTCCATTTTATCCAGCTCCTCTGAATGTAGTCCTGAAGCAAGGAACTGGCTTAGAAGTCTTTTCAGAAAAACTGTACTTATGATTATGTAATTTACCTACTGAGACAATTCCAGAGATGATGTCCTTCAGGAAGCTGACTGATTGATGTCTGTGTTAACTCAGATCAAGCATCTGTCTTCAAAGGCAAAGCTGTGCTTGTGCTGCCACATTTTTTCTGCACTCTGCACTCAGTCACATGCACATGAGGGCATGTCCTTTATGCTGGAGTGATGATGTCCTCTGTGGAAAGCTGGAAGGCAGAATAATAAATGTGTGTATGTGTGATTATGTCAGCACTCTCACAGAATTGCTCAGGACAGGTTGTTCTACACTATAGTGACTTGAATCCAAGGACCACCTACCCTTGCCTGCGCAGAGCCGGGAGCTGGTTACCCAGCTGTGGTGACTGTCTGTGGAAACCTGACCTCCCCAGCCACTTCAGCCAGGCAGTTAGGTTTCCAAGCTGAGTTTGGAGATACTTTACATCTAGGGAAGAGCCAGATTAGTCTTAATTAGATATACCCCTTGAACTCATGGAACGAGACAGTAAATATCAAATTTTCTAACTCAAGGGGGAAAAAATTAAGGTGGGAAAGTGGTTGTCCTGAGTAAAAGTATGTCCCAAAGCAACATGCCTTTTTCATTGTGTAGTGATATTCAGCTGTGACTGTTGAGTCCTATAAACTTGGTCTGCAAGTGCTAAAATCTTCGTCTTACATTCTTACTGGCTGCATTCCTACTGTGTGCACAAAAGCAGAGTTTATGTTAATGCCCAGATACTTAAAAGAAAAAAAAAGGAAAAGTGTAGTGATCAGTATCCATCATCTTTCCAACTGCCTTGTCACTACATCAATTAATACAATTGAGCAAAAAATGTCACAAGCCCAGTGGAAAAACCTTTACACAGCCTTTCAGAGGGAAGTTTACTCCCAGCTTTTTTTCCCTTGCATTAGCTCCTGTCATCCACAAAACAACAGAACCCAGTGGTGTCAATTATATTTGATTGACTGAGTAAAGCACACACACAAATAAGCAAAAACAATGGACACAAAAATCTATATATGACTCCCCTTGTCAGTGAGAATGCTTGTCTTCTCCATTTTCATGCTGCACGGTGTCCTGCTGCTACGGGCTTAAATGTTTCCTTCAGCCCCCAAACTATCACCAATTAAGTTAGCAGGGTCTTCAAAGGTGTCAAATGGCTCCCTGGGCAATTGGCTGTAACTGCTGTTCAATAAATGAGGTCTAATTTATCAGTTTAACTTCACTTTTAAAAACCTAATGTCTCCTGGTACCATGTGCCATTTGCCCAGAGTGTGAAGAGATGCCTGCCACGTCGCATTTTGAAAGTTGGATGAGCTCATGTTAGTAGTCACATGTTTTGTCTGTCATGCCTTTTCTCCCAATTTGAAAGACGTATTTGAATAAAATATACTTGAGTGGTATGGACTTGTGCAGTATGGTATCCAAATAAATCATTCCTAGAAAAATGAATAAAAGGACTTAAACAGAGCCCACTGTTAATTTTGGTATAGGAGGGTTTGGTCACACCTTAAAAGGCAGCCCCATGTCAGTTTTTCTGCAATGCTTTTTCATTGACCCTGTGCAGAAACAAGATGTGTTGAGGTGCAGGAATTCTGTGGCCATAACAGGACACACTCTTCCACAGGATACACTTTTCAAGGAGTAAGGTGCAGGGTGGCTTACAACCAGCACTCTAACAGTATTAGGCAGTATCTCAAAAGGTCAAAAAGGCAGGATAAAAATGTAGGAGATAAAATATGCAGGGAGCAGAACTTTTATGCCAGAAAAGTAGTGGCTTTCTGGCATTAAAAAGTAAAATAAGCTTCCACTATAGACAAAACTTGTGCTAGGAACAAAACTTTTGCTTTCACATGTGTCAGCATTAATATACATCAGTAGTAATGAAAATTCTGGTAACACAGGGCAGCTTTAATTGAATATTTAAGTAGAACTGAAGTGATACTATTATGTGTTTTAGGGTTCTTCAATATATAGAAGCCAAGTTGCTCAGTCAGGCTAAGACATTCTCATGTGAGCTGCTACTTCAATCCTTTTTCTTCTTTATTCCATCTTGCCCAACACAGGATTTGAAACCTATGGAAAAGATGTCTTGCTGATGAACTAAAACCTGACACATATTACATTGTCACACCATCAGATGAGGTGTAATACATTTTTTTGTGTAACTTTCTCAACTTGCTAGCCTCTATTTTGATCCAAAAGGATCTGCTACACACCTACTCCTAACCTGAAACTGTCTTCTCATACAATGTAAGAACCTTAATTTAACATTGTGGTTCATTATACCATTGATAATAGCAAGGAACAAAGGAAGCATTTTAGACTTTAACTTTGTAAACAAGACAAGAAGAATCAGTCAGGCAAAAGTCAGAAGGCACTGCATTTCCCCATTCAGAAAGAACATACCAAGGCTGTGAAAGCCTTACCCTCAAAAAAAAAAAAAAAAAAAAAGACTCTCAAGAAGGAGAGACAGTGCATGAAAGTGAAAGAAAATTATGAAACGTACAAAATTAATGAGACTCATAAATACACATATAAAGAGTCACCCTTTGTAACATCAGAATGGGTCAATAGGAACTCTCTTCACCTCTAAGACACATAGAAGGGACAAGAGTAGAGTGGGAGGACTTTGCAATATAGTCATCTTACCTGAACATCTTTCTCAGCACCCTCAGACTTCATTTATCTTAAACAGATATTAAAATTTCATATGCCTCATACACTCCCATGAAGTCTCAACAAGTCTTTTCCAGTGTTGCTGTACAGTATTTCTGGTCTACTAAATTACCATTGTTTTTTCTTCTTGTCCGTGACCGAGGACTACATTGCAATCTATGATCATTGCAATGTCTCTCCCTCTCTCATTTTCAAGTGCAAATTCTCTCTCTTGAAGCAGCTGTTTCTATCAGTACCTATGCACCAGTACCAGTACCTATCGATCTGCACTACTACCTATCAATCTGGCCATTTTTGTTGTGAAGTTTCATTTTGTTTGCTTTACTGTAGTCCTCACTGTAGTCCTCACCATTATTTGGTTGTTCTTGCAGGACACTCAGATCCCCTTCTGACGATGCTTCCTCTCAACCCTACACCTTGGACAACTGCAAAGGCTGCTAAGTGATGTCACTCCCCATGGTGACTTGTCAGAAAGCCCACCTGTATCCTTGGAGAAGGTGTTTAACCCCCCGTCCAAAAGAAACTGCTGCCACTTCATTTTTAGCCAATTATCACCAACATCACAGTTCTCATGCTACCATCTACCTTACATGGTGGTTTTTCAAGTTAAAGGATATCAGAGGCTTTACAGAAGTCCAGCTTCATGTTCTCCACAAAATCAATTATAGAAGAATGGTATTGAACTTTGAGAGAGTAAGTTGCTTGGATCCTAGATATAAATTACTAATAATGAACCTGTAAAGTTCAGGGTGATATCACATATTCTTATAAACCTTGCCCGACTTGTGAATTTATTAGTCACAGTTGTCACACAGAGATTATTTGCTCCCTCTATTTTAAGTGGACATTGAGCCCAAACAGTGAAATTTTGAGGTTTACTTCTATGTTGGATATGTTCCCCTCCCTTAATGTCCCTTTGTATTGGGTCAGCAATGTCATCTTAATTTTGTTCTTATTAATAAGGAGGAAACTGTGCTGTTGCTCCAGTTAATGGTTCAAGGAAAGAAAAACTAAAATTTAGGTGTTTTAAAAGGAATGCAACAATAAACTCTAAACTAAAGGAAAAAGCCTTGAAGCCTAAATTTATCTGAAATTTACTCATACTCAACCTTAACCAGACATAGCCTCAAACTGAGCATCTGTGACAGTGCTATTTACATTAAAAGTAGGTAATAGACCTTATACCCACACAGTCTCTTTAAACTACAACAAAATGCATCCGTACAATATCCAGTCCAAAAACTAGTGTGGGAAGACAAACCACAGAAAACCTTAAAATAATAAAGCCAAATATAAGTTATTTTTAGAGTAAATAAATATCTACAGGAACAGGAGCATTTGGTCTATATCTATTTGGGAATAATTAAAAAAAAAAAAAAAAGACATTCAGAACTATCTATGTGTGGCGAAGTACTTTTTCATCCCTCACCTCTCTGAATATGAGATGTGTGTCTGACTAATTTCCTACTGCTTCCTGATTCTTTTTTCTTCCCCAGGAAAGGCTTGGGAGGCAGTATAGCTCTTCCTTGATGTGGGAGAGAAGCAGTGTTAGCATGTAAAATAAGCACTGCATAGTCTTTATAAAAAAATATATGATTTGCGGAAGCACAGAAGAATGACATACAAATAGGCAGCTTCAGTTTCCTTCTTGGTTTTGCCCCTCATCTACCTTCTGTCTGTTCAAGCCTTGCTTTGCTGATTGTATGATTAAACTTATAATGGTGCCCATGCGAGTTCATTTCTGCCTGGAGCTGGAGTAGAACAAGGAAACCTCCTCTGCATAATGGGAGAAGAGGCACAGTGCCACCAGTGACAGGGCTGGCAGCAAACATCTTGGTGGGGAATTAAAATGACTCCTGAGCTCCAGGAAGTAACAAAAGCCACGATAGAAGTGACCTTCTGAGAGAAGCTTGAGACTGCTTTCTGGTATTGCCAGTGACAGCCAGAGTCGGAGCGATTTACTAAAAAACATAGGCCCAATCTAGTGCACCTTTCAAAAAAATAATGACATTATTAAAGAATTTAGTGATACTAAGGTATTTTTGCTCCTAGTTCAGAGTCAAACATTATGTTGCATTAACAAAGCTGTGCAAGAGTTTTTGCAGCCTGGATGATGCGTGAAAGAATTCCTGTTTTCTGAACGTGTGAAAAGTACAATATTAAAAAGTAAAATCGGAATAAATAATCATAAGATTTTATACACTTGCCACACTCATCTTAAAGCTGTTAGTAAACACCCATCAGGACTTATCCAAATTACACAACCCAGCTTTCATGACCTATCTTCTCTTCACTTACATCCTATCCTGCTTTTCCTCAAGTGTGCCACTGAACTCCCATTTGACTATTTTCAGAGGGAGAGTGTCCTTTTTTCCCAGATAGACCCACACTCTGTTACCAGCTGCACTTCTGGCCACCCTGGCTGACCTTCTGCACCCACCAATGCTGTGTGTCTATTGGCATGACTCCTGTCCTGCTGGTAGTATCAAGGAAGCTATTGGAAATGATCTTTTTTTTTTTTTCTTTTTTTTTTTCTTTTATTCAGTGAACACACACCTACATACCCATCGTGCTGTGGACTATTGCCCTCTGGAGTTCAAAGCTGGGATGAGCATTTTCTCAACGTGTCTTTCCTGTTCAGACAGAAAACTCTGCACTATTCGCCTCTTTTGCCTCGGTTGAGTGGGTTTACAACTAAGCAGGATTTTTTTCTGGCTTTCACTGAGCCTGGCTTACCTGCATAGACAGCTCTGAAATATTTGCTCCTTGGAATTACATCTTTTTCTTTGGGGTCAAGCCAGCAACGGAGCTAATCCTTGTTCATTACATCATTAATGCTTATCTCAAATTTAGAATTATTTTAAAGGAGTTTAGAAGACTTTGACATTTTTGGGCATGAGTGGTTTCTTGTTCCCACACATTGCCATTAATTATGGAAATTACTGTTCCAGCCTTAATAGCCAACAACAGTCATCACAGCAGGATCTGTGTGTGTGTGTGTGTGTGTGTGTGTGTGTGTGTGTGTGTGTGTGTGTGTGTGTGTGTGAAGACAAGAAACTCATCTATCCTTTCAAAGCACACTTTCAATAAATAATATATGAAATTAAATCTTTAAAAAAAAACCCAAACCTTGATGTGCTATTGCATTCTGTGTAAATTTGACTGTACAGAGCCACAGGTTTTTGTTTGTGGTCAGAGTTGTTCGCACAACTTAATTAGTAAAAGCTCTGGTCTAGAAATACAGATTCAGGAAAGAATGGGATTTCACATAGCTTTTTCTGTCTTATGGAATCATGTAAGTATGCTAGTGCTCATCTGTGTATTCCATTTTAACAGCATTTGAACCCTCGATTGCATGGAATTATGGGGATGCAGAGAGAGTGGTATGAAGCTGGGTTAAAATCCTTAGGGCTTCATGAAAACAGGCGGCCAAGACGGGGCAGAGAGAACATAAATAATCTGATAGGGGTAGTAACTGTGCCAGATACTTTCCTTTTTGGACTACTAAATAAATTAACCAGGAAACACAAATCCATACGAAATCATACTCTCAACAGTCTAGTCACCATGAAATTAGCTATTTTTAAATTAGGGTTTCGTAAGGAAGTGCCACCCCTAGCTCAGGCTTAAAAACAGTTTCAGAATATTTAGAATATACTTAACCATAGTGCAGCCTGCCCTCCCAGACTTGGAGGTATGTTCCCTCTCCTAATTTTCTGCCAGAAAGAACCTTTCATTTGCTTTGGTTCTGGTAGGGTTGGCAAGTGGTGAAATTACGCAACCCTGTGCCATCGAGGGTCTGTGGGAGTGCAGGCACGAGGGAGGCAAAATGTCTGATGAGATTTCCTCTGGAGGAAATTAGGCAGTGACTCTGCTGCCATCAGCACACACAAGCAGCTCCACTGCACCAAGTGAGACCCTTCACAAACAGGCAGCAGGACGCAGATATTTAAACGGCCTTGGAATATCTGTTCCTTAAAGTCACTGATAAGGAATACTGCACTTGACAAGAACAACATAATATAATCCTTGCTTTGCTGTGGCATCTGAATAAAATCGCAGGCGGACTCTGTTGTTAGCACAGTTCCTAATGAAGATGTACAGGACTCTATTTTTGGAGAGTCTATAACAGGTCTTGTGACAGCTCATGGAGATTTATACTGCAGGGTGTCCTCAGGCATCTGCTGGTTTGCCTCTCGCAAAGGTATTCCATGGTCCTACAGACTTCGTTCTGATGCATCTCAGGAGAGAAGGCTGCTTATTAACTCGTCTAGTGTGGAGTATTAACTGATGGCCTCGCACTATGTTTTGTCATGCATTAAGCTTTATCCAGTCACTTAAAAAATCAAATCCATGTCCACGTATTCTTAATTCTTAATAGATATTTTACCAATAGTAACAGGAACATTTCTTGGCTTAACACCAAAAAAATCCGATTTTAAGAAGCTGAAATAGTAATCAATGATGCTTTAGGCTGGCTTGATTTTATACCACATTAAAAAAGTTCTGAAAATGTTTGAATCCCCAAAAGTCTGTTGAAAAAAATGAAATCTTTTTCTCCCAGACCACAGTGTGGTGAAATAAATTAGTATAATGATTTATGTTTACGGTTTTAGTCAATTCTGATAGAGATTATAGAGACAAAATGACAAACTGCCTTAGAGGTAAACTTAAATCATGTCAGCCAATCTTTAGTTTTTCCTTACTCTAATTGCTCCTCTTGTTCATTTATCTTCCTAGGCAATCTTTAGAAGAAATACTAGTTTAATCATTGCATGTGCAAACCACCAGAGATAAAAAGTTTAGCCTAATTTGTCTCACTAAATTGTAATGCCTCTAGTAAACAAATCTCGGCTTGAAAGGAAACCAAGAAATCTAAATAAACACCCTCCAAAAAATGTTTCTTTCCTCTTTGTTACATGTAGCATTGCTGCTATTTTATAAAGGTTGGCTTTTGATGTAAGCAAAACAAAAACACAGGCAGTATATGCTTTTGCAGTTACGTGGGATAGTTGCTTTCAAATATTCGTGATTGCTTTTAAGCACAAGTAATTGCATATTATTACATAAAATTTATGCAAATAATTAAATGGCAGAATGAAATACTATATTACAGCTGTGCAGTATATATTCAGAAGAGATTAATTTTAATTTCCCTTTCTATGGTTTTGAAATCAATGAAGTTTTGCAGCTCACAGCATGTAGAATTTCTTAGCTTGGTATAGCTTTATTGCTGTTAATCTTATCTTCCTCTCACTCAAGAGCACAGTTTTGCCACTCACTTTGAGAGAAGTAGGTTCAATCCATTAAGCTCTGCTTCCACAAATGTGGAAGTGCTTGGCATGAAAACACATGCAAATGTGTGAATCTTTGCCGAGTAGAGACGTAAGACAATGAACAATCACTGGCTTGAAAGCGTCCCAGGAATAAATTAATTCAGACCACTCATTTCATTTCTGCAAAGTTAAGGTACTTGAATGCAGACTGCACTTTCTTAAAAAATCCACAGGTCCAATTCTCCAACAACATGCAGTGGCCCAGTTTTAGAGGACTATTTCAATGGCTACATTTTGGTTGTTTTTCTAAAGAGGCCTATCAATTGGAGAAATCTCATTAAAGGGAATTTTGCCCTTATAAGGCTTCCAGGATCCAGACTTTCTGGGCAACTCAGATTAGAATCTGATCTCAATAGCTAGGTTTTTCAAAATACATCTGTGTGTCATTACACACAAAACTAATCCCAGCAACTTGAATCAGACCTTATATGTGAGAAAATGAGCACGTATTTTCAAATGCTTGCTGGAGTGGGCCATAATCTTTTCTTTTTCTCTTTATGTCTAGAAATTTTTGGTATAAAAAAACCTCAATCCTGTGTCTCCTGCTCTACAAGAGGGAGAGACATTTTTAAGCAAAAAGAGTACAGCAGTATCTATAATAAGGTCATTGGCTGACATATCTTATTACACAGCATCCTTGCCAAATATATATGCACTGGGTGGAAAATATGCTTTCTTCCTAATTAAGAAATTAGAGAGCAAAGATAAAAGTAGAGCATCTCCATTTCTGGACAACAGAGACATAACTCATGTCAGATGCCGCAATTCTTATCACTTTCTCATTATGCACATTTATCATGGTCATTCATCTACTTATCAGGCCTGCACGACGGTACAAACATCAAAAAAGCACAAACAGCCATAAGGCCTCTAAAGGAGCATGACTTTGTGCCTGACCTTTGAAAATATATCAAAAACACTTAATGCCCTGTCTCAGAGACAGCAAATTATGTAAATTTCAAAGATTAAAGACAAGCCTGCACAATATATATATAAAACTCTCTTATCAATGTATTTTTAATGGTTGATGTCTCTTTTTTCATTGCTTTCCTTGGTAAGCCAGCCTCTCAAATATTTTAAATTGCCACTACATTCCCTACAAAAGCAAGTTGCAGCTGTGCCAGTTTACACAAACTGAGATCAAACCCATGCTCATTTCTGAAAAATGGTCAGGTCTGGATCCTGTTGTTTTAGGGCTTTAAGAGAACTTGACTACACTCTGGGAACAGCACAACTACACCAGTGAGAAAGTATGAGCAGGTCCTCTCCAATCACCTCAGTCAATCACCTATTCCTGAGTGTGGAACCGCCACAGCCCTTTTCCACGTGGGCAGCAGGGCCCTCACACAGAGGCTCATGGCCTGGCTACATGGATGACCAGACAAAAATAAAGGTTTCTGTCTATCAACTTAGTCAAGAGATCAGCAGGTTCAATAACTCAGAACCATATTCTCTAAGGAAACCTAACTCCAACCCCAGAGCACATTGACAAGCTGATTTTGATGGCTGTTCTTTGTAAGGATGACTGTCAGAAGAGCAGTGCACGGGGTATAATTAGGAAAGACTGGTCTGAGACCTGTTGGTTACTACTACTGGAAGCTGGTGGGAAGCAGAGGAAAAGGCTGAGCTTCAGCAAGCTGGTGTCCTTGTATCCCTGTTACATACCCTTTGATCAGCTGCTGGGGGAAACGACAGCTGAGCAAGGGCATCCTGCCTCCTTACCCTGAGGCACAGGCAAGGTAATGTGGAATGGTAGAAATCACTGAAGCAGACAACTGTCCACCCTCTCTGGATTACTCCTCACATCTCCTCAGGACCTCACCTTGGGAGCTGGCAGCCAGGGGAATGTGCTAGGTACAGGCAGTTCTCATGGACACTCAGAAACTTTCTGATACATTGCTTCTGAGTACCTTTTTACAAGTTTATCTAAATGAGAAAGAAGAAACTGAATACTGCCCAGGCATTCTTCTTACAATGAAATAAAACAAGTATGAGTAAGGAACCTGACATGCAGCTCATTTCTGGTTTTGGTACAAAGACACACAGTGATTATGAGACCTCAGACGTCATTTCAGATTTCTAGGTGTGAATTACAGAGAATTGAGTGTTGAAAACAATCTAATGAATGCAGCCTTCTTGTAAGATGTTTAAGAATAGATGACAGTTTTGCAAAATAATAAGTAGTCTAAATTTTGTAATGAATATTTAATTTAGTTGATTTAAAATAAAAATATATGTTTCCTACTTACAGATTTTGCTGTAAATGTCATATCACTTGACATGCTGTGTGACACCTTCACTGAATGGCTTCAGCATCATACTCATAATGAGCACCTAAAACATCACGAGGAGTTGGAAGGTGATCAGACAAGAGCAGGCTTGATTTAAGCACTGCTTTAACTTCCAGACACTGCAAAAATACATGTGCCCTTGCTGCTTTAGTGTTAAAAGATGTTGTGCCACAAGTACCTAGCTAAAGGGATGGAGGTGTTTGTGGTCCTAAAAGAAACAATTTCAGGTGGGAACAGTGTCACTGGGAGCTCCAGCTTAAACCCCTTTGATGTGATCTTCTGAAGACATGGTGTGACACCAAACACTGCTGTTCTTAGCACTTCCCCAGTGAGTGTCATTAAATGTTATGGGGCCCATAATGGACACATGAAGATGGAACAATAAACATGAAGAAAAAAAGAAAGTAGAGTGGTAGTCTTGGAAGTCACTAAAGAAGTATAGAGAAAGCCTTTTCCCTTGACCCGAGAATCACAGAATGGGACTTGTTAACATCTCCAGCCTAACAATACTGCCCTGCAGGAACAACCTTTGTAAGAAAGGCTATAACCTGTAGATCTACTAAAATTCAGACCTTATTTTCCTGAGAATGATAGCAAAAGTCCAAATAAAAATGGTCATACTTTTGCTATAGTGATGATTGACTATGACAATGAGGATGCCACTATAATGACATGTAAAATTGGTCACCAAAAATCTACCCTTTGGTACATATCACTGCACAAACCTTGATCTTGTAGAAAAAGGCTATTAATGGCAAGAGAAGGCACACAGCAAAAAACCCTTATGAAAGAAAATCTGTGTTTCTGTTACTCATCCCATGAGACCACACAGCCCATTGTTTCTGTTTTCACTGAACTCTTCCTGGGGCTCTGCAAGGATTTACAACTTTAGCACAGGATAATCAATTCAAATACTCTGAAAGCATAGCTCTGAAACTATCCAATCAAACCCAACCTGACAGTGACAAAGAGATAAAGCGTGTGCTTGGAAGCTGCACACTGGCATTACCAGAACTAGTGGGTGTAGTGGCATTGCGTCACCAGGCAGAATCAAAATGTATGGGCAGAAGACAGGCTACTAATGTGCACAGCAGAAAGAGATTAAAACTGAAAGATGACAGGCTAAACATCACTGTTTTACAGACTGAAGGCTGTGCAGATGGTTAATGACGCTGATCCTTTTACACCACTTCCCACACAGGTATAATGGGCCTGAAGCCTAGGGGGAAAAAAGGAAACACCCCTACATTGCTGAGATTGGCATACAGCAATAAGTTTTCGTTTTTGCCCATTTTTGTTGGGTTTTGGTTGTATTGACAGAGTGTATCACATACAGCCTATTAGCATTTTACAGAAAACAGAACATGTTAACCTAAAGGTCTGATAAGTTATACACAGAATATCCTGAAAGGGTTTAATGAAGAAAAATACACTTTAAAGTTTAATTCTCAGCAGTTTGTTCATTTGCTTGTTTGTTTTTCTTTCTTTAAGAGAGACTTACAGTCCCAAATGCCTATAAGCAGATCATTCAAGCCCTAGAATGGAAAATACAATATAACTGCATAAATGGAAATGCATGTAATTGTATAATCTTATTTCAGTGATGGCAGTAAGATGGCCTGCTGGTATTAAGTATGAAATCTTTTGTGAATCTCAAATCTAATTTGAGGGAATTAATTTACCACTATTTTTGCACTGCTGTGAGGCATAGGCTGTATTTCTTAGTTTTCTCCTCCTAAAATATTTGCCTTTCTGGAAGGTTAGGTTGCAGGGTAAAATAACTTGTAAACAAAAAGGTGGTTTTATAAATAATAACTTTTTTTAAAAAGGGAGTGAAAGGTGTCATTTAACAGACCTGCTTTGTAGATTTGCAAATCAAAACAATTGAAATAAATGAGTAACTCTTGCAGCTTTTTACAGCTACCATCTAACAGAAGCAGTAGCTCACACTGAAACAAGATTCACAATTCTTCTAGGCAGATCATTGGCAACATTTATTCAATCAGAACAAGATCTGTTTAAGTATGAAATTTTAAACACACAAAATTAACGCCTGGAGATCACTATAGGAATATATAAAACATAGAATTTAAAAATAAGTGCTATCTTGGTCAGTGACAGAAGCCCTCAGTTGTGTTGCGGGCTGCAAAATGGTATAAGCAGTATAGACAAAGCATGATGGGGCAATAGATCACAGTAATAACATTTGCAATAAACAATAACAGAACAAAGCAGACATCTATAAAAATCCCATGAGGAATTTGCCTTATCCATAATTTTTCTTTACATTTGAGAAACTGTGTCAGGAAAGCCATTACAGCCAATGGCACCAATTAATTTCTGCAACTTTTAATGACATGTTTCTGGGTAAAAACCTCAGATAATACCCCAGGCTCATGATTGATAGAAGCCCGTGTTTGATTTGTACCAGACTGTTGATTTTTTTAGTATTTTTAAAGAGTCCCAGTGCAGCCAATCAAGCAATCAACATGAAATACTCAGATCTTCTCTTGTAAAGTACAAGAAAACAGAAAGACAATGGGACTTCCTTCATAAAGTTGACAGAATATTGGTGATTTTATTTCAGTAGCTCTCCAGATGATGGATGACCCAAATTTTTATTCCAGAAGCAAATGATAGCCAAAAAGAAACCTTGGATTCTCTTGCCATTCTGGATATTATTTTACATCTAGAAGGTCTGTTGAAATGCAGAGGAGATAAAAATAATTGATTTTGAGAGGTGAAACATCAAAATAAACTGATTTCATGTTTGGTTTTCTGGTTTTCAGCTAACCAACAGGTTTCAAGCATATAAAAATGTCCAGCTTGAATTTTTTTGTTTCTCTGTCATGCATAAACATGTGGAAAATTTAGAAAATGTGAATACAATTCCCTATTATTTTCCAGAAGTGTTCATCAACATCATTCTCTTATACTTTGAGATCAGTTATGGAATTAAACTACCTGAAAACAGAGGTAGGTGAATCTTTGCTGTCTAGTGAGCTTCGTAGACCCGTTGCAATAGAGTCTTATATCCCCATCTCCGTAACAGTAAGATGCATATAACCACTGCGATATTGAAATTAATTAATTATTTAGATCTCAGTGTAAACATGGAAAATCATGTGTTTGTGAATCGATTCCACAGGGCAGCTGAGCATGCAGGAAAAGTACGTGTAGTTCTCTCTCTGCGTGTGGGTGCTGGGGGTGATGCCTGGATACCACAGCTTTCAGCATGAACAAAAACAGAGGGAAAGTGGCAGGGGCTGTTTTTTTTAGCTACCTGCTTGGCAGTGAGTGCTGCAATCACCCCTGGCTGCTCTCACGGATAGCCGGCCAGGCCTACAAGCAGCACCGAGATACGGCCGACAGGCCTGGAAAATCTGGTTTATTGCACCGGCGTGACCACGTCCTGCTGGGGCACGGGGAGCAGGAACCCACAGCCACAGACCTCCTACCTTGTCAGAGAGCCTGTGGAAGGCAGACTGCCCGCGTCCAAGGCTTCTGATGGAGGCTTGGGTGCGTATCCCTCCACTGCTCAGACACTTCCCGGAGTCTCCGTGGTGGCCTGCCTGTAGCTGCCGGCGCCTGCCTCCACATGCCTCCTGAATTCTCACAGATGGGATGTGTGTCCTCACATTCTGTGGAGAATACACCACAGGATGGTCCCTCTGAAACTTAGCTCTTAGGACAGCCTCACAGCAACTTCTCCGGTTATGAATTCAGTTTAATTTCTGAGATCTGTAGCGCTGACAATTGGTGATGGTTAACTGCACTTAAACATGCAACAAGAGCATGGATCTCATTCATGAAACTGCCACGGAGGGTTCCAGTAACACAAATTTAATTGATTTATTTGGAATGTTTTCTGAATGCTGGAAAGTTTTGAAATACTGTAAATAAGAATGCATGTAGCATGAGCAGCAAATAACAGATAGTAGTAGTATATTTTCCTTGGTGCATTGTACTTTTCAAGATTAGTACTGATACTGCTACCTTACTACTGAGATAGCATTTATTTTATTTCTCTCTCACTGCTTTTTTAGATGTCAAACTTCAGGAACAAATGATAATATACTGTTTAGCCCTCTCATCTGGACTGCCAGGAATGATCATACCAGCTCAAAGAAAAGGGCAATTCTATCAAATTTAGTACATGGTGGGGAGTTCAGAACTGCAAATCCTATGAAATGAATATATCTCATTCCCCCCTTGCATGCACAGTAGTAGAATAACTCCTTTTAAAAAGACCCCTCTGTCACATTAAACTGATTTTAATCAGTATACCCCAAACTCTTGGAAATCAAAATAACTCTCCCGAAAAAAAAATAACTTTCTTTTACTGTGTTTGTTCATATTAAAGATAAATATTCTTGTCTATCAATCCCTCCCTGCCTTAAAAAGTTACAGTCTTCCCTCCACAAACAAGCAGATTTTTTTAATTTCCTTTGGACAAAAACACTTTCCATGAAAGTCTTTATTTAATAATTCTTTCATTACAGGAAATCCTTGTTGTATTATCCATTACAGGAGTCACATCTGCTATCAGTGGCTAAAATAAAACTGTCATATTACTATGATTGCACCTGAGGTTAAAATTTGACTCTAGTAATATGTCTTCTACAAGAATTTTCAAGTTCTTTTTGTCCCTTTCAATTCCTTAGTGCTTTCTCTTTGAAGAATAATTATCTACCATAGAAAAACAGTATCTGCTCTCATGCATATCAGATATGACAAATTCAAAGGCTGTAAGTATTAATAAATAACCATGCTTAATTTTATTGTCAGAGTTTATGCAAAAAAATATCCCAGGAAGAGCAGTTCTGATATTAATTACTGTGTAATGACCAGAAAAGAGATTTTGGAAAAAATGCCACTAGATTTTGGATACAGGCATGCTATTTTTCTTTCTTGTTGCCTTTGTGGCAAGTACTGGGAATACTCAAACTAAAAAATGAAATATGTCACAATGGCTCGAGTAAACCTGTGTTTGTTTTGTGAAAAGACGAGTGTTTCATCCCAGAGCCTAATTCAGTAGATTTATCTGCTACAATTACCGTGCTTTGATCACTCCAGAATAGGTGGTGTAGTGTGGGGTGTAGCTGTCCTTTTCCAATTCACTCTCCTTATCAGGATACATGTCTGTTGATTTGTGGGAAGCTGGCTGTTTTTCGTTCCTGACAAACTCCAGTGATTAAAATGTAGTGGCTTGCTCTTGTTCCCCTGATAAAGGTGACAGCTGCAGAGTTTCCAGTGTTAGTGGATATGGTCCATGCAGATTGCTTTTTAATGAAAGCAATATATTATCTTACCTAGAGGCCCTGCAGCCTTACCTTGTTAATGTATTCTAGCTTGGCACCACATTCATCTATAAATTAGTTGTATTAAACATGCTTCTTACTATTTATCCAGTCTCTAAAGAGTTGTGGTTCTTTTGGTTGTTTGGGGATTTTTTTTAGTTTATTTTGTAACTTTGCTTCATACCTTCTTCAGCAGCACCATCATACACAGGATGAACGGTGGTGTAGAGTTTTCAGAAAAATATCTAGGATTAAATAATACAGTCACAGGTACTGTGACTCTGCATTCAATGACTTGATAATCCTTCACATTTAGCCATAAAAATATGCACTGAAGGATGTGGAATCAACAACACGTGATTATAAAAGTCATATTTGGAAAGGTTTTCCTCTTCAGTTTTAAAATCAAGATGATTGTGTTAATTCATGAAATAAAACAAAACACAAGGTTAAGCTAAGCAAAATTGTGCTTCAATTCTGTAGTCATATCTCTTTTGAATCATCTGAAACACAGCAGATTGAAAATTCCAGTTGCACTGTATGCTTTAAGAAAATACTGCAGGTCTCTGGAACACTCAAATGTCAAATTCATTATCACCAAGAGAAGTCTGCTCTTCAGATATAAGCAGTGTCACTGCTTAATTTATATTATTTTCAACAACCATCATCTTGAACTAAATTTCAAAAAAGGACTGGAATATTACTTAGGGACCAACTTCTGTTCTTCTATTAGAAGCATATTTCTAACAAAAGATAAATATATTAGCCAAATTTCTCTCATAAAATACACATAAAAATAAATAAATTTGAATTACCTTTCTGTTACTTATTCCTAAATTATAAAGAGAATTTAGTATATTTGTATAATCTAAAGGTGACCATTACATTATCTTTACAAATCTTTTGTATTTATCCTTATTTAAAAAAGAAGAAGTGATTCAATAATTCCAAAATACGTGTGCTGCTAACTACTGTGAGAATGTTTTATTAATTGTAAAAACTAAGTATGACTGGGTCAGTTCAAAGACTTTTTCACTGGTGAGCATCCTACATTTTGCATTTGAAATACTGGAATTTAACTCCTTTAACATGTCTGGGTGTCTTTGCCCTGTTTGTATCTTTTTTAACAATGCATGTACAGTAGGCAAGATAAGTAAGGGATTAGTAAAGGATTAAAGGAAAGCCTTTGATTTATATATACTCTGAACACTGCCTCCACAGTTAATTTTTTGAATTTTTGCATTTAGTTGGAAAGATAACAAAAGACAGTACCTGTTTATTTCCTTCATCTAAATCAGCACTCCTCTTATCTTCTCTTTTCCCTAAAAAATGCCCTTTCTAGATATTTTATAAAAATAAGGATACTCTCAGCAGCAGCTTTGATGTGAAGTATTTATTTATTTTCTGTCTTGCTTTTGTTTACACTGTAAATTTTAAAGTCATCTGGACCTGTCAAGTTTTCTTGTTTCAAGTGAATAAATTGTCATCTTTTCGTTGAATACCAAGCATCCACTGGGCCTGTGAATGCAGAGATAAAGACAGAGAAAGAAAGCATGTAAACCTGTAATTCTGAGAAGGGCCATAAAGCCTTCTGGTCACTTAACCCGGAAATACCAATTCACAGCTGGGGTGGGAACTGCTCTTTCTCATTCTTCCTTTTTTTTTTTTTTTTGGCAGGGTTTCTTTCTGAAAACAGATTCACTTTTTACTCATAACAAATATGTGAGAGGTATTAAAGATATAGGAACACTTCATTCAACCTTGCACTCTTTTACATTCTCTTTGAAATCAAAAGGCTACACTATCCTAAGCTACTTCAGCCATGTTTGCTCCCTCTCACTAAATACAGTTTATTTTTGTTTGTAGCCATCTAAAGTCCTTTTTATAGCATGCTGATATCTAAAACATATGTAAATAACTGAGGTCATAGTCAAAGATCTAATGCTGAAGCTGGTAAATTAATATAGGTAAATTTGAGTCTTCAGAAGCCAATTTGATTTTTGCTTTTGCTGGGAACAGTGTTAAGAATGCATACACGTACAGGCCTGAGCAGCACTAATTTAACACTTTATGCCCTCTGCAGCTATCTAAGAAGGCTGCTTACGTGTACTGTGCATCATCATTCAACTGCTTAGCACTCAGGCTGATTTTCTAAATGAGTGCCTGTCTTAGTAGAATTGGTTCTAATAAAATGGAAAACACTATAACTGAAAATTTCTTTTAAGCATTAACTTACAGATTGCTCTTCCAATTTTGTATGATAGTATTAGTATTGCTGTCACTCCACTGCCATATTTTGTGGAGAGTTCATAACAAACAACGTGTTTCACAAGTCTGAAGTGCATTTTATTTCATTTCATTAAATTCTTGAATTTCCTTCTCATAAATAAAGAACTCAGTAAATGATCAGTAAAGAGCTTGCAAAATTACGTATTATGAACTGCAAAGTTTGATAATTGTGTAGAAAGCAATCAAGTGGAGCACTGGCATTCCCATCCCACTAGGAGAGGTTAAGGACCACAGTTAATGTATTCTGCATCTTGCCTTTGGCTTGCTTACACAGCCTCCTGAGCACACAGCCCCGAGCCTTTAGGATGCATTCCATCCTCTTTTTGCTCATCATCTGTGCCTCAGGGACACACAGCCACCAAACCAGACAAAACCCTCTGCGCCTCCCCAGCCTCTAGCAGGGAAAGGCAGCAGCCAGGCCTTGAATGTACTCCTGTCCCAGAGAAGGCTGGAATGACGAGGAGATGTGATGCAGCAAAGACAGAGGGTATGACTCCACCATCAGGAAAAAGAAGGGAAAAGTACAAAGGCTCAAAAGGGAAAAAAAGAGTTTTCATTTTGCGCCCATTAATCATTTAGACAACTGTACAGGTCCACAAAACATACACAAGCAAACCCAGAGAGTGCTGATTGCAGCATTTGTTCTTTACATATAACCAACCATTGCTTTGCAAATTGGTTCCTCTGATATATTTTGCCATAAATAATCTGTTTAAAGTAAACATTAGATACACTATATGGGCTGTTCTCCACTATCTTTTTTGTATATTGCCGTTGCACAAAGAGATTTTGATTGACAAAATAACACACTGGTATAAAACAAGCAGAAATGCCATGTCATAAATCACAACAGAAAGAAAAGAGATTATCAAACAACTAAATAATGCAACCCACAGCAAAACATACCAGTAAATCATACAAAGCAGGGTAAATTAGATAACACTGTCCATATACAATTACACCAGTTGGCTCCCACAACAGCCTTTAAATGTGACATGTTATTTGACATGTATGCAATTAGGGCTTAAAATCAATTTTTTTCTATTCCATTTAAAATAAAAAATGTACTATTTCCAAATCAAATGCTACCTTTTTAGTCAAGATGGACAAGAAATAGTATCAGGTTAGCAGCAGCATCTCAGCAGCATAATGCAAGCCAGAAAAGGATGGCTTCCCTGAATGCTGTGAAAGACCAGATCTCAGATCATTATTCAAGCACCCTATTCATGCTTATTTATTATTCCAACCTTTTTCCCCCCACACAGGGCTTATTGTAAAACCAGGAGTAAGTAAAAACTCTAAAGCTGATTATATTGGTGACACATGAAGTATCAAAGAAGGTTTAGCTCTTTCCAGGTAGATATGCAGTGTTAGAGAGCCGTAACATCTCTGAGTGTTCAGCCTGTGGGAAAGTGACAGAAGTGACACCCTGGTACAGCACTGAGCACAGAGCTGGGAGGAGGAACATTCCTGATGTGATGTTTCAGGGCTGTCAGATTCACATACCTTCTCTGCCACTGTACTTTTATCAGAAAATTCAGAGCAGGAGTACTTTGCTTCTTTACCCAGTTTAGAGAAGTATTAGAAACATTGTCTGGTTTCAGTGAAAGTTTGAGCATGAAGGTCACTAGAAGCTTGTTCAGTGTTCAGCAGCACTGGGTGATAATTGCCAGCCTAGTCCCAGCCTCCTTGTGCTTTTTGGCTATCCTCTGACATGTGGGCACATCAAATGGCTCCATGGCTACAGGCTGAAAGATGGGTGACATGATGTCACCTGAAGATTGGAGAGACATGTGGGTGCAAATAAATGGTTTAAGTTTCTGGCTTTTCCTTACTTCCACCAGTTGTCTTTCCAGGCAGAGAGAGACCCTTTCGCTCTCCATGTTCAGAGTCTGCTTGCATGGCTCTTCCAAAAGTAGTCCATTCCCTCCTCCCTGGCTGCTCTGTCTCCTCCTGACTCTACTTCTGCCGTGACTGCTCAGACACCCTCTGCCTAAGGAGCGGAAGGTGGACAAACATGCTTACAGAAGGAGCTGACAGTAGGTAGTGGACCATGCAAGAACAAGGGACCTGCAAGGTTTCCTGAGCTGCAAGGAGCCACAAACCCAGTCTTAGATCCCAGTCTCTGTGCAGTTTTTGTGTAGGGGCACATTGGTATATCCATGCTGCGCTGTGGCATGCAGCAGACTGATGCCCCAGCTGGTCATAGGCAAGTTCAACTTGGTCATATCGTCTCATGCTTTCCCAGAGATGGGTGTGCTGCACAGCTCTGGAGAGGATAGGTAACTTTGATCTCAAATTCTTGAGTTGTATTTTTCCTCATTTTTACCTCCCTAGCAGTAATCTTCTGGCTGGCTTCTCCCTGTTTATTCAAAGCAGGTTTTGCTGACTAAACAACAATTCTGACAGTTTGAGGACTCCATTTGAATCATTAGCGTAAAGTTAACATCATTCTCTCTGTCCTCCCTGTGTTTGGAAAGAAACCAAACATTTCTGATCCCCAAGAGAGAAAGATGGCAGAAATATTCACACAAAAAATATTTTTAAAATATATAGATATTTCCCTTATACTTAAAAAGATGTACTCCATAAAGATCAGCTGTGCACTAATGTTGACATTTCTTGTATATTTTCCTAAAGAGAAAAAGTTCTCCAGAAATGCACACTATACATAGATTTTAAATAATCAAATGACTACTTCAAAACTCCCAAAACCAATATTAGCTCCTTTATGCATAAAGATTATTATTACTGGAAAAGTATTATATATGTCCTGGTGCTTTTATCTCTTTTATTGTTGCAGTCTATTTGTTACCCTGATGGTTTTAAAATAGGTAAAAAGGAAGCCGTTTACAGTTTCCGCACAAATTTTTTTCCAGGTCATCATGAAACTTTTGGCTCATTTGGGGAATCAAATACAATATATTGCACCTGAAGAGAGCCCCCAAATGTGAGATGGGTGCACAAGGCAAAAATCCAGGGAAATATTAAACATCACAAGTAAACAAAAATAGGGGGGGTTGCCATTCATTCTTCCTTCCCTTTCTGTGTCTGTCTTGTCTCTGAATAGTGGGGCTGTTGCATCAGGAATTGGTCTTATTTTATGATCAGGTACTACTTGCTTGTTAAATACAAAAGGAACAAGTTTGAACTATGCATAACAACTCTTCACTCTTTTACTTCTGTAGAGAACATGAAATCTCAGAAAATGATAATTACTGAAACAAACTGTTCTGCAGTGATGGCTGTAATCATGATTGTACTTTAAGACCAGGCATTGCAGTGGTTTCCTCTCGAATGCTTCTATGCACTATCCTGTTGGCATTAACGCTGTGCTGTGGAATCAGACTCACAGATAAAATGAATTCTAGTGATGAGTGATAAATCAATTCCTCACTGCCTTTCCTTTGATTCTATGTATGATTTAAAAAATGCTGCCTTTTTATAGAAAGCTCTTTCTGTATCTTTTTTATCATTTTCATTCAATACACTTGATAAGCAAAGGACAAATATTCTGGAGAGTCTTCATTTCAAACTCTTGATTTATGATGGTTGTAAACAAATTACTTTCCTGGAAAATCAGACAAGACTGAGAAAATTACACCCTTTGAGGATGGTTTTCCTGGATACACAGGAAGCAATTAAATCTCCCTGCATTTCTCTTATTTTCTCTTTGAGGCCTGCCCATTCCAAAAACATGCCTATGCCTTAGTAAACGTGGTGAAACAACCAGATGTGCTTGTACAAGTCACTGGGCGTGATGGGGAAAGGCTTTTTCTCAGATTGCCTGTTGCAGGGATGGAGGATTGAAGGGAGACCCAGAAAAAGACAGCTGCCCACACTAACGCGTCTCCTGGGTTGCTAAGCTTAACTTTATTTTTGCAGAGGGCAAGCACGCTACCTCCGACGGCAGAAACGTTCCAGGGCACCCTTTAACTCAGGGACAGCACTTGAAAATTCCACTCCCTTCCTCCGCTTCTGTTGGTCCCCGCTGGCAGGCGACAAAAGCGGGCGGCGAGCGAGAAGGGTGCAGCGGCTGCCGGCCCCTCCTGCGCCCCGCGGGACGGGGCCCCCCCCGCCAGGGCCCGCCCGCCGCTGGCCGCTCCGCGGGGCGAGGGCCCCCTCTGCTGCCTTCCTTGAGGAAACGAGCTGCCAGACAAGCGAGCGCTCCGGCACACGGCCGGCGGCGCAGCTTCAGCACAGCGGCTGGAGCCTCGCGTCTCACCGGCTGGGGGGATGCCCGAAGGCAGATTTGGCATCTCTTCTTTCCAGCGCGGCTGAGTGGGAAGAAAGAGGTGATTAGGTCACCTCACAGGATATTTTCACCTCCGGTACCCGCAGCTACCTACCTGGCCGTGCCTCGGTCTGATGCTCTGTCATATAAGATGTCTGGGCATTTTTTGTCCCCCTTTGTAGCTGCTGCTACAAAAGCCTGGATGTGAAAACACGGTAGGGCACTCTTCACGTGTAGGCAGTCCCTTATCTTATCTATGAAAATGTAGGCAGTTTTACAGTCCTTATTTATGATGTTAGCAGTAAGTCAATATACCATACAATCAATACACAATCAATTTTCATAACTGGAGGCAGACAGAAGGGCAGAACTCAGCAGTCATCTTCCCAGTCCTGCAGTGACAAATGACTATATGGCAGTTCTGCTTATAAAACACTCCTGGTGGATCACATAAAAGATAAGGTCACCTTCTTAATGTGTGAGAAGGGACACTGATCTTACTACACTAAACCAGTTCTGGGCCAGTCTACCTTCAGTGTTGTGATGGCAGCAGCATTTGCTCAAGGAGTAACACAGCTTCTTATTGAACTTCCTGAATTGCTGAATTGAACCAGTGAATTGCTTTGTTACTGTCCTTTGATAAGTTTGTCTGCTTCCAGTCTCTGCAGGGGCATCTCATTTTTCAGGACTATAGTCAGGAAACCCAGAAAAAGGGTTCAGATGAGGTCTTACCAGGTACTGGAAATGCACCCACTTCTCACTTTTACTCTTTGATCAGCAGCTGCAGACAGTCAGTGCTGTAGGAAGCTCAGGGACTGACAGGAATCGAAAGTTTATCATACCAAATATCAAAAGAGCAAAGAGAATCCAAACTCAGATAAAGAAAAACCACCACATTACACAGAACACCCTCACCTCTCTATCTCCTAGGGGCTACTCAAGATATCCTCTGGGTTTTACCAAGTGTGCTATTTAAGTGTATTGCATTCATGAAAGTACAGCAGGCGTAACAGGAGAGACAGCCCCATCTGACTAAAAGTATGACAAACAAGCTCGTGAAGGCTTGTGGTCATTGCATAAGCAGAAACAGAGCTGAGAAGCTGTTGTGAGAGAAGTTGTTACTATTGTGTCTTTTTTTAGGTAGCAATGAAAGAGAAAAGATGTTTTAGATTGGGTCAGCTGTAACAAATACATGGGTTGTCAGGTACTGGTGTAAAAAAACAGCCGTAAGAAAATTGTGGTCCTCCAAGACGATACCTATGTAACTAGTGGACGTGCATCAATTCTTCCGGCTAGCAGAAGAAATCAAACCAGGACACTACATTTTCCTCCATGGGTATAAAAGCTGTCTTGCTGCCTGAGAAAGAAGAGGGTTTTTTTCCAAAACACGTTTCCTTTTCTGTCATAGGCAATAAAAACTTTCTGCTTCTACTGAGATCCTTTGTGGTTTTCATTTTGTAATAAGTTTGGTTCCATGCTTTAAAATGCTCTGATAAAGGTGGTAAATTTGGGTGTCATTTGTCTCTGAACCAGATTGAAAGCAGAAAAGCAAGTTCATCTCCAGCAGAGGCCAGTGCACATTTCAAAATAAAGCATTGTGCCAAAGGGTGTTTCAGAGAACTGTATAGGCATGTTTGCTGAAGTGCTCCCAACACTCGCTTGCACCAGGCACAGTACTAACATGTGGCACCACCCCTCAGTGCCTTGTTCATAATTTCATAGTCCTCTCTGCCAATTCCTTTCTTTTTCTGCAGTTCCGCTTCACAGTTCTTTTCTGACACCAAGTTTTGTATTTGTCAGTGCATAAATAGAACCAGGATTGTAAAAATATTCTGCTTGGCAGCCAGGCTTGGCAGTTCCAATCAATTAGGGCTGGAAGTCATGATGGGATGGAGAAGGCAGCCCAGGCCCAGCGTGCATAAATGTTCTCATGGCCCAAAAATTCTCTTGGCAACCCCAACCCCAAGCGATTCAGTCTGCTTAAATTACTGTGTTTTCCAGTGTGCCTGTGCTGGTCTACTTTGTTTGCCTCATACTTCTCGGGTTAGTGGTACCTCAAGGATTGTTTCTGTGCTGCTGACAAAGCATCTTGGGGCCTGAGGGTGAGCAACAGGGATAAGAGAGGTGGTTGACAGACCTCTGGTGAACATTCCCTGTGGATCTCTATGGACATCCTGAAGCATAAGATAGGAGAGGAGCTGCAGAAGTGCACGGCTTTCTGGACAGCTTTCTGTGGTTATGGTCAGTCTTCACAAAAATGGAAAAGGTGGCACTTCTAGCTGCAATCTGTTCAGCTTCTACAGTGGAGCATGGTGCAGCCCAGACAAGCCATGGAGAAAATAGGATAGCCATAGGATTTACAATAAAAGAAAGAAACAGTGGTGCTGGTCCAGCCAGCAACTCACTCTTTCCCTCTGACTACTCACTGAACAATTCCTAGCACAGATTTTAGTGGCATGTAAAGCAACATATGGTAAGCTAATATTAACCATTCCTCAGAACTGTGCTAGTATCTACTACACAAGTGACTTACAATCAAAATAACTTAACTATATGTTTACTTACATGCCTTCTACAGATTCAGCCACAGGGATAAATGGTGATTCCAACAGCTATGTGTCTGTCCACAGCCGGGTGCATGAATTGCAACACAGTGTTCTGTTAGTTCATCTCAGCTAGGGGTTGCTAGGGCAGAGCAACAGGGAGAAGCCAGCACCAAAACCAACTACATTACCAGCGCAGCTATGGATTCCTTCGTTTCACTTGGCAGCTGATGCACCTTTCCAAATATAGGTTCAATTTCTCCCATGGAGGCTGTCTTACCTGATACCAGCTCTTGCTGGGTAAAACAGTGTGTGTAGTAGTGATTAAGTCAAGAACAGAAGAACTCAAATTCATCATTTGGCTCAACAAAGAGTTTAGTCTTGAATTTAAAATGGTCTATGGCCAATAAGAAAAAGAAAGCATTCATTGTCAAAGGTCTGTCTGTACTGTGGCCAGTGGGTACCTGTGTGCAGCACTGACTGTACGCTGTATACACAGAGACTTGTGTGTTACACATTCGTGCTAATAGCTGCCTCTTTCTATCAGATCCTAAAATGTTAGTTTTGGAAAACCATTCTGCTGGAAGAGGTGCTCTGGTTTCAGCAGCAATCTTACTTGGTTCAGACACTGTTCTTGTGGGCAAATTAGTTTCAAGTTATGGGATCGGCCAGACATGACTGCATCCTGATCTTCCCTTTCTCAATCTGGTAATTTCAGGCAGGCCTTCTCTTTTCTCAGTACAGTTTCTAGAGTTTCCACTTCCAAACAAGGCCAAGACCAAAATTATAATCACAGGATCCAGGCAACAGATTCAGATAATCTCTCAGATTAACTGCAATGGGAGTTCATCCTCTTGGTTGCTGGTTGCTAACTGCAGGCTACCTTGTGGCCATCTCCTGTTAAAATTCATAACATACTTGTTCGGTGGAGTTAAGTATTTTCCCAGTTTAGATTCTTGCCCTCAGAAAACATGCTTGAAATTATCGTTTTTTTGTTGTTTTTTTTTTTTTTTCCCCCAGCTCTGGCACTCTTTGTGTGAAACAGAACATATTTTAACACTGGCCTTTTTGGCCTACTCTTGACTTCTTTTCTCCTGTAAAGGAAGTCTACTTTGTGTCCTTGTACTGTGAGTATTCCAGTTCTCTCTTAGGCCCTGTTTAAGCCCTGTTAAACCCTGTATTGCTTACTTGCCCAACAAATACACGGGCTTCATTTACCTTTTACAGTAACCAAAACTGAAATTATTGATTACCTGTTTCCTTCAGGACACGGTGTTAAACTGCTTCACTTCCAAACCAGAGAAACTGCACACAGCAGAAAATCCCCCAGAAAATGTAAAAAGGTCAGTGGTGCATTTGATGACATGAGTGCTTATGAAGCCACATAATTCATCATTTGTTACTACAGAACTTGTTCCTTGGGGGATTAACATTTGCCAATAAATATACCATATGCTGGATTCTGTATGGAGATTTTTTTAAGCTACTTTACTAAGTCATTAAGGATCTCCCATGACAACTATGACTAAAATGGGCCAAACCCACCAGGGTTCCCTAGACCAGTGAAGCATGTAGGTTAAAGGATGAAGTCATGTCTCATTCGTGTACCAATTCTTCAGTGAGACGTTTACAATTAAATAGTTTGGTTGTGACTTGTCTTTTGGGCAGAACTATTACTCCTCTGTGAGGATGTGGAGTTAACCCTTCCTTCTCTCTAGAAGAATGGAGAAAGAACACAGATGAAAGTAAAGTATAATTTCAGCAGCTATTAGTGTCTGGTGAGGTTTAAATTCCAACAAGAATCATGGATATTGAAGAAAGGTTATTAGTAGTTTCCTATTACAATTGAATTGTAATTATTTTCTAAGTCAAAGGACCAAATAAAAGGAATAAAACTAGTTTTTGGAAACTGATCTCTCACAGGAAGCTCTTATATGTTCCACTTTCATGCTGTCATGATCCTTCCTTAGTAAAGTTGCCTGAAACTGCAGAGAGAGAAAATGGGCTTTCCAGCAACTGCAGCAGGAAGCTCTATGAGACAGACACAGGCATGAGCTCACTCACAGTCTGTAGCTGCCTGTACCAACCAGCTGAGAAAAATCCTTTTGCAGATGGTGAAAAAGCATCAAATTGCTTCTTTGGATCTCAGCTATCTTCCTGACTCTTGTGCCAAAATAGTTAATATTTCCGCTGCCTCCCGTCAGCCTCTCCCGTGTTACGCTCTGCCAGTAAATGAAACAATGGCTCTTTAAAACACACAACCCGCCTTTGTGCATGTACAGACTCAAGCACTCACACAAAACATGTTTGCTTTTGACATAAAAACACTCTATATACACACCCAACGCTGCATGTGCTGAACTAAAACCTAAATCACGTCACTGGAGGCAAATTCTTTGAAGAATTGAACATGACTGGGGGCAGGTCCACAGCATGTGAGAAACTCTGAAGATCTCTGGAGATGAAAGACATTACTTAATTTTAAACACTGGGAAAAATTCCCAGTATAGCTGGAAATTAATGACAGTATTCCCAAGGAACTTCATTAGAAGGAATATTTGGCTCATGTGACATAGTACAGATGGTTAAATTTTATCATGATGGATGCTGTGCAAATGACTACATAAAGGAGGGAAAGACATGATGAAATAAAAACAATAGTAGTATATATTTTCTAAAGTGATCTTAAAATGGGCGCTTAAAATAGATGTAATTCTAGGCTTTTGCTTTCGTGAAAAATTCTTTCCCCCATTTTAAGTTTCTGTTTGCACAAACAGAGACACTTCCTAAAGCAGACCATGCACTAGCAGAGTGAATTCCAGTTCAGGTAATATTCATGTGAGTGCACGTCCTACCTGTAGAAATATATATAACTTAATTTCTCTGGCCACTATATAGAATTCATTCTGCTAGTGAGAACCAGCACAAACTTGACATATCTGAGAGGAAACAGAACAAGAGAACAGTATGTATCTGCTTATCTATTTCAGCTTATTTTTAAATGTGAAAACTTTTAGTAAAGCCAACCCCAAACAATTAACAATCAGGTAATCCTGTTGGCCTGACTGATCAAGAAATGGCATTATTTCAGTGCTACAAAATAAATTATTCATAGAACTGGCATGTGGGACACTTTTTCCACACTAAATTTAAAACAGTTGCAATAGCCAAAATGAGCCAAGGCCACAGCCATATATGAAGGTGCTATTTTGAACAGAAAAAGTGAGCTATCTGGTTAAAAAAAAAGATATATATTTTTTGCCTTCTTGTGCTTTGGAAGCTTTAGTGTCTTTCCTTCTTCTCCCCTATACTTTAAATAACTTTTCATACCACTGTGTTTGGACAGATAAAAGCTGTTTGTACCTGGTAACCTAAAATGAGTGCTGTGTAAGCAATCTATTCCTCCTTCAATCATGGCTGGTACACAGAAGAAATGATGGATTTTCTGTGTGTTTTGAAATACAGAATACTTGAGAGTCCACATTATCCTGACCATTATAGAATGGTTTTGCTCCAGCACATGTCAGGGAAATGACACTGAATGGGCTTTCAGGGAAAAACTGTCTGACAGCCCAACTACTTGCAAATCATTAAGTTGCCAGTTTTTCCTTTCCTATCAATAAAGTAAGATAGAAAGCAGAATGAAGTAATTTAGCCACATAGGCAGTTAGCAAATGCAAGTTCTTGAGAGCAGAGGATGTTGATTAGCTATGGGACCTGTGAGAAGCCATCTCATCCAGGTAATTATGAGGCCTCTGAGACCTGCTGGTCTATTGCCTGGAGCAGTACCATGATTTTTGGCTGCTAGATTTTTCCAACAGTCATTGCTACAGCCACTGTAGACTTCTAAATCATTATTTTGGCTGATGAAACAGTAAAGCCCTGAGTTCATCACCCACAGGATGATCTCACTGCTCTGCAGGTGTCAGGCAGAGATCATCTCTGCTGTCTTTTCAGCCTTGTTGTAACACACGTTAATTACAAGAACTGTGGCTATAAAACAGAATGTACTTCTCAGTATTCTCACCACCAAAATTTACAATATACTAAGAAGTTTTGAAATTATTAAATATCCTTGTAGACGTGTTCTTTTTAACAACAACAGGCTCCCCCTGGTGTGAAGATAGGGTCTCAAACACCCCTTTCATTCTCTCTCAACAAGGCAGCACCACAAAAAGCACATATGAACATGCTTCTGTGCTGATTTTGTCAAACCATTTGTGTTTACATATGTATTTCATTAACTTAGAATAACACAAAATTATTACTCGTAAGTCTGCCTATGTTCAGAAATATTTTGTCCTGTGCTGGCATGAGCTTACTCATCTGTCTCCTGTCATATGCGTGTCCACCCAAAAGAAAACAGAGCAGATCAGTGAAGTCTCATTGTTATTCATATCTGTCACTGTTTTGGAAACTTGTGTAATCTCATGCTACCTTTACCTGGAGCACTGCTTGCCACTTTCAGCACTATCTTAAAATGTTGCATGCTCTGTCTCCCTCTGGTGATCAGCGAGGCCACAGGGCAGCAGGCGTCCCCATGATGTGTTTCTGTCACTGTGGTCTACACACGGGACACTGTTCATTTGCCACTCAAAATCCAAACGATTGCATGCAAACAAAATCTCCATTCTTACCCATATACCTTATATTTTAACAGCTTAGTCCCTGCATTTTGTCAACAGTATGCTGAAAAATGTTCCTGTAATAATTTAGTGCCTGAAGCTAGAGAAAATGTTAGAGACCTGCTTTAAAACCTGGAGCATGCTGCACTCAATGTTGCATAAAAAAAGCATCTGGAATACAGAAAATAATACTCTGAGGATAGTTACTAATTGGATAATCACACTACTGACATATGATTTTCCAGTTACTGAGTTTCAAATAGAATTCCAATACAAATGGTTTGAACTTGTCTTCTTAAAAGTTTGTATGTGAAATCTTTCCAAGCCATGTCGAACCAAGTTCTAAATATATCATAAGGAGAATTGTGGCTCGTAAAGATAATTTTATGTGAAATATTTTTTTAAATAGATCCCTATTGTCTTGCACAACATACTTTCAGTGCTTTGAAGTTACTGTTATTCTGAATAGGCAGTGTTTGACTGACATATGTTCTGCTCCACAAATCTAGATTAAGAACATAAAATGCCAGAGAAAACCTGTTAGTGTAACAGAAGCTGCCAAGTTATATTTTGTGTTATATCTGTGCGACATCTTAAATTCTTCTGATATGCATCTATATACTCACATATAAATATACATATAAAAGAGTGTATATCTATCCACATCCATCCACATAATTAGAGGACAAGGGTAGAAATGAAAAATCAATCTCTGTAGAAATGGATTTGTCCTGTTTCTGGAATTCTGTACTCTCCTTACTTTCAGAACAAATTCATTTTCTTCCCCTACCTGACTTAATAGTCCTAAAGATGGTGGCTTCCAACTGCTTCAAAAGGTGCAGTTACAGGAGAAGCATGAGGGGCTCCTTGCCTGCCAAGCACTTATGTAAGAGACAGCAATGGAAATCTCCACATGGCTTAGCTGCTTTGGTTTTAATCAACATCCATCTCTCTTTTCCTTAGTCTTCGCTGGACATGGTACAGTCTTTGTTTTAAAGGCTGCTCAGAACAGGTAACAGACATGTTAAACACACAGACTCTGGTCTAAAAATTTCATGTGGAAGTGGAAGTCTCTCCTGTCTTTCAGGAGAAAGGCTGAAATAGGCATTGAAATAGCTCCTTATAGATGCCTACTGTTTTTCATGTGGCAAATTTCTATACCCAAGAGAACCAGAAATTCTGAAAGAGCAAGCTCACTACTTTTCCAGCAGAGGACTTTCACAAACACAATCTCAAATTAAATTGAAACATACATGTACATTTGATGTCCAGATAAATATGCTGTCTTTTTAACACTGCCTAATGAAATATGTGCCTATTTAATGTTTGTTTTAAAAGCATAATGAAAAGAAAACTAAGAATGCCTGGGGTTTTTAATTGCTATGGTACAAAAAGGATTTTCTCCCTGTTTCTTTTACTGTGGTCTGTTTCAGCATATACTTAGCCTGATCATATGAAGACAGCAAAGGCTTTCAATGTGAATATCTACAGTGGGATTTCTTTGTAGTAATCTTTGTTCTTAATTTCTTTTAATGTGTTGAAGTATGCTTTAAAGAACTTACCTTCAGTACTAAAAAGTTTGTGAAGACATATTGCTATTCTACTAAAAACTGGCAAAAATTATCCTCAGTGCTGACACTGGATGTCACTGGATGGCAATTTTCTACCACAGAATTAGAGTTGCTCATGAATATATTTGACTCTTTTCTACTCCACACTGTAGAGGGAAAACAACTTCAGAAAAGCCACTTAGGAGAGTATGCCCAGGAACATATCAGGCAAACACATTCAAGACACTGAGACAGCCAAATGACTTTTAGGTGACACCAGTCAGCACTTTGCCCACAGTGCTGTTTGTACTATTTTAAAAGCAATGCATGTAAAATTATTTCTTGCAAATGCTTTCCCAGTGGATCCAGAAATTATAGGCTATAGATTTTGAGGATATTTCTTTCTTCTAGTAAGATTTTAGGAAATCCAAGGACAATTGTGATCTGTAACATCATCTGTAAGGGGTACAGAAAGGATTTTCTCATTATCAAACATCTCAGAAAGTAGTTCACACAAATGCAGCTGCCTCAGACATGTTTTTGGGATTTAAGTCTTCATGGAAAGAGGAAGTTTATTTTCTTCTCTAGGTGAACTGTCAAATGTCATGCTCCAGGAAATGAAAGAATTGGCTGATTTATTTACTTTTTCACTTGGTAAATAAAGGACCTGGAATAGCACAGACCCAATCAGCATCCCATTGTATATTGCCAAGTGGGTCCTTCTTGAGCAACATCAGTGAATTATCCCCTGACACCAGCAGGAAACAGTGAGCCCTGCAGCAGTGTGAGTGCACTGCAGAATGAGCTAGTAGTACCTGTGGCAAATTCACCCAGTGACGTATTACAAACAATTCCCTCTGAAAAACAGGAAAAAACTGCCAACAGCGTGTTTTACACGTGCACTTCTACAGCGCAGCACTTTTCTTCACAGGCCTTGCTCCCACTGCTAGTAAAGCAGACAGTTTTTAGGGCACCAGCATTCCTGCCACTTTGCAGGTGTTAGGGCAGTGCAAATCATAGTGACTACTTCTCAGTGAGAGGCCTGAACACTTTATGAAGGAGCTAATGCTGATGATGCAACTCTTCTGTCCTCCTTTCCTCCCAGAACATGCCATTATCAGCAGCAAAAGCCCTTCACCAATGTGCCCTTTTAATGCCAGAGAACTGACTCTATCACTAGAAGGACTTTTTAAATTTTTTTTGTATATCTAAGATGCTTTTCCATACATATGTCCAGCAAGAGAATGACAGAATCCATGTTTGAACAACAGGGAAGGGAACTAAGAGTGCCATGTACAGGACACGATCAGTCCCAGGGTCTCCAGTCTCTCATTCCACTCTTGCTCTGCTAACTCACTTGGGCAGTAGCAACTTCCCTTCACCAAAACGTGTACCTTCAGTTGCTGCTCAAGATTCTTCCTTTTAATTAAAGCTGGACTGTTCAATTACCCTCTGTAAGCCATCACAGAATCAGAGAATATTTAGGTCTGGAAGGGATCCCTAAAGATCAGGTAGTCCAAGCTCCCTGCTCAAGCAGGCGTCCCTAGAGCACATTACCCAGGATTGTGTTCAGACATATTTTGAATATCTCGACAAAAGAGACTCCATTACCTCTCTGAGCAGCCTGTTCCAGTGCTCAGTCATCCTCACAGTAAAGCTTTCCACACTGTTCAGGTGGAACTTCCTGTGCTCCAGTTCTGCCTGGTGTCCCTTGTCACTGTTCCTTGCTTGGCACCACCGAGAAGAGCCTGGTCCATCCTCTAGACATCCTCCCTTCAGATACCCATAGACACTGATGAGAACCCCTCTCAGTTGTGTCTTCTCCTGGCTAAACAACTCCCCCAGCCTTTCCTCATATGAGAGGGGCTTCAGTTCCCTTCCATAGCCCTCTGCTGGACCCACTCCAGGAGCTCCATGTCACTCTTGTGCTGATCCAAGAACTGGACACAGCATTCCAGGTGAGGCCTCACCAGGGCCAAATAGAGGGGTAGGATGGTCTCCCTTGACCTGCTGGCACTGCTCTTCTGCATGCAGCCCAGGATTCCATTGGCCTTCTTGGACACATTGGCTCTATCTTCCCCTGTGCCACTACTGCATGTACAGTGAAACCTAAGAATCCTGTAAACAAACCTTTGCTTATAGCTCCTGGTGCCCAATGAAAACTGGGCATTGCCCTGAACAAAAGGATTTTATCTTAAAAGACCAGAAGAATATTTTAGAAGCTGTCACATTTGGGTAGACATTTTCAAGAAAGCTTGAAGTCAAGTCACATATTTGATTCCTTAGCAAACCTGTAGGTGAATCTTACCTGACCAGTGCTCTCGGAAAATAAATGCCATATCATGGACCACTGGCAGAATTGTTGGTTTTCTTGACAGTGCTATAAAAGTCACAAAGTGTGAAGACCTCACAGTTTTCCCTTTTAAGTTGATTCTGTTACAGTAGAATCACAGACCCCTTGAAGGAGAACTGCCTGAAAGGGATCTCAGGAGCTTGTCCAAGTCCAGCTGTCTGCCTCATGGCATTTCTGATGGTTGTTGCTGGCATGTCATTTCTGACAGTTGCTTCTCCCACCTGTTCTTAAAACCCTCTAATTACTGCTCTCTCACTGGCTATTGTTTCCAGTGCTATCACTACTTGTGGAAAGTTTTGCTAACACATGACCTCCACATCCTTTGCTACAGTTCTGTAGCAGAGGATGTTTGCTTCTTGTTCTGCCCCTAGTAGACAATGTGCAGACCAACAAGGAGGGGCATTGCTTCCATCCTCCTTTTTAGCTGTGTACTGGAAGGCAGTTGTCTTAACATTTGCATGCATATGCAAATACATATTTATATGGCCAGGCCACAGCTTTGCAAACTGCAAAGCTCCTGAATTTGTCCCTAAGCTGCAGTTTTTCCATACCCTATCTGAACGTAAGGCTATGTGCATGTCTGAACAGGAAAGAGGGCAAACTCCTTTAGGGCCTTTTCCCTTCACTTCCAGACCCACATGATATTCTTTTCTTGGAGCAGTATTCCCTTCTGAAAACAAAGATAAAAAGCTAGCTCTCTGTTCTAACAGCATCAGGATTTCTTATCAGTTTCCCAAATATACCCTGAATAATTATTTTCCTTCTTCCTGTACACTGCTTGCCAGTAAGCACACTGGCAAAACACCTAACTGTTAGAGTGGGAAAGGAAGTGACTCTGCAGCTGTCAAACAAATGCTCTCCAGGAAACAGATGGCTAGAGCTATTATTTACAGCTGACCATATATGTTAGACAAAAGCTGCCCACACTACAAAATCTGGAGTATCTGAAAAAGTGGTGATGCATTACTAAATGTGTGCAAAGAGGATGGGTGGTTGGTGCTGTGTACACAGCACCCTTCTTTACTTGGAAGAGGATGTATGGCATATTAAGAGCCTGTCTGATTTCTCCTGTCTAAAATCTCTGATACTTGGATCAAAGTTACATATTGAGTGGCCATTATAATGGAGAAAAGATGGGTACAAATAGTGAATAGTATGTCTGGTGTATGCAAGAAGGTGATAGGGCAGTGATATTCTACTGAATAGAGGCAGAGGATGAACTGCAGGTAATCCCTTGCCTGGGCTTTTACACTTGGGCATACAGTGCTCACCATAGTTCTGTGTCTGAAAGATATTTTGGTTGCAGGGCATGTGCTGTACTTCTGCACAACTGTTTGCTTACTTCTGACCTCAAAATGCAGAGGAAAAAAAGTTACACAAAAGCTAACTAACAGCCCATACTTGGGCGCAGCTGATGTACAGTTGGAAAGACATTTTGGAACTTACAATAGGAAATGAAATATATTTTGAGAAATTATTCCTACTATGTCATTGAAAAACCATTTCATGACAGACAACTAAGCCTTGAAGTTTGATGCTACAAATGCAGGGACTACATTTAAAACAAACCTTTCTGTTGATTTTTCATTAAGTAGGTTTTCAGAAGGCTAAGACATATTTCAAGCATATGAGGAGGTGAATCTTAGTCTATATGCAACGTTGTCTCACCTTTGAGACCCGTTCACTAATCCATTAATTCATAGCTGGCACTATGATGTACTTTCAGTTTTACTTTAGTTTTGACTGCATTACATGATCATATTCTGATGTTTCTTGTGATGTTGGAGTATTTTTTTTACTGCTATGCTGTCAGTCATATTTTGTTATGCCATTGATCTTATGCCAGCTTGATGCTACAAAAATGTTTCTGAATGACAGTTACAGTGAAATGAATATCAAATCTAAATCATCTAACTAGTCTCTTCCATCCACTTCACACAATTATACTGACTAGTTATTTTATATATTAATACCTTACTAAACCAATGTATTTGACCTCTAACTTGGACACTGAAAGGCAAATTAATGGAATATTATGAAAATGCTGGTCTACTAATGCAGGATAAAGCACAGCCCACCATTCTGCTGACAAAATTAAAGCACCATTCTTGCAGTTTTGATGCTGCATGTGTGTCCATATGCTGCTTGTCTCAAATACCAGAACCAAATAAATCAGTCAACCATGCAAAAATCACAAGGCTCTTAGCAAATGATTTTCATTTTTCAAGAAAGGAGTCAGAGATTACCTGAAACTGGGAATTTATTACTGCTCTCTGGCACCCTGTTTATCACCTTTAGTACAGAACTGCAGGATAAACGAGAGGCTTATTCTGACATCTTCTGGATGACAGATCATGAAAAGTTATTCTTTGTATCTGTGGTGTCCACAGGTACAGTTTTACTGGGACACACATTGGTTCATTAGCAAATCACTGACTTCTTTGATCAAAAATTTCTGAGTGGATGGAGGAGGATCTTTTATGCCAGACTGTGATCATAAGGGGTTTATGTTCCTGCTAAAAGCTTTGGGTAAGTATTATTTTCTGAAGATCTTTGGTGGAAATTCCCTGATCGTCTCTTCTGCCTCTGGGAAATACTTATGCTTTGCTGACAGAAGTCTGACTTAGACTCATGCCAGAAGGGATATGCTTGGAGGATTATAAACTAAACAGGAGGAGTAACTGCACCTGGATTTTATAGCTACTAAGGATACAAATACGCAAAGCACACAGGCATCAGCCAGCTGAAGATCACAGAATCAGCATTTCTCTAATAGGCATGACATCAGAGTGTACCATGTGCAGGCCTTGGGGCCCTGGGTAGGAAAGAGACTACAAATTAGGAACAATAAAATCAGCAATTTATAAAATATGAGTTCACCTTAAGCCTTCCAGACACTACTTTTCATGCTTCCATCAAGCTGGCCTCTCTTCTGCACTAGCTTGCCCCAAAATATCTTTCTGTTGCAATGTGCTCAGGAGCCATGGATATCTTTAACCACAGACCCCAAACACCTCCTGGCATCATATTATCTCATGTAGTAATCTGCATTGCCCTAGGATACTTGTACAACTTGATTCTCCACATGCTGTATAAGAATATACTTTGGAAATTGCTACATGGCAGAGAGCAGACAACTTTTAAAAGTCTCTAGAGTAGACAGTTTCTTACTTCCAGGGTTTGACAACATTTACATCTTGGTCTGCTTCTAATCCTTTCACTGAAATTCAGTTTTATCCCCTTCTTCAGCTAGGTGCTAGAGATTGTGGCAGACTTTACACATCTCCAGTCAGTCAAGATCACTCAGCAGGATTGCTGCTTCTGCCATTGCTTCTTCACATGAACACAGTCAACTCTCTTCACATTCTCAAAAATGCAAATTGACAGTTTGTTTTAAGCCCCTCTACCAGACACAGACACAGAATCTCTCCTTAGCTCTCTTTCACCACTCTGGCAATTGCAGCACATGTGTCTCTTCTCATTTTGCTTTCAGATTTTTCATATGCACACAGATGACAGGAGGCCCAGTAAAAGGTATTGCTGTTCCTGGCTTGCAGATATTTTTGGAGGTTTGGTTGTTTCTTTAAACAGGTCAGCTAGAGTGCTAGGTTTATCACTTCAGCTAAAAAATCACAGTACTGCCAAGCGGCAGATAAGAACTGTGGAAAGAATTTCTGAATTTAATTTCTGCAAGTTCAGGCTTTTATTTTTTAATATTGCGTGGACTTTGGGGTGGGTTTTTTGTGTGTATGTGTGTGTCGTTTTTTTGCCTGTTTGTTTTTTTTTTTTTTCATTTGTTTTGTTTGTTTGTTTGTTTGTTCGTTTGTTTGTTTTTCTGATGTCTCAGTTGGCCCTGTATTATCCAGTAGTACTCTGTGCTTATCCAAAGCCTACAAACAGGGTGCCTGGGGCATTCAGCCATCTTGGCCCATGCAAGATGTGTGGCCAAATGTGACATCACTCTGAAGACTGACACAAAAAATACATTTATCACACCTAATTAAAGGCATCCAAATAGTAAGTAACTATTCCTATAGCTTTATTATGTCAGCTCCCCTGTAGTAAGTAGGAAGGGACTAGCTGGTTCTCCTGGCAAATAAGACATACCTAATAGGTAGAATTAATCATATTCAGGAAGTTCCTCTCTCCTCACTGACCATAAATGAAGCCCAACAGTCAAGATAAACACAAAAAAAAAAAAAAAGGCAAGAGAAACTGCACAGAAAGCAACTCCATCGTACTTAATCAAAATCCTCATGTGCCCACATTTTATTAGTTACTAGTTCTGTATTTGCAGGAATTTAATTATCACAAGATCATAATTTTTATGTCCCTGCCCACTACTGGGAGGTTGGAACTCAATGATCTATAAAGGTCCTGTCCAGCCCAAACCACTTCATGATTCTATGACTGTCTTTGTGACAAAGAAAAAATTTCCTTGGCAAACTTCTTTTGACTTCCCTGTGTCCTATTAGGACAGTCAGCAAAATAAATCCTCATGAATTTGGATCTTTCTCAGCAAACTGTAGCAGTCTTCAAATGGAAAGAAATCAACATAATCAAAATAAAGCAAATATATACACACATATTTGCTATAAATAAATGTGACAAGTAAAGATTGCCTAGTAGTCTGCTTTTGGATGTTGTGCTGTAGGACACATTTGAAGAATGTACTCATAGTTTACCAGAAACAAAGTGAATTAATTCATTTTCTCTGAAAAGTTAAAAGAACATTCAATAAAGGGACCATGACAGCTTTGAGAGAATGGGGATGAGAGTTTCAGCAGATTATGCAGTAACTTCAACAAAGCTGAGCACACTGCCAGTGTTTGGTAAGTAGCAGTAAGTGGTAACTTAAAACTGCATTTACACTTTTTATTTCTACATGTTTTAAAGCTGGTAAAGGACTACTAAACATTAAAGCAACTCTTGACACAACTAATTGACTGAAATCTGGAAACTGGATGTTGTCTAATTATCAAATGAACACCAAAAAGAACAATAAAAACCATAAAGCTCAAAAGAGGAAATGAGGAAGTATCTGCACTCAGCGTGTCCTATTAACACTGTCTTTATTTCCTTTTTACAAAAAATAGAAATAACAACAGACAAAACATACTAAAAAAAAAATCAATGCTTTTGCCTTGATCTCACTGAGGAGCTGCTCAGGCAGAGTCCTGGATGAAACTTTGACAGTATATGCTGTTGACAAAGGGAAATAAAGATATATGACAATATATCCATGCAAGACACAAAGTACAAAACGTGTTCTGTGGCCTAACAAACATTTTGGAGGTTGCAAGTGTCATAACAATTTTCAAATTGTTACTTCTGCTCACCCATTCCTTTACACAGCACAGTTTACAAACAAGTTACATATACACATATATCATAAAAAAAGATTTGTATATGGTCTAACTGATACAAATTAAGGCATCCTAACAGCTGCTGTTTTGCTGGTGAGGAGTATGTCTCATATTAGTGTTTCAAAAGGATATATTTCAGGTATTTCAAGTTAAGTGAGACATCATGACATGTTTTAGAGGAAGAATTCCTGCAGCTCTGGCTCTTCAATACTCTTTTGACTGTCAGATTTCTGGACTTTCCAGTTGACGTCATCATGCCTGGAGAAAAAAAAAAGGAGAAAATTACTCAGTGGTAACACTAAAAATATAAAGTGGTTGGAAATGTGTTATTTACTCTGTTTTGTTCCACTTTTATGTATTCAAATCTGAATTCATCTTTCTCTCTGGGCTTATTTTTCATTAGACATTTAGACATATGCTACACAAAATACTTTTTAATATTGTGGATTTTTTCTGAGTTATAATTTCCATTCTGAAATCAAACCTAAAAACCAATGGGATGATGAGGAGCTTTTTAAGTCACAGCACTAACTAGTGTGCTTCTCAGTATGTTCCCCTTCTCTTCAATTAACCTTCCAACTGATTATTGACTAAGCATCCAGTCCACGGCAATTTTCAAACATGTTAAGAGCCTCACTTTTAGTTATTACTACAGAAGAGCAAAACTCCTACAATACAATCATGACTAGCTGGTTTTCTGCTGCAAAGGACAGACACTACAGTGAGAGCAAGAGTGTATATGAAGAAGTGTGCCTTTAACTCACGTATTGGTGAGCCTGACTCTTGTAAGCCAGAATAGCTTTATTTCAGTCTACAATGATCACAAAGAACCAAATATTCCCAAGAAACTTATACTTAGGATGGTTAGATAACCTGGTGGTTACTTCAGGGTTCAACAGAAGCTGACCTCATGAACCATAGCTTTGGGTCCTAATAAGAAATGCATGAGTGATCATTCTGTTTTAAACCCCCCTTTATTCATCTAAATTACAGTTGTCACATACCCAAAGCAAGAGCAAAAGGCACAGAACTGAGCCAGGCGAGACAGACTTTGCAGGAGTGAGTCTGAGGAGGTAAAAGAGGAGCTTAACTCTTTGCCAAACCTACATGTTGGCATCTTACATGCATTGCTGTTATCATAGAGTTAACCATGTATCTTTACTAAAGGATGCTTTATAAGGCTAAGATTTACCTGCTGCATTGGCTTAGGCTTGCAGTGTTGAAAGAGCCTGTGGGTGAGTTCCCCATGTAAAGGCTCACTAGGCACACCAAAGACCCCCTTTGGCAGCTCTACAGTTGCAATCTGACCTCAAAGAAGAGAATTTTTAGCTAATGCAGATGTCTCTAGGTGACAACACTGAACAGATAGGCCTTTTACAACTGTGCCTCCTGACACGGAGAAAATGTGTCACTAATATTGCTAATTAGTAACCAAATTTCTAATTCAATTTCTAACATCTTCTAGTGCCTGTATCATCCCTAATACATCCTCTCATGCAACAAGCAGTGATGCATGATCACAACAGTTCACAAGAGAACAAATGTAAACCTTCTGCAACAAAGTCACTTTCACATTCATGTTATACTCTACTAGTAGGAATGGTTACTATTTGGTTAGACATACAGATAAATGGAGAAAATATTTGAAGTTGTAATTTATCCAGTATTAGGTCTAGCAGTGATATATGTATTAGGTTAGATCCACTTGCTGTGGATTTTAGAATTTTACTATCTCACAGACACATGATGATGGATTCTGCTGTGTGCCCCCATGCAGGAAGCAATTTTTGCTGTTGATAGCTGTACCTAATACAGGGTTTTATATTGGTATGGTGGCTTACTGCTTATTTTAATGTAATGCAGATCTCAGATGATTCAAAGTGTGGGAAAGAACTGTTCATTGGCATACATGTAAGATGGAAAAAATACTGCAAGTATTTGCTTGGAGTCGTAATATGCAAAAACTAGCTAATCCTTCCAAAAGAGGAAAAAATATCCCAAACCATCTTGCACATCCAAAATTTCCTCCAAGGCTTTAAGAAAAATAGGGTGTATCAAATTTTAAAGGCCGCTAAAAGTTTAGCACAGTCCTCTACTCTTAAGCTGTGACCAACCTGAAAAAGTAAACTACAAAGCCTTAATGTACTTTGGGGTATTTTGAATGAGAATAAAAAAACAAATGAAAAGAACAGAAGCTGAAGAAAAAGGTGCTGGAATCTACTTAACAGGAATGCCATCCCACTGAAAGTAGATTTTGTATCATGACTTCAGATTTCAGAAAATGCTAATGAGATCCCCTATTATAAGGGTGTAGTTTTAAAATGGGTTTGGGACTGTGTTCGGAAATATAACTGCCCAATATAAAAATCTGTAAAGTTTTTAACCACCAAAGACCATCCTGTTTTACAAAAAAAGTTTTTTTTTTTCTCAAAATAGCTCTGAAATGGTAATTATGTGGTGTCCCCAGACTAGCCAGGGAAAATTCAAACAGTGTCCAGGAGGTCATAGTGCACACAATGGTGACATTCTTTTAAGATTTAAATGTCACAACTACTGGGCATCATGTAGTTGACAAATGACAGGCACCCATTTTGCTATTCAAAAATCACAACGTGCTAAAAGTGATTACAAGGGCTAACTTAGAAGGTCTGAGAACCTTCAGGCCTGTGTCCTGATTTCTGAAAAGCAAAATACAACTTCCATTCTTACATGATATTTGGAAATCTCATGCCACAGACTTTGGCACAGAGTTTGCCCACTTCCTAATTTGTGAGTACTGTAACAGCCTCCTCAAGCTGTGCCCTTTGTGCACTCTGCTCCTTGTTTCCTGTTCTCTGGTTCTCCATGTGTCCCTGTTAATGGGGGCAGCTTTAGGACATGGTGCCTGGGCCAGCAGTGCCTGGAGGGACAGCCAGGAGTTCATGCCCAACCATCATCCTCCCAGCAAGTAACTCCACAGCCCTGCAGTGGCAGCCAGACTTTCCTATCTCTCCCTTCTGGGAAAATGCCACATTGCCAGGGATTTCTCACACAAGAGCAGATACACAAGGCAAGTGACAAATTACAACAACTGCCTACATCTGGGAAATGACTCTAACATAAGGACGAGATTAATCATTTTGCAATACTCTATGATCTGGACAGGCAGCTGGATGTTTTGACTGGAAGCTGCCCACTGATGCTCCCTCAAACTGCTGCTATCCAGTTTTCTGCACAGAAGTTTCCCTCTTTGTTTTCAGGAGAGAATGAAACCTCTTGGAAATCTTACAGTTTCTGGCTTCACTGTGCCAATGGCTTCTGAACAAGACTCACATTTCCATTACAGAAATTGAGTTTTTAAGAATGGGAAGGTCCTGGCAATAGAAAACTAGAGAATGGATCCCCTTTCCTCCATGCATTAGATATTTAGATAACACTAACCTGAAAGTGACTTAAACTGCAGAGTAACTAATATCAAACTAACTTTACATCTCAGTTTCACAGAAAAAGAACAAAGGAATTTGTGAGTGTTAAGAGTTAAGTGAAAATGACAGGTCATTTTTAGAGAGCATTTGGTTATAAAATTAACAAACATTTTATCAAGTGTTGTTTTTTCCAACATATCTTTATGGAATTGAGGGCCTGGTGTCTATCTGCCTGAATAATCCTGATGGAACAGGACTAAATTAAGGAGTTTGAATACAGTCAGAGTTAATCAGACTTTTAAAAAACATATTTAACTTCAAAGTCTAAGGGAGAGTAAGAAAAATGTGTGAAAATAGAAGAGCACTTAGACTTAAAGTACAGCATTCTGCTTCATGTTCTCTATATTCTCTACTTAGAGATGAACTCTGGTTTTTTTTTGCTCTTCTCATGAGAGGAAATTTAATTTCCATTCTCATCTGGTACTTGACTTTTATTCAACAGAGGCAGAATACTCAGCCAAAGTCTGCTATACACCCTGGTGGATTTATGAGCATGAATACTTTCTGTACTTGCTTGGAACTGAAATCCTGTAGCCAGTTCAATGGTGACATCAGCAGAAATCCATCATAAATTTCTGCTTTTCTAGGAATTTAGATGTTCATCTACTTCCCCTCTTGCGAATCTATTCCAGTGTTTCAGTTGTAATGTTAACAGACACATACAATTTGAGAAAAGAAGGCAACAGAGATGCTAAACATTACCATGCATAGGCACATACCAAGCATAGTTACACAGTTCTTCATTCAACGTGCTAGAAGAAAGACTGGTGTAGCTGAAGTAAGCATCCTAAGGAAGTACAACATCATATCAGTTAAGAGCATGCACAGAGCTTCTCACATGCATAACATGGAAATCCACTAAAACATCCAGTCAGATAGCCAGAGTAACATTCAAAGAGATTTCTTCTTGTTCCTGAATCTGTTACCTCTTTGAGATATGTGCTGTGGTCCTTTGGGCTGGTATGAAAATGTGTTCTCTCCACAGTTCTGATGCTGGCAGCAGTGACATGCAAACATGGCCTTTCACAGAACAAGCATTTTACATTGCAAGCATCAGTACTGTAAGAATTACCTTATAAAATCCTTCAAATTTCTTAGGGAGCTACAAAAACTGCTCATGGCCTTGCAACCTATCAGAACATTGAAGACAGACTGTCTTTTCCCCTGTCACTATGAAATCAGAATCACCCATTAAAAAAAAAAAGCCACTGTGTTATAAAAATACTTCGTTGATAAATTGGCTGTTCAACTACATGGTGCATGTCTTTAAAGACTCAAATCAGTAGCTCATATTGTGATTCTGAGTAAACTTTAAGACATGCAGTCCCACTTCAATTTAGCCCTTTAGGTCTCCTCTGAATTTTTCATTCAGTTTCATTTAATTTCATTTCAGTCTGCAATAGCACTACTGGTCTAAAAGCACCCACTCATATGGACTATTCACTATTTCCCAGTTCTCTTTCCACTGTTTCTTTTTCCTCCTCTTTGCCTAAGATTTTCCTGTATTTTTCTCTCATTACTCTGTCATACTTTTTACAGTATATAATTCACTACTGCTGGTCCTCCTCCTATTGGCCTGCTATATGGGGTTTTTTCATCTTGAAATTATTCTTTCACCTCATGTCTTTCCATCTACTGCTTCCCTCCTTCCCTGTCTTCCACAGAGGATTAAATCATCTACCATTCCCTTTCACTCACCTCTATTGTATCTCCAGATGCCCACACTTCTATCCAGTCCAGAAACATACTGCACCCACAGTATTTCCTATATCTGTCTCTTCTATTCAGTACAAAACCAGAGAATCACAGAATTAACTACGTTGGAAAAGACCTTTGAGATCATTGAGTCCAACCTAGGACCTAAAACCTTGAAAGATGTATTTGTTCCAAGTATTTTCTCCTTTCTTTTAAACAAGAGGACCAGCCTTTTAACTGCACACACCCCTGGTTCCCTTGGGTTCCCAGAAAAGGCACTCTGTTCACTGCAGAGAGGGGAAGATTTGAATCCAGTATGTTTTGTGACAGGCCAACCATATGCTCTGACACAAGAAGACTCTCTGCTATGAGGACAAGGTGGTCAAAGAAGACTTGCTGCTGACAGCTTCAACACCTAGGGTTGGCTGTAGCTCCCACAGAAGCAGGAAGGACCATTTCTGCAATTTTTCCTTGTTATTTTTCTTATTGTGTTGATCTCATCAGTCTTTATACAACAGGACAGGGCTAGTCTTTCAGTTATTTATATCAGTTATATCCTAAGAAAACCCACAGTTTCAAGACTGGCATTTTCATTGCATGTTTTGTCACTCACTGCAACACCAAACATCTCAGTGGAAAACTTTCAACACAGAATATGTGAATCATGTGCCCTAAGAGCATAGACTCTATACATAAGCAATACTTGCCACTCCTTGGAAAATTCTTCCAAAACTAAAAAGCGGATGGGCTTTCTGTAGGTCAATACAATAAAGTATTTGTGTGTATTGTTTTGCAATAGAAAGGCCAAAGGAAGAAGCTGTCAAACTTGTGCATTACTTAATGGGACAAGAAAAAAAAGGCCCCTCCTTCTTTCAGTGTACTCACTGGCTTGTTTCTTCCTTTTGAGACAACTGCTGGATTTCCCTTGCTTTCTGTTGTCTTCCTTCCTAGTGAGGTAAAAGGCAGCGTTGAGGAGGTTCTGATGAGGTTTGCTGTTTGACAGTTGTTGTTGTTATTTTGGTTGCCACTCAATGTCTCCATTATGGACCGAAAGGCTCCAAAAGGCCTTTTCAGCTGGTCCCCTGCATGCTCCCCAGAGCTGGCTGGAGCCCGCATGAGTCCTTTGCTCCGGTCTTTATCCTTTTCCTCGTTTAGCTCTGACTCTGCTAGTTCCACCTGCACCACAGGCTCCTCGAAAGTTACTCGAAGCTTCAAATTTTGAGAGGTTCTGCGCTTTGAGGATGGAGACTTGAGAGCGCTCTTTGGGCTGGTGGCAACCTTCTGGGCAGCGGCACTGTCCGTGCTGGATGGAGGGTTGTCTCCACAAAACTGGGTCTGAGGTACTGTACCAGACTGACACGGGGCTTCATTATCCGCATCGCTGCTCTCCGAAGTTGGGGAAGGACTGTGGCCGTCCACAGACTTAGAGACCCTGATACCAAAAGGGAAGCGCCGTCCTGCTGTGGAAGTGTGCTTCTTCAGCATCATGTTCAAACTCTCTGTGCTCTCAACACTCTCCACTATAGGCTGAGGTCTTGGTTTGTCAGTTCTTTTCAAAGGGGTGTTCTTGTGATCCTCAGAATTAGCTGAATCTGTATCAGACTCACTGAGAGACCGCTGCATCAGTTGCCTCAGTCGGGCTAACTTCAACTCCCTTTTCTCTGGCAAAATCTTCTTCACGTTCTTGGAGGATGCATGAGCATCCTGAAATTCCAAAGTCAGCTTTTCCTGCATACAAACATTTTCAGAGATTTCCTTCCCCAACAACTGGCGCAAGATTTTATCTGAGTCCTCATCTTTTATCTTAGCTCGAGCACGACTAGATGCGCTCGTTCCCAAGCTGCCAAGAATCTGAATCCCATCTTGGGTGTTCAATTTACTTTTTGGTGGAGACAATTCATCTGCTTCAGATGGTTTCCACTGGGGCTTGCTAGAAGCAGGAGATGACAGCAAGCTTAAAGAAAAAAAGAGGAAATGTCACAAATTACACAAAATTAAGGCATATCTAAAATGTGAAACTGGCATTTCCAATGTATGTGTCTGTCTCAGTTTACTGTGACTTATCCTTTTAATCACTAGTCTCATGGAATTCATTACTGTGATGCCACAGCAAAGATTACATAGAGAAGGATGTAATACTGTCTCCACTCCTATGTAGAATTTGAATATCTTCACTTTCTCTTACCAAAAAAAAAAAAAAAAAAAAAACCTCCTGTTCTTCAAAACTTAGAATAGTTATTCAAACACCAAATATGACTTTATAAGGAAAACTCTAGAGAAACTACTCCTATTTTTGTGAATTGACATGCAAGAAAACCCCACAAGGCCAAATGCGTACTATCCAAGTCAAATCATAATACAAAAGTAGCTTATTTTAAGTCCTGTGAAAGTACCACCTCTCTGCATAGCATTGATTTAATAAATCTAAACTGCATCTGGTAATAATAACAACAACCATACAAGACCTCATAAAAAGTTAGGGCAATATACACTCAAAAACTTTTCAGATATGAAATACTGAAAAGCAGGAGAAAGGTGACATGAATGTATTTCAATACCGATAGAATAATAAATTAACTTTAAAACTCTAACTGTTTTACAGAAGAAAACAGCAATTTCAACAATGCCTGATTTGTGAAGAATGTAAATTGCAGATACCTTTTCTTTTCCTGTGACATATGCTAGAGCTCATAACACTTCACATCCTTACTTTAAACCACTTTTCCTCTAAGCAAGGGCAAGGTGACAAAATTTAGGTTCTTGTGAGGCTGGCAAGCGCCTTCTGCTCTGATGAGTCCATAGCTCTCACAGTGTAAAAAATTCACATGCCTAAACTAAACACCTCATTTTCAATTAATGTTATGCTTTTCTTTTTTTGCTGTGGCAAACCTACACACTCTAAAGAACACGCATTTATCTACAGCGCACATTCCTAATAAAAGGGATATGTTCTCTTAGATCTGCTACTGCCTCCCTGATGATGAAAATACCTACAAGTGAGTTCCAACTAGATGGCAAAATAGTAGCCAACCATGAAATAAAATAGAGGGTAATTTTCAAACTTGCTCACTTAACCAAGATGATGTTGAAGCCTATTCTTTTATGGGAATAATGAATGAGGGATCTGCTTTCACCTGATCTTATCTGATAGTGATAGAAAAACGGTCCCACTACACACCAGAAGTCAAAGAGACCACTTCAAAAGATCAGGCAGCAAAAATCACAGAAACCAAATTAGCTGGAAAACAGCTTTTGGTCCCATTGTCCTTGTTGAGCTGGAACACAGGGAAGACACAGGGTTTTCTTCTTCAGCAGGAATTTGGAGTTTACAGCCCTTTCCTAGCTGAAGTTCCTTTACACAAATGTGTCTCCAATCCTAATGTCTTTGTTATCTACAACTGCAACTGTTTGCCCTTGTCTGAAACAGTGACACATGAAATTCAGGGCCATGGAGCACCTGTACAGAAAAATGCTCAGTATTCTGTGAGAATTGAAAAAAAAAGCAGTCACTGACCCTACGAGCTCGTACTTGATGACCCAAAGGTCTGATCATCAATGGCTGCAGAAACTTTTATGCCGGCTTCACAGTTTCACATACATGTAGCTCCCTAACAACTCTGAAACAGGGAGAAGCACTGTATATGGCTCCCAGAGAGGAAAATAGATTAAAAAATAAGGATAAACTCAGCCCTAGTTGCATGTGAGTTACTTTATTTCTTTCAAAATCATCTTCAGATTGCTGTGAGAGTGAAATCATGCTTGCTTCATCTGCTTCCATGCAGATCTCTCACCATCAGAGACCCAGTCCTCTGTCTTCCTCTTTAATGTCTGAAACTTGTATTTCTTTCTGTGACTTCTGACAGGATAGGTAAACAATACATAGTTTCCAGAGTTTTGACTTTTTATACAAGCTATAGCAGGTAAAAGATTTAATGAGGATAAGTAGCCTTATTAATATGAAAGCAGGATTTTTTGGTAAGTTATAACTGCTAAAAGTAATGTATGATAGATGAACAAAACATCAAACTTCATATCTTTCCAAGGGTTTCTAGGATCTTCTGCTGTTCATCTAATTCAAAATATATGACACTCCACTGTAAAATTGGCTTTCACTCTGTTGGGAGGCAGGGACTATTCAGTTTAAACTCAGAAATTTCCAATATTTATCAGCATTACTCACTGTCAAATTCTAGAAGCTCAGCTTCAAGTCCACGAGGTACCCCCACATTTTCTTTACAGAACACATCTACTATTTAGCCAGATCACAGCTTCTCCTGATCACTTATATATTATGAAAATGTGCAAATACAGGCTGCAGTACAGTTCCAGTCACCTTACCTTGGGGATGTGGGCAGTGACTTGCCCTCTGACCGCTGGGCTTCTAAAAGCTGCTGGAGCTGGTTCTGTAATGTCACACGTTCCACAGTCTGCCTGCAAAAAAATGTAAGACTGTTCACCTCAAATTGTAAAACTGACTGCACAAGTTACAGAAAAACTGATACTACCCCTTCAACTTTGTATTAAAGAAAGAAGCCCTCTTCACCTCTACTTTATCTACTGAATAGAGAACTTATAAATAAGATCATAGAGAGTTTGTAATTCTGTCTGAATCTCTGCTGACATTTTGTGACCACTGTACAAGAACAACTGAGAAAAACTTACTTGTCAGGTTATTTATTATACTTCATATAAGGACAAGTGTGTAATCATAAGCACCAGTGAATTGAAACTGAGTGAGTCACAGGCACAAAAATATGGTAAACTTAGTAAACTTAAAATTTGTTTCTTTGTTGTTTATGGAAAAGAACAGAAAGCGCACAGATTAAGCTGTCACTTCCTATGTTCAGTGGATGGCCTTCATCATCTGAGCAACAAGCAATTGCTCTCTCCCTTTCTATTTCCAAATGAACTCAGAGAAAAGTTTCTGCCTGCTGGAAAGGATTGATCCAAACTGCAGCTGCAGGATGGAGTTAGGTACTTGATGTCTGTACCACATCTGTCTGTTGTGCAGCTTTTCCAAAGGTCCTACCTGGGCTCGGCATCCACCTTATCCTTGCCCAAGTTTATCACTTTCAGTGTGGTGTTGTGATCTACACTGTTTTTCAAATAACTTTAGAGACTTAAAAAATTGCAATAGTACCTAAGAGCTGTTAGTAATATGAGTGATATCCACAGTACAAGCCCCATTTTCCATTTGTCACCTGTAATCACACCTGTTATCCTGCAACATACCTATTTCCCTTGGAAGGTCTCAGTTGACCATTATAACCTGCAAACCCTCAAGCAGTTTTACAAGAATGGCAGATCAATTTTCCACAGAAAGGTCTTCTCTTCTCTGCTTCCATACAATTCAGATATTCCATTCTTACATCAAAACACCCCTTTTTGTTGATCACCACAGATAACATCTGTTTAGTGATCTGTAATTTCCGGTGCATCCAAACACTACACAGACAGAATTATTTGAAAAATTCTAGAAAATTAGAGATTTAGAGTTTTTTATTCCCTGGTCCTGACTAAATGACCATGGGAAAATTACTTTTTATCTGCTTCCCCCAGGCTCTGCTTCTGTTGCTGTCTAAGTAATATGTTTTTAGTACTTTTATTCTTGTTGGACATGCAGAACTAAAGCAGTTCTCTGCCAGTGAGCTGGACACTTTCCTAGCTCACATGCCATCAGCAAAAGATTTAGCTGTGTTCCAAATGCAACCCTTATAACTGGCAATGTCAAGGCCAGAAAGAATCCAGATCACTTTTTAGAAGTTGTACTTGCAGGGCTGGCAAAAAACAAATGCTTTACTTCTAATATATCAAAGTGAGTTTGAAAAGTGCAATAGAAATAAAGGTGTGATCTTGACATACTGCCTTGCATTTTACAACACAGCCATGATTTATGTAGATCATATCTTCCTTTAATTTTCCATCTTTCTTCCTCTGGCCTACACACTTCCTTAGACTGTTCTAAAATTACTCCTACCATCTGTCAACATTAGCTTATATTGGAGCTCCCCAGATACTCTCCTATAAGAGCCAGGGAAATTCTTTTTAGGTCGTGATGCAATTAATCTGTTTTCTTTTCCTTTTATCATTCCTTCAAATTCTTTTTTCTAAATAATGCAGCTAACAGTTTTTTATGTTTTTAGCTTCACTGGAGATCTCTGGCATGTCTTCTTTTCGAGGTAATGTTCTCATTCCACTTAAACAATTTATTGTGCTAAAAGAGTTGAAGTTTACTCCATTTCCACAGTTTAACTAGTTAGTACCTAAGTCACAGACATCCACACATCTTGCCAGCACTATCCCAAAACATAAATAACATGCACATAATATATTCCAACATAACACTGGAAACAGGGGATCACAACTTCTGCAAAGTATGAAAGCCAGACTGATTTAGGAGACAAGACCACTGTAGCTTCAGAGGTAAGAGGGTATACTTGTTTTATGATAATTGATGGCCAAATTCTGGGGATCTTAGCTTAGCCAATGTTCCCAGTGAGTAATATGTAAGGACCCTTCGGTGTTTAGTTAGACATCTGGGGACCCCAAATACCTCCTTATCAGATCAGGGAGCTCAGTAACTGCAGAGGGAATAGGCTGAGGCACTGGGCTCTTCAGGAGTATCTCTCATAGCATGTTTTCTTATTTCTCCTTTTTTTTTTTCAAATCACACAAGAATGACTGTGCTACAAAGCCAAACATAAAATGGCTTAACTAAGTGAAAAAGAGATTAAAATGTCAAAGTTTATATTGGGTTTCTTACTACATGTCTATATAACAAGTTCTACCCCCCAAAAAAAACCCCACCCAACCAAAAACCCCAGAAACCTGCACACACTTTACCATACTGCGACAGAGATTTTTTATTCAGTTATTTTTACAGATACTCCTAAGATGTTCCAGGAAAATAATGGATTTCTTTCATACAACACAGAAAAAGTGCCTACAACAGAGAATATTAGATTATTTTCTCAATACTTCATCTTTTTCTTTACTTCATCTTTTGACTCATGGTTTGTTTTGATCTTTGCCTTGACAGAGATTTTGGCTTGACAGCACATCAAAAGAATCAGTAGGTGTCTCGGTCTTTAATTGATTTGCCCATCCAGGTCTATAAATGTAGGACATACAATCTGGACATGCAGGTCCATTGTCAGGCAGCATTGCAAAAGAAGTCTATGGAATTTATGTCATTAATTCTGACATGGTTTCTTCAGACCATGAAAGCCCAAATCATACAAATTATACTGCATGTAGGAATTTTCTGCACTGGCAACTATGGATTTTTTTGTGCAGGTGAAATCAGTGAGACGATAACTAAGATTCTAAGACCTGTGAAGACCTCAGGAAGTAAAATGAAAGCAAATTATTTTGTACAGTCTCTATAGGAAACTTTTGTGACTGTCCTAAGTATTTTGTTCTGCTCAGAAAGTCATACTGGATTGAAAAAACTTCTGTAATTAGCAAGAGATTTAAAACAAAGCTTGCATTTTGAAGCCACTAACAGCAGGTCTTTGTGGGCCACTTTCCTTTCTGCCTATCAAAAGAATTGCTTGTTTTTTTTTCCCTTTGGGGGAAAACCCTCAGTTAATCCTCTTGTGAAGATTTGATGGAACATTTGTAACATCCACTTATTTCCTACTTCCAAATATAAAGGCTTTTTTCCCTAGATGGAGACTTAGACGCAGCTCAGAATATTTTTCTATACTCCTCTGTATTTGTCATCTGAGCTGCTTTGGTTCAAAGAGCTGAAAGATGTGAAAATTGGAAAAATGTGGTGCTATTGTTTTTATTTTGTGTCTTCTGTTAAGAATGGCTCCAAACAGTATGACGGCTTGGAATAACTTCTCTCTAGAACCCCTCTGTGTTGCTTGATGACTGGAAGAACTCATAAAAAGAGAATGGAAGATGATACATCCTTCTTTGGGTTAAAACCTTTGAAGATATACGTCTTGATAAGTGCTTGTCTAAGAGAGTTTCTGCACTGTTTTTCTTCTTGCACAACATCAACCATTCCAGTCTTTCTTTGGTTGGGAAAATAGTATTACCAGATGAGGCTCCTTTGTTTCATGAATAAGGCACTTAAAAAAAAGAAGATTGAATGATAAGCTCATGCTTATGGAAGCTGAGGGACGGCTGGGAAGCACATAAGACCCCTCAGTGTTGATATTGACCATTCAGGTAAACCACCATGATACAATCACACCTCTTGTGTCTCTAGAACAGTGTTCATTAGCCCTGGGAGAAGGAGTTGGTGAAAATCCAGGACAGCCAGCTCAACTGCCCAGGCTGCAGTTATTCCTACGTAACAGCTATGTTACGTACATTTGAAAGAATTAGATAGCAAACTTGACTTCCATCTGTTGCCATCTAGTGTCTTCAGGATCTTCAGAACAGCTTTCGGGATTTCAGAGGTGTTTCAGCCAGTGAATTCTCCTGCTTTGATAATGGTCCCCTTACAAGCTGCTCCACAGATGCACTTTGTACCATCCTTGGATTTTTCAGAAGGATGAGAACTGCAAAACAGGGCAAGAGCCTTTTTCCATCATCCTTCTGGCTCCTGAGCACGAGCCTCTGAACATAGTCCATTGCATCTATCAAAACCTCTCATAGCCTGAGGCCTGCAGCCCAAATAGCCATGCAGAAGCTGCTCCTTCAAGCAGAAAATAGATTATTTCACTGCCTCAGTAAACTGCAACAGGGTTGCACAAGAGACGTATCTTTGTAGAAGAGGGAGAAAAGTGCTGCCGCTGCACTCACTGAAACTAATCTGAAGCCTGAAAAATAGGCTGCTGAAGGGAAGCAGATTTAACTCCAGCTGAAACAAGTCAAGAAACTCATCAGGAGCCAGACAAGAACAATTACATCCTATGGACGCAGTCTGTGAGACAATGGGGATACTTGGAAAAGTGTTAATGCTTTTGTCATGAAAGTCACAACTAGGCTATTTCTGTGGGAGTAAGCGGCCTGCTGACTCACATAACAACCCTTTTTTTTCCACATGAGAGGTAAAACTTTTATCAAGTACCGGGTAAGAACAGAAAAGAACTGAAACATGGGTATTCTGTGGCTGCCACCTCTACTTCCTGGTGTGTGTAGGTGTTTTTTCCTCTTTTTTCCTGCTGAATTATGGGGAAAATATATTTCATTATATATTGATACTAGTCAGATGCTAATACTGCCTTCTAGGGAAATGCCCTATATTTACTTTTTCTGCTTTATGTCAGATGACTGTATTTTTCAGCAAGTGGACCAAGTACAACCAGGTATGTTGACATATCCAGGGAACATTGTCAGGCTGTAAAATTATGAAAATGGTAATTGTTAAAATGATCCTCAGTTCAGTGTTTGTATTTTTGACAGTATAAATGTAAAAGCATGAAGGTATTGCAAAGAGAAAATGTAAAGGTAGACAGGGCGATCACTTCCCTGTTACTGTCGTGGACAAAAGAGATTCAACATGGGGAATTTAACTTAATTCATGGTTAATTAGCATTAATATTTCATTACTGGTTCAGGCATTGGGCAACAAAAAAGGACAGACATTTAAAATATCTATCCTCCCCTTTTACAAGCTCAACTTCTCTCCCAGATTCTGCCTAGCTCCTCTTCACCATAGTCAGGCACCTAGACACCTAGATACCTCTCTTGCCCTCTTGTCATTGCTGCAGGTTACCCTCAGTCTTTTCAGTAAGCCAACATACAGCACAGGTCAGGGTTCATGTGTAGCAGTTTCTCTCTGCTGCTCCTTTTTTCCCACCCTTTCCTGTTCTCTGGTGTGGGTCTTTGACAGGCTGCATCCCAATCAGGAAATCACTGGATCTGGGCTTGTCCGTGGGCCGCAGCCCTTTCAAGGGATGTACCTGCTCTACCATGGGTACTCCATGGACCATTTGGGGGTGTGCCTTCTCCACCTTGGTGCTCCTCCAGCTCCTCTGGCCTTCCTGTGCCCTCTGATTGTGACTCTTCTGTTTTCTTCACCTCTCTGGCATTTTCTGCTCTTTTTCAGATATATTTTCAGAGGTGCTACAAGAATGACTGGTGGGGCTCAGCTGTGTCCTTCAGTGGGTCTGTTTCAGAGAGTTTTGTCTAGCAAAGGGAAAACCCTCAGTTGTTCTCACTGAGGCCACTCTGCAGCTCCCCCGCTAGCTGTAATTTATACCCAATACAATTAGCTACAAGTTTATCTCCATAAAATTATATGGTGTCCTTGAAACATGGGGTTATCAGAAGTCATTTTCATGGACTGTGATAGCTGACATCTTGATCACATATCTATGCTAGAACAACGTCAGGTCAGTGCTGATGGTTCTAGAAGTCTTATGAGGATACTGACATGTTAAGCCACAGTAACTGCATCTACAATTAAAGCAAGCAATTAGAATCATTTGTGTTTCAAAATAATAGGCTCTTTACAGAATGTTTAGTAAAAACCACACCAAAATATTAAAACCAGTTGATATGAAGAAACATAGAGTAGAAGATATTTCCTGAGTAGCCATTGTAGGTTTTGGTGACCTTCCAAGACCGAAAAAAAAACCTTTGCAACTACTATTTCTACCATTCCTCCCAACACCAATACCCAGCACTGTAACCTGTAGATAAAAGCATGCTATATGAGCAGAAACGATGATCTGTAATGATGTGATTGCAAGATATGCAAAGGGAAAAGAGACTGGTTTTCTTCATACATACCCTTTTCAGCTGCCACTTCCTTCATGTATGTCCACAGCAAACTGCCACAAAAAGAACAGCTGAAAAACTGAGCTGCTAAAGGTGAAGGGACAAATACTTGAGAGCAGGAAAGAGTGGAGAAATAAGGTAGAAATATGACTTTAAAATGTCATATATAAGAAGAAGAAAATAGACACTGCTAATAAACTGAAGATGAATTAGGGTATTGTTTTAAGCTCAATCCCTCTTGCTAACAGTGAAACACTTACTCCTTCAGCTGCTTAGTCAGCTTGACAACCTGAGAGGCCAGTGACATACATGTCTCCACAACTACCAAGTAGCGGGAACACATGGTGTGCCCGTGTCGCTCAGCACTTTGTGAGGGCTTCTCTCCCACGTGGTTTTGCATGGTGACATTTGCTCCATATTCAACCAATGTCTGCAGAAACAAAAAAGGGAACAGTGATATCTGTAAGTGCAAATCTCTGCTGTGACTTCTGATCAGCACAAGAATGGATGGACAAAAAGCACTCCTGAATAAAATACTTGAAAAACGTTAGTCTAAGCCAGTCATTTTTAAAATGCAGTCACTGACAAATCTGTTTGCAGCTTGAATTCAAACCACATACCAATAAAATCTACCACTCAGGTGCAACAGTAGCACAGAAGAGTGAGCTGCAGTTCAGAAGAGCTATAAAGAGACTATATTTTATACGTTATTTCTTACTCTCCCTTGAAGTTCTACTAAATTAATTTGCCTTCTGTTCATTCATTTGTACAGCACAGCATCACTTGTAGAATTCATACAGTGAGTGGGACTACCAAATAAAAACAGAGGACTTTTGTTTGACCACCTATTGATTCTCTCCTGCACCACAGTAATAAACTTTTGCAGATGCACCTATCTATGCATTACAGACCATTGTGATAACTTTCCACATGGCAGACCTAGAAAAGAAGACACAGGACATCTGTTCTAGATCACATCCGGGTCCATAGCAGCATGAACACGTTGCTAGCCAGTTTATAGTGGGTGGTGATGAGCTGTAATGGCTTACCAGGTCTGTTCTTGGGATCTCTGCACTGCAAGGTATTGCAACCCACCCTTAGAATCTCATTTTAGTAATGTCTTTGCTACAGTATTTGCTGACTCCTTTTATAGTTTAACTCTCCATTTTCTACCACACCAGAATACCTACATTTAAAACATTCCATAGAGAAGTCTCAGTGTCCTGACTTCTTAACTAAGTAATGCTTAGATATGAAAGATAGGGCAGATACTTTAGGTCAGATAGGCAAAAATTTCTAATTGCAGATAAAGAACTGTACAATGATTTTATCAGTCTAGTTGGAATTTTTGGGAGGTTAGATCACTGAGGCTTTTTAATGCTGAGAAAATCTCATTGCATTGCACTTGCTTGGTTAGTCACTATTATCTTTTGAAGACATACTGAAATATGTGTCAGCTTTTAGTCTTCAAGAAAAATAGTATCTTACACTCTGATGTATATCCCTGTGTTAATACTCTGATGTGTATCCCTGTGTTACTCACAGTACCAGCAGAGAACCCTAGCCTGCTGCTGGAGAACCATCCAGGTTGTAAGCATGACATTTGAGTTATTCTGAGACTAGAATAAAGAGCGTTCTATGTGCAAAAGATGTTCTGTTTGGCTGACCTCAAGACATCCAATAACTGAAGCAAGATTTGAGACCAAGTCTTCCCTCTTTATGATCTGTTTGTGATAATCAGAGTCAGGAGCTATTTGCATTACTGGAGCAGGTAAATCAGGACATAAATATTCTCAGCAATGCTTTGATACACATTGATACCAGCCCCTAGGAAAACTTGTGATCCTGTACAGCCAGAAACTACAGCATCATTAACTTTATGCATACACAGGCAGAAGAGGAACTGCATGGCTGAGCTCTTGGTTGACTTATCCAAGCAGAGCTGGTACACCACTGAGGGTTGGAGTGACTTGGCTGACCACAAGAGACCTCTACATCTGCTGACAGAGGAGTAGAATGGGTGGTCTGCCTGATCTGCTAGAACCATACCTGAAGGAAAGTTATAAACTCTTGCACTGCATCTAATTTCAATAGATTGGGCTTAATTTGTCAAGAAAGAAAACAAAGGAGAGTTATGACCTTGCAGAAAGTAATCATATAGTTTGAAACATGACAGGAGTGCCGTATGCTCATAAATACAGTGAGGAAGCAGGCCAGGGAATCACTGACAGCCTGTGATTCTGCATTTTTTATGCTGCTGTCTATAGTTTCCCTGTTTCCTTTATCACTTCTTTCTTCTTACCAGATTATTCACTGTACATTATTTTAAATTAGACTGTAAGCTTACTGGGCACAGGACTTATTTTGTTTCACAGCACAAAATATCAGCTACACTTAAGACTGTGAGGTGTTAGTGAAGGGATATTACTGACACTGTGTATTTTTATCACCACTAGATATTTTCATGACTTATTTCTCATGGCCTCACTTCTACAAAAAGCACTTGTTGAATTGTATATTTATCTAAAATAAAATAATCTTTAGAATTCTAAGCCATTTATTAAGGTTTGTTCTTCACAGGGAAAGCAAGGCTAGTCTCTTCTCTGTTTAGTTTTATCCATGAAAACAGCCTGCAGATGTCACCACTCTGTTCAAAATAATCTATACCCGTTTCTTCTTCAAATGCACTTCACATCTTGATGAGGCACTGTTGAGATAGCAACTCTAAACACAAACTCCATAGTAACCCTAAGCACACCCTCTACCACAACGGTGCCCCCCACCAATAAATTAGAAACATTTCTTCTATCCATTTTTTCCAACTGATCACAGCAATTGGCTACAATACAATAATAAATCCACTAGATTCAGCATGAATGTGATGGTTTGTTTATTTTATTCTCATATGAGTTTCTACAGGATCCATTCCTCAAGTCTTTAAGAAAAAAGACATGTCCCCTCAGTAAGAAAATGCAGAGATGGTCACGTTCTGCAAATCTATTTGACTGTCTTCTTTTCAAATCTATTCATTCAGCTCGACCTGTTTTTCTTTTTTTATTATGCAATACACTCAAACTGGCTTTTACAGAGTTATGTCTTCTTGGTGACCAAATACATAAATAGACTGCTATAGTAGTAGTAGTAGTAGTAGTAGTAGTAGTAGTAGTAGTAGTAATAATAATAATAATAATAATAAATAGCTCTGCATCTATAGATCTAATGTAAAAGTGTGCACAAATATCACAATCAATCTGAAGAGGTTAGCTAAGGAAAATTCACTCTCTGTATTGCTTTTAGGGTTGGACTAATACAAATGTTCTGTATTTGCAGTGGCCTGAAGAGTGACGGGGATTGGCTCATGTGTGGTAACAGGAACAACATGTTTGCTGATATGTATCTGAGTCCTTTGAGAATTACTGCTCCTTCTTAGACATGTTTTCCTCCCCAACTTGACTTAATCACTTCAATTTTTGTTTCTTGCCTTTCTGCCAAAAGGTTATTTTTTCTTTTATCTGTTCTTCTCCAATGACTAGTTTGTTTATCAAATACCTCTCTGCAATTTCCTGGAATAATTTTATTATTATTTCTTCTCCAAACAGCTTTTGCTCAAAGTGCCGACAACACAAACACTGAAATGTACTCCCGCGACTAACGGGTCTAGCAAATTTGATGGACAGAGGATACATCTGCAATTAACACAAAGTTAAGTTGCTTCACCTTCAATAATTTGCTAGAAGCGCTGGTCAACCAGGGACGTTCCAGTGACTGGAAGTTGCCAAACTTGGCACCCATGTATAACAAGGGTTTGAAAGATCCAGGGAAGAACAGGCCTGTCAGCCTGATCTCAGAGCCAGGTAAGTTCAGAGAGCAGATCATCTTGACTATCCTCATGTAACAAGTACAGGAAACTAGGGGATCTCACCCACAGCATGGGTTTATGAAAGGCAGGTTCTGCTTGGCCAATCTGATGTCATTCCATGACAAAATGACCTGCCTAGTGGATGAGGAAAAGGCTGTGGATGTTTTTACCTAGATTTTAGTAAAGCCTTTTATAAGGTTTTCCACAGTATTCCCCTGGAGAATCTGGCTGCCTATGGTGTGGATGTACTGTTCACTGAGTGAAAAACTGGCTGTTCGGCAGAGCTCTGAGAGTGGTAGTGAGTGTATTTCCATCCAGATTGTGGCTGCTCAGTGGTGGTGTTCCCCAGGGCTCAGGGCTGGGGCCAGTCCTGTTTAATGTGATCAGCAACATGGACAAGGGGATCAAGTGCATCATCAGTAAATTCACAGATATGCCAAGTTGGGCAGGAGTGTTGATCTGCTGGAGGGCAGGAAAGCTCTACAGAAGGATCTGCACAGACTGGATCAAAGGCCTGAGGCCAACTAGATGAGATTGAACTGCACTTGCAGTTGAAGCAAGCAGCACAAGCAGCACAACAGGCTTGGAGTAGAGTGGCTGGAAAGCTGCCTGGCAGAAAAGGACCTAGAGGTGCTGATTGACAGCAACTGAACATGACCCAGCTGTGCCCAAGTGGCCAAGAAGACCAAGGGCATCCTGGGCTGTGTCCACAATAGTGTTGACAGCAGGACCAGGGCAGTGTCCTATACTGGGCATTGGTGAGGCCACACCTTAAGTAAGCTCTGTGAGAAGCTCTGGGCCCCTCACAACAAGAAAGACATAGAGGTGCTGGAGCAAATCCAGAGAAGGGCAGCAGAGCTGGGGAAGGGTCTGGAGCAAAAGCCCTGTGAGGTTCAGGGACCTGGGGTTGTTTAGCCTGGAGAAAAGGACACTGAGAGGGGACACTGCTTTCTACAATTGCCTGATAAGAGGCTGTAGCCAGGCAGGGACTGACCTCTTCTCACAGGTAATAAGTTAACAGGATGGGAGGAAGTGGCCTCAAGTTGTGCCAGGGGAGGTTGAGATCAGCTATTAGGAAAAAAACTTTCACAGAAAGGGTTGTTAAGCACTGGAACAGTCTGATCATTGAAGTGGTGGAGTCATTGTTGTCCCTGGAAGTGGACAAAAAACCCAGTGTGGATGTGGCATTTGAAGACATGCTTTAATGGTGAACATAGTGGTGGTGCTGGTTTGGTCAGACTTGATATCTTTGAGGTCTTTTTCAACCTTAATGGTTCTATGACTCTGTGACCAGACATCCAGTACAACTCCATGACTTTTTTGGTACGTCTGCATTGAATACAGGTACTGGACAGAGGTATCCAAACTGGTTTATTCCGGCTCCCCTAAGTATTGTAGATGTGTAAGGCTTCTCAGCTGTACAAATTACCATTTTTAGCACCTCTATAAACAGAACTATATTGTTTTCAGTGGCCAAGATGATTCACTGAAATTAGTTAGAAATAAGCATCACTCTTCATTGTATAGCACAGATTCATTCCAGGATGGTGAGTCTGAAAAGGATGGTTTACTCAAGGTGTAAATTGTTCAACAAACCTATCTTTTACACTTCCCCTGAGCTGGAGAGCTACAACTACTCAATGGAAAAAGAAACAGAAGGAAAATATCAGAGTAATAGGAAAAGTATGCATATCTGCACTGGCTGCCCTTTTGTAACACAAAAACATACACACTAGCTGCTTATATATAAACAATATAATCATGCTTTCATCTTGCAATAAAAGTTAGTTTAGGCTTACAACATCACACTTGAGAATAGAATCAAAAACCCAGAGCTTTTCAGTATTTCAGTCTGACTCCTACTTCCTTCTGATATATTTTAATGTATCAATAATTATTCCCACTTAGATTTCCCATAATCATTTTTTTGTTATTCAAGCTTGAAGTTTAGAGGTTTCTGCCATAGTTATCACTTTACCTGTATGCATCCTAGATAGCCATGTTGAGCAGCTATGTGAACAGCAGTATTTCCATCCTGGTCAACTTCATCCAGTGAAATCCCTTGTTCTTGCATAAACTGAAGAAGCCACAGAAGGATTTTCTCCTAAGAGCAAAGAGATGTCAAAAAGATAAGAAATAACAAAAAGCTAAATATACTAGAGGAATACTGGTGCTGTCATCTATTACTGATACTATCTAATAATTTCTTGTTTTCAGTCTCTCTTAACTTTGTAGGCTTAGTGCATCATGGGACTCTGGTTTGTCTTTTTGGGGGTTTGGGGTTTTTTTTCCCCCCAAGGAAAAAAGCTGAAATACTTTATTTTATAAAAAGACATAATAGGAAAAATACAAGTACTGTAGCACATTCTGAGAAATTGTACATAAAGATTGTGTGAGCCTCTGTGTTGGTGATGAAACCTGAGGAAGAATAACCCATATATCAATCTGAAAATCAGGCTTTGAAATTTGGTCAGACTTCACCTCTCTGGAAAATTAAAACAGGATTATGCTCAGATCACAGAGCTGAGCAGTTAGATTTTTCAAATCTATAATAATTCCCCATCTCTGTGTGGTTGTGCTAAAGAAGAAGCAACACAACTAAAACCAGAAAATAAAGCTACCCTAAGAACTCAATGTATTGACTCATGGACCATTTGTATGCCCTGCATGTTGGAAAGGATGGGGAGACTTGGACTGCAAAAACTTGTCACTGAAGGTCTGGTAGCCAAAACTGAGCTAGAAACTTCTTTTTTTAACACGACTTTTAGTGTGTGTATGTAGGTGCAATAGACATTTATTTGGGTATTCTTTTCTAACAATGGAGAGTTACATATGTTCACTAAGCTTTTTTGATTTCTTATTTTCTCCAGGGAGTTTACTTGCAAAAAAATTTCTTCTCTCTAGGAACTTCCCATGGCACTCCAGATTAAATTTCAGTTTGCCATAATGAGTACGATACATATTGAAAATCTAGAATAAATCCACCGATTACATAGAAAAGTGGGGTCATTAAAGCTGACTACAGCTGCTTTCCCAGTTTTTCCATCTGAAAAGGTGAAAAGACTTAATTACTTCCTAGCATAAAACTTTTTTATTTAAACATGTATTATTTAGTATCTTGCATTGATATCTATCATGCTATACTGACTCAGAGCTCCAGTTCAAAGGGGCTTTGTGGATTCTAGCATTGCTGAGGCAAACACTGGTCCACAGACTTACCCTGCAGCACCTCAATAGCTTCAGTGATCATAAGTACATAATCACCCAAAATTAGAAACATGGAAAATTAAACTAGACCTAAATAAAACAGTACTGAAAGCACATATAGGACTCTGAGCAGTAATTAAGTAGAAAAGACAAAGAATAAAAATGAATAAAGAAAGTTCTAAAAAGGCTGGATATAAACATGCATTTTTTGTGTAAAAGTACCACAGAAATTTTAATCTCAATGAAAAGGAGAGGAATTGTCAGACCCTTCTAGAGCTACTCCAGGATTATTCTGCTCACTCAAGCATCTGGGTCTCTGCTTACTACTTCAGAGGGCTACTCTGTCTGATACTTATCTTCTTCATATCTTCACTTTAGCAGCAATTTTGTTCTTATTACAGGCTGAAGGCATAGGTATTTTGACTTCTCCTTGGCTGAATGCCCAACACAGCTGACAGCCAGCATGGAGAGATGACTACAGGTCACATATCCCTTTAAAAATACTTTTGAGCATTTCTCAATATGCCAGTGGTGTTGGCCAGAAAGGAAGAAGGATTATACTACTCCTATGAATTGCCCCCATGCTTTAATGATTAAAAGAAAATTATTTTAGCAAAACTTATCTGTACATCTGGAAGACAACTACAGCTTTGAAAGCATGTATTTCATTGGAACGTATTAGGGACCAGAATGATAAGCATGTTCTGTAATTTTATGATCACAATCAGCATGGAGCAAATGATGCTTTCTAGTCATTTATCTTATCAGCAAGGAAATCAAGTGGCTGGGTGGCTTTATTCAATCATATGTTCTTAGGACTACCTGGGCACTAAGTGATCACAGGCACAAGGTCATAGTTCTATTCTAACAGTTTGTGTTTCAACAAATTTATCCTTGACCAAAAAAACCCAAGAAAACAAATATTTTTTTCACTTAAAACTAGGGAAAACAAAACCATCATATATCAAAATATGCCACATTTTACTTTATCAATACTCATATTACGTATTTGCACAATAAATGTTTTCAGGAATAGATTCATAGTCTTCAATTTATTCAGTCAAAATGAAAGATAGTAAGAAAATCTATCAGATGAAGACAATGAAAAATAATCACTTTTTTGTTAAGTAATAGGAACTGATAAATACTGCTAAATTATTCAGTTTACCTGTTACTTTTAAGACCTACAGTGCTTATCCTCTACCCATTATTAACACCCCTCTGGCATGTTCTAGACCTACAATAATTCAAATCTCTCTACAAAAAAGATTTCAGGAAAATTTGGGACAGGCTGCTGACTTTGGTTCCATCAGATGACTTTTGGAGAAGAAAGTACAACTAACATGGACTGTTTAAATCATTACATGGCCGACAAAAGTAAGGGTTAGCATGCTGAAGAGTACTGACTCTACAGCTAATCCTAGCCCCATCACTTGATATTAATTAAATAAGCTGGCCTTCCTGGTATCCCTTCACAGTAGAAGAGTAGGAGTGAGTGAACACAACAAACTTTGTAAAAATGACATTAGACAGGAAGGCAAATATCCTGAGGTGTAAAACAAAGGTGTTTTGTTAGGTATCTGCATACCTGAATGTCATACACTCCTTCCCACAGCACTCTCCAGAACTGTACCACCATCAAGGTGGTACAGGATCCCTTCTAGATCCTCAGCCATGCTTTAGGCTGCTTGCCCAAAGTCTCCCTAGAATCTCTGGAGTTCAGAAACCACAAACCCTTGGCATTCCTCACCCTCTGCCTCTTACCTGTGTAGTCGATACTACCACAACATCCCTGATGGAAAGACTTTCCAGCCCCATGAGGCTCAAAGTCAGAACTAGGATGATGTGCACCTAGGACTGCACCACCACCTTCCTGAGACATGGTGACTGGGCCAGACACAGCTGGCATGCCCCAAACTCATGCCCAGTGTGAAAAGGCCTGCCAGCCATCATGGTTTCTCTTGCATAATCTCATGCTTAAAGAAAGGACCTATTCTGACTAGGCTACAGGTTGACTTTGAGCTTTTGTTCTCTTCAATCAGATTAACTTATGCGGTCCTCCCTCCCACTGGAAAAATAAAATATTGCTGACATGCCCTTGGAGGCAGGCCATGACTGTAGTTTGATGACCTTTAACATAGGAACTTTGCTATGAACTCCGTTCTGCTGCCCATTCTTAATTACAATTCTTGAAGAAAAATATGGCGTGCATGTCTAATGCCTGGGGAAACAATGGATGGACTGACTCTCTTAGAAAAAGATTCAATAACAGGTCTTCCTTGTAAAAATATTACTCTTGTAATTCTGCCAAGAACAGTGTTTACATGGACTATCTCTCGTGTAAGTAATGGTAAAATAAATTAAAGCTTCCAGGACAGCGCCAAGTAAGCATTTAAATTTCTCGAAGTTTTTTTTTCTTGACACAGTTAGGTAAGATACTCTGGCACCCCTTCAGCCTCAATATTCCCTCGTGTTTGAAGGTTGTTTACGGATTATAAAAAAAAAGATAATTGGCATTACATATGAACTTCGTTTGGCATTCAGCTAACTAAGAAAATTTGTCAGCAATCTATATATCACCTTTTCAAATTTCATGGGTGGCTGATTGTAGCTGGTGTTTCTTAAGTGGTAGAGCTTCCGTTCTGCTTTGAAAATAATCTAGATAAAGTGTGCCAGATCTGTTTCTGGCAGTAGATAGCACAGCTCACTGAAAAAAAACCAAAACTTCGCTGGCTTTAGTTTATATAAATATCTTTAGAGATGAGGACAAAATTAGGTTAATCAAGTGAAGATATGAATTTAAGTTCGCATGCAACTTTCTCTTCCCAATTTTTTCTTCCCAGTAGCAAGCACTCTTTTCTCTAATCCAGTTCTGATCTGGCTCACATATTCTCTATCCTCAGTGCTGGGTTTACAGCAAACTTGCTAACACCAGCAATCTGTATATCCAGCTGGGTCCTATCTCGCACCAGTAACATCTGCAGATGTTAAAAAAGTGCAGAAAAAAGGATGTCTTTGCACAGCATGAAAACAAGGGTGTCTGTGTGCCTATGGAAACAGCAGGAGAAAAGGTAGACTACCAGCTCCATAGCCTTCCAAACCTGCCTCCTCTCCTTCCCTACCCCTACAGTAAATTAATGCTTGGACAGAAGCAGGTAGCAGCAGAAATATGCCACAATAATTGTGGCATTGAACAAGACAACCACACACAGCAAAGAATGGTTTTCTCAGTGGTTATATTTTGTTTGTTCTCTCTTAAGGAGAGTAAAAGGCATTAGCACAAAATCAGTAAGGTTTGGTGTCCTTGCCTATGTCTGGGGAGTTGGAACTAGATGATCTTTAAGGTCCCTTACAACACAAACCAGTCTATGATTCTGTGATTCCATGTTTTATCTTTAATGTCTGTCGAAGAAACTGTGTGAAAAAATGGTCCATCTGCCAAACAGATTAGAGGAGAATAACTGATCACTATTCCTTCCACAGGAGATCCTGGAGAGGGTCCCTTGAAGATGCGTTACTGCAAGATCTACTTAAGAGATCTTGTAATACTCTTAGGAGAAAAAAGACACTGTGGGAAGAGAATGTAGTGTAACTAAGTGGCATATATGTTCCTCCAGATATTAGAAAAGCACTAGAATGCTGTACTTCTGTGGTGTCTCATTGTTATATTGACAGACAAGATAGGTGTGAAACAGGATTGATTTACAATTAGCTCAGCTGGCTAGAGCGTGTTACTAATAACACCAAGCTTATGGGATCAAACCCATATGGGCCACTTATTTAAGAGCTGGACTAGATGATCCTTGCAGGTCCCTTCCAAATCAGAATATTCTGCGAATCTACAACTTACTTTTGTATGTAGTTTTCAATGGAAGTGTCTAAAGCTAGACAGATGATGTTCAGTTCCGCCATACTTCACTGCCAACACAATGAATTCTTAAATTGCAAAATTTTGTTGCTCTTCTGATACGTCCTATGAGTCCTCTAGATGACAGCTAATCTCCATAGATATTCTTGGGATTTACTGGTTGGCCTAATACATCAGCTAATCTTCTCCTTGCCATCATGCACACCTTATAAAACAAAACCCCACCAACCAAAAAGCAAACAATCAACTTTGAGGGAAAATGCTGAAAAAATTATACAAGTTAAGTTAGGAAAGATTTTTCTATACCTCAGCTAATTCAGAACACCTGTAATTACAAGCCACAAAATGACACACATACTTTAAATTCAAATTCTTGTATAAGCATCTAAGTAATCTATTTGAAAAAGTAAAAGAAAGTCATACCTGGCCATAGCAACCTGCATAATGAATAAGGCTTGGGTGGTCTTTTGAGCAACTGAGCTCTGCAATAGCTTCTGTTTCGCTCACCATCCACCGAACACACTCCAGCTGACCATTCTAAACAAGCAAAAAAAAAAAGTCTAAATTCCAGCTGTTTCCATTCTAAACACATCTACTAGAGAGCAAAAAGCTTATCAGAATTATTAAAAATTTCCAATTTGATTAAGAACTTAAAGAATAGGTCAATAACACCTTTTGTCTTTTTCTTCAGAAAGGCTGGCTTATTTAACAATTGGTTCCTTTACTTCCAATAACACTTGAGCATACTTTGTCATTCACAGAAGAGAGTGCAAATGTGCTGGAGTTCTTCCTGTAAGTGAGGGTGCCCCAGTACAAGTATTTCTAATGGTGACCTACATGACTGGACTTGTCCTGGGTCATTGTAAAGTTCTGTAAGAGCCTCTAAGTAATCTGGCTCAATTAAATCTTATGCCTCTTGATCCTTACTTCCAGAGTGGTTTTCAACACTAACACAATGGTATTTATTTTTCTTACTCTTCCTTTATACCATTGTAACTCCCATAATGTTGTACTATGTGGGGTGTGCACCTACTTTCCACAAAAGCAATAAGTATCAGAATTTATTGGCTCACAACACATTATTTACCTACCTTGCTTAAACAAGAAAGAAAAGTTGCTGAAATTTTCTAAGACTTTAAACTGGCAGACTGTAACCATACAGTTTGACACGGGCCAAGATTTCAGAGCATTTCATTAGGTATCAGTTTATTCATTAGGCATCAGTTTAATGCTCTAATCATATAGCTTGGCCCAGAAAAATTAAAAAACCCAACCCTGCCACCTGCACTAGGGCCCTAGGTCATTGAAATGATACCTTAAATATGCAAAACTGCAGGTTGGAATCCACCAGTCTTCTCAGTTTCCAAACTTTTCCCAGGAAGAAAGTAACAATAAACCCCTCCAAAGAAACAGAAACTCTTGTATTATGTTTCACCCCTTCCCTTCTTTGTCCTTAAGGTATTTAGAGGATAAAAGGAATGACATTCAACCATTCACTCTCACTAAAGAACCAGAACCACTATGGGTAAATCATCAGCCTTCCTGCACTATGTTTTATTTTAGTGTAGTAACACCATGAATTTTCATATTTTCCTACAAGATAAGTTTTCCTGTAAACTTGGACAATAATTTTTTTGAGATTTTAACATGTTGTTTTGCAACATGTACATTTAACTTCAATGCAACTGCTTTAGACAACTGGTAGTTTTCACCTTGAGGTGCTTTTATGCTTTGTAAACTTGCTCTCACACTTGTCTTACAAGATTATACCAGTATTTGTAAAAAACAAAGAAACTGTTATGCTCCCTAAAGAAACAATTGAATCCAAGTTGAGTGAAAGCTGCTTGAAATACAACAGTCTTTAGATTCAGTAGACTGCTTTAAAAATTAATGCATATGCATTGACAACAATGTAAAAATTGTCATTGTTATACAGTGGATATTACATCTTGTGTAGTAATCCATTTTACTTCGCTTATGTAGTACCAGTCAACAGGGGTTTTTTTTTCTCACTTATAAAGCTTGGAAAGTAACATCCTGCTGCATGCGTTTCTTACTGCCACCACAGGAGGAAACTAAACGACCTTCATGTCACCTTACAGTGGAGAAAGGGCCCCTTACCTTAATTGCTAATCCAGCCGGAGTTAGCTGCTCAATGTTTCGTTCATTCAGGCAGTCTTCGCCCATCAAAGAAGTGAGATGCTGCAGGCATTCTGCATGTCCCTTTGATGCTGCTACATGCAACAGATTGTTGTCACACTCATCATGGATCTTATCCAGATTATCGGCTGCTAAATGTGGCTGTTAAAAAAAGCCCTATGTTAGTTACAACTAAGGATAAAAAGATACATTTATCCTCACAGCTCCAGACACAAGGCAAACACAGGGAGGTTTCCCGGTAAGCATGTTCTTTTACAGGTCAAAATCCAGAGCTTTTCACTTCACTGTATAGAACCTGGGTATTATCAGCATGAGGACAGAAGTTCACTGGCTTGATTCATTGTGAAGTTTCTCTCCTTCTCATGCAATTGTCATGCAACAGTGCAAGATCTTAAGTGCCTTTAAGTCTTTGCACTAGTCTGATCAACACGGTAGCTGCAAAAATACCCACATTTTAATAATTTGTCTATTTTGAGTTTTCTCTCCTTTCTAATTTTTTTTGGAATTATATTAATGAGTAATTGAAAACATTCATGACTTCTGAAAGACATTCCTGATTAATTTTGCCCATCACAAAAGTGGTAGCTTATGCTAAGCACCATTTAAAATGTAGTTAAAGCACATGACAGAAGACTTTTACGTGATAGCTTGTTTCTATGGAAAAAACAGTTGAGGTATTTACTCGAAGTTCTACACCACTATGAGGTAATACATTATTTCTGCCCAATTCTAATTTAAAGACAAAACAATTGGATTGAGAAACTCCAAAAGAAAAACAGAAGATTGAAGACAGAGGCAAGAAGTAGCAATAACAAAGTTCCTAGAGTTATGCACTCTTGCCAGAGTATTGTTCCATAAGCATACTTCATGAAGAGGTTTCAACCAGTTTGGAAAAAATACATATTTTCTTACCTATGATGTCCTCTCCCCCCCCCCACCCCAAATTTCTGTATCAGGATGAGTTTAACTTGCTTTTATTTCTTAATGAGTAATCTAATATTCTCTTCTGCCTCTATCTTGTTTTGAATATCTTCCTTTGTTCTTGCTTCTATGTTAATGGCATGCCTTTGTGCTTGAGCTAGGCTGCTAAACAGAAAAGCTAAACAAAAATCTAACAAAAACAGTTTATATACATACACTGTGCCTTCACCAGCTGTTCCGTGTGAAGATCACATGCTCTGCATCATTGTGCTAACTTGCAGCCAGTTACTTTGGAAACCATCATTGACAGTGCCTGATCACAGTGCTAGAATTTACTAAAAAAACCTTCATATGGGTCAGAGGCCAACGAGGCTTTACAGAAAGCTCCTGCCTGAGAATGCTGCTGCAAGACAGCATAAACACTCCTGAATAATAATCAGAATACAACAGAAGCCTCTCTGTTCCCATCATCAAGCTCTACATAACAACGGGAGTAAACCAGCAATAACTGAGCAAAGTGACCCACAAGTGTGAAAGGCAAAACTCAGGAAGGATTTGATATTTAAGTGATCCTATTAGCTAAAATGTCTGCCTTCTTTATAATTTCAGCATATTGCATAAAACAGCAATCTTGGCCATGCATACATAAACCTAGTATCTCGGTTTTGCTACGTATTTTATTTAAATATTAGTACTTTCCATTTGGAAGCCCTTATGCTTAATTTCTAAGGAGTCTACAAGATAAAAAGGGCAGTGGTTCAAAATATGATCTTCATCAGCTTAGCTAGCTTAATAAACCACATCACAGATCACTTTTATTCTGTGTTTCTTATGAAAAAGTTGACACTTACCAGCAAAGATATTTGGCCTTCCTTTACAATGTTTAAGATGCTCTTAATTTTTTTCACCTCTTCGCTCCTCTCTTCTGAGCCCCCTGCACTGCTCCAGTTCATACTCAGTTCCTCTAGCTGCTTGCTTTCTGACGCTGCCGTCTGCAGGTGGCAAGTCCTCCGGTGGCAGTTCGGCATAGTCTTCTCGGCCTTTTGAGCAAGAGGATCAGCAAGTGTCCTGCTGAGGAAGCCCTTGCCTTGGGCTTCAGATTCATGGGCTGAGCTACACTTAACTAAAGGCTGGGAAAGCTCTAATTCTTCTGCTGAATGCTTGTGCTGATCAAGGACAATGGGCTGCGTTTTTCTCAGCTGAGCGCCTTTCACAGGAGACAGCACACAGAACTGCGTCCCGCCAGCAGGCGAGCTCTCTGTGCTCCCTGCAGGACAGGTCTTGACACTTAGACCATTCACGGTTGAACACACACTTGAAAGTTTTTTCTCAGGAGCTACCTTTGTAAAAGGAACAGGCTGCTGACTTGATTTAATATAAGGCACGTCCAAAATTTCATCCATATCCAGGTCATAGTGCTCCAGCTCCCCAAGCAGAACAGCAGGCTCGGTGCTTCTGCTTTTAAGGCTCTCTCCTTCTCCTGGACTCTGGTCATCATTTGGAGGTGCCGACTGAGAATCACTGCCTTTCTGGTATTCTCCCTTCTGGTTCTTCTGGTCATCACTTTCATTGTTCTCAGAGCTTTCTGGCTGGTGCTTTAATGGAGAAACCCTCTTCACTGGTCTGAATTTATTGCACACATCTGCAATTCCTGTTGGTTTCTGTGCATTTCCGAGAAGAGTTGAGACCCCACAGTTCCAGCTGCTACTGGAAACTAGAGAAATAGAGGAATTTGATTTAGCGGTGAGTGCTACCTGACATGTGACATGATACCACGCTTTAAAGATACACCTGGCCAAACACTGGAAACAAGAATTATATGATAACAGGCAGGATTCATATCTAAACAGATTTAATGGCATCTCTATCAAAACTGAAGAATTTTACATTCCTAAAAGAAACTTTCTTCAAGGATGTATAATGTAATAATCACAAATAATTAGTTCTAATCAAGTTCTAACCAAGAACACAATTGTCCATGAGCCAACAATGTGTGCTTGTGCCCAAGAAGGCCAATGGTATTGTGGGGTGCATCAGGAAAAGCATTGCCAGCAATTATCTAGAGGTGATTGATCCTCAGCCTTTACTTGGCCGGATGAGGCCACATCTGGAGTGCTGTGTCCAGTTCTAGGCTCCTCAGTACAAGAGAGACATGGAGCTCCTGGAGTGGGTCCAGCAGAGGGCTGTTACTATTAAGGGCCAGGACCATCTCTCTCACCAGGAAGGGCTGAGGGAGCTGGGCCTGTTCAGCCTTGAGAAGAGACAGCTGAGGCAGGACCTCACCAATGAGTATCTGAAGCAAGGGTGTCACGAGGATGGACCAGGCTCTGCTCAAAGGTGCCCAGCAACAGCAGGAGAGGCAGTGGGCAGAAACTGATGCACAGGAAGTTCCACCCGAACACAAGGAAGAACTCCTTTACTGTGCAGGCGACTGAGTACTGGAATAGGTTATCCAGAGAGGTTTTGGAGTCTCTTTCACTGTAGATATTCAAGAACTACTTGGACACAATTCTGTCTCATGTGCTCCGGGCCATCAGTGCTTGAGCAGGAAGGTTGGACCACATGACCCGCTGTGGTCCCTTCCAACCTGACCCATTCTGTGAATAATAGCCTGGTGGCATTTACAGGGGTCCTGTCCAGTGAAGCTAGTTTGCACTCTGCTCTGCATTGAGAGGCATCATAAAAGCAGGATGATTTTCTGGGAGGGCAACAAAAGAGTTAGTCAAAACTTCTTAGTGGATCTGTTTTAGCACCAATAACAACAACTCAATTTTTAAGGCCTGTTTCCTCTGGAAGATGTATTTTTCTTACAAGAAATAGAAATTCATGAACATCAAGTGAGAGGTGGGACTGTTCAGCTTGGTGAAGGAAAGGGTCAGAAGGAATCTCATCATTAAGAAGAGGTAACAAGGCTTTTCTCTATGACAGGACAAGAGGCAACCAGCACAAAGTAAAATATAAGAAATTCTATCTGAACACAAGAACACATTTTTAAAATTGTGTGGCTGGTCAAATACTGGCATAGTTGCCCAGAGACTTTTGGAAATCTCCATCATTGGAGATAATCAGAATTCAACTGGACACAGACCTGGCTTAACCTGCTCTAGCTGCCCCTGTCATTGAACTAGATGATCTTAAGTGGACACTGCCAACCTAAACAATTTTGTGAATTCTCAGATCTAAAAATTAAGCCTACTTATTGAGATGTGATGCTCCTTCTGAACTTCTCCTCTGTATGTTGGGCTTCTCTGTCAAACTTTCCATCCCTTATAAGCATAACCTGTGTACACCCACACCCACACCTATAGCTCTGGACCTTCCAGACAACTATTTCAGTGCACTGCAGGATAGTTTGACCAGTGAATATGACTTGAGAGAAGGGAAGGAGCTCAAGTCAACCAAACTCTTAATCCTACTGAACTTGAACTGAATCCTACTGAATTTGCACTCTTTCATACTCCCAGCTGGTGATATTGATCATCTTCATAATAAATGCATAACTTCTGGAAAAGAGTTTTCTCATAATAAATGTATAACTTCTGGAAAAGAGTTTTCTTTCTTTTGTTATTTTCAGTTGAGGGACAGCACTAAAACCACAAAAGCATTTAGGAAGTTACTATGCCCCTTTCGATGTACATTAAGAGTTAATGCATTCTAAAAGTCAAGAATACTGTTTAAACAAAGCAGCTTTACAACACGTGCTAACTGCATATCAGTGGGATCTAATTTGTGGTCAAAACACACAATTTGCCATGAACACCTTCCTAAGGAAACAGATATATACATTTTCAGTGCAACATTAATATCTGAAGCAAAAGATTAGTATGGCTTAGTAGTTATGAATGTCTGAAAATTACATTAATACTTTTGGAAGTTCTTAAGAAAACATTTCCGAAGAAGAAATAAAAATAATAATAATCAAAAGGCATGTAACTTTGTGGGCCAATACAAAGAACGCACTGTACTGACTTATTTATGTATTGTATAAGATTCTAGGTTCAAAGGCCTACACTTTTATGTTGGTTTTATTTACATGTGAAATTTTTTCCAAGTGATACAGGGAAATGGATACCATATGTTTCCCAGCTGTTTTGTTCTGACAGGAACTATTAAGCACTCAGTATGGAAATGAATTCTGTCTGAGTTTTATGAAAACACTGCTTTCAACACAGGGGTCTAGACAGAGGAAAAGGCATCAACATTTTGTTTGTCGTCACTTTATTTAAGCTTACATTTATTTTGTTGCTTCACTTTCTCCACTTTTTAACTTTAATAACATGCATTTACATAAATGACTGGTGACCAAGCTTTAAAGTCAGGCACTGAGAAGAAGCAATGATGTTTGTTACAAATCTGCCTTGGATAATTGTGAAGTCATGTACTTCTCCTATCTTTCATTAAAGTTAGAGCAGAGTAAGGTTCCATTTTTCATTGTTTCTTTTCCCCAACATCTCTTTACAAACACAGTTTTTCCAGGGAAAAAGAACCAAACTGGAACACCAAAACCAGTTAGCAATATTTTTACTGACTTAAAAACATTCTCTTCACTTAACTGAGATCATGAATTTCCACTGCTTTTAATAAAGGATTAGAACATAGCATTTAACCATATAGCTGAAGGGACGAAAGTAAGCCAGACTAGCAGACATAGTATTTCTTTGTGCCATTTACTCCTTGGGAGCTGCATCAGTCCTCAGGCAGTTACAGCATGGTTTCCCTCTACATGACACTGAAGCCACAGCCTGGAGTGGATGAGGGCATGGCTTGAATCTCTTTCATTCTGCTTTCAGACGCTTGTTCCCCGAAGAAGCAAAAGCAAGTGTTGCCTACAGTCTCCAAAGCACCAGCACAGCAGGAGTTACACTGAGTAGTCTTAAACAGCTGCTCCAGAGGAAAAGCCTCTTGCTCATCTCTCCATACTTACGAACTCAGACAGGGGCCATTAAAAGTCTGGGTCAAATAAATACTGTTTGATTATTTTATAAACAACAGTAAAAGATGGCCTGGTTTTAGGCAGGGGGCTAGAATGTGGAGCACCTACTTTGATTCCAGAATCTGACAAATAATTCTGGTATACTCCTAAAAGGTGATGAAAAATTTTTCCCCCCAACTATGTGTCAAAATTATTTCTCAAACTCTTATTCATTAATAAAAGAGACTTGGATAATCCTACTATTGTATTACTGAGGCAAAAAGAGCGAGGAACACAAAAACTGCAGACTTCATTCACATGAAGTGAAGAAGTGTTAGCTGCCCAACAGACCTGAGGTGTCACGGTATTTCTTTGGCACAAAAAAGAACTTTACCTGGTAAAAACCTGCAAGTGTCAAATTTGCAGATGTAGTTATTCACCATATATTGTGCTCTATTTTTTTTTGAGGAAGAAAAAACCGCTAATGAGTCCAGAGGCCTGCAGGCTTATTTAGAGGTTTTCTTATCTATTTATTTACTTAGAGATGTCCTAGAACTACTGGGGGCAAATAAACAGAAAAGGGGGCAACTAGGAAGCCCCTAGTTCTCTTTCAATTTAATCCCCGTCTGATTCTATTTTCAGGAATAAAATTGGTCCTTATAACATGTTTCCAGTTGGAAGCATCTGTTGACTTCAGAGTATTTTTCAATCATCTCTATGTCTAGAGCATGGTGAGAGGTGGAGTTTTATCTGGTATACAAGCTTCTGTAGAACTAGAGGGTAACTGAATTTTCTCCAATCATCAAGATAACCTCATGCACAGATGAAATTTTACACTTGTGACATGCAGTTTCTGTGATACAGTCTAATGCCAAACATCCAAATGCCTCTAAATTGTCCTGAGTATAATGAAAATATCAAAATCATGTTTTACTTTAAGAAAGTCTGAGAATAGAAATGACAACTGCCCATATTTTTTTAAATGCAGTATTTCAACATATTGCTCATGTAATATTGGGAGGAGACTTGCAGCAAGTCTACACAAAGTTTCGTATTTGGAGTTTTACTGTCATCTGAAAGAAATGCCTGAGTTCTTCCTTGTGGTATGCCTTCAGCAGAGACTTGAATTAATTAAGAACTGCATTAATTCCAGGTCCATTTAAAGCACCGTGATTCTGATTTTGTATATAGGTGCTGAGGTGTTGACTACACTAGGGAAACTTTCCAAAAACTTATGGTTGTTATCACCAGTGTATCTCCAACACTTAGAGAAGTATGTGGGCTCCATGTGATAGAGGAAGTGGTGTCTCTTACAAATCAGTGGACAATCAGAGCCAGATCTGAATATCTATTTACTCCTTTATTAATATCACAAAACTCATATTTAACTGAATACATTTTGACTGAAGGTGGCACTGTTTTACAGTTTTAATATATCAATAACTTGTACCAGGAATACATATTGGAGTTCTTTAACAGAAGCTCTATAGCATAAGAACCTGAATTAAAGACCAACTCTACACAGGTAAGAATGAAGAGGGTTTGTTCCCATTTAAGTGGAATTTCAAGTCACTCTAAAGAAGAAAGAAAGAGTATACAGGGTAAATAATAATTAATACTTTTAAATAACAGTGCATCTTTTCCAGGTAATTAAAATATTTTGTGTCTCAGTGAATGAATATTTTTTCTTATCTTGGCTTGAGGAAGAATAATACAAAAGCTGTCATTCTCAAGTAGAGAATATAGGAAAGGCAAAGAAAACTTTGAAATTAATAAATTGGTTTACTCTTGTATAGACTGATCTATGGATGTAAAAGGAAGGTAGCAAGCAAAGTTCTAATAAAAAGTCAGAAGAGGTCATTCTGGCAGAAAGTGTGTGAAAAAGGAAGAGGGAGGATGCAAAAATTATGTAGGAAAAAACTTACATGTAGCTAGCACAATAGGTTTTTTACTAAGAAAGTTCTTCATTATTCTACCAAGGAATGATCCAGTAAGTATTGTATTGTTCCAGACATATTTACCCGGGAGATATTTGGAGAACAAGTCTGTGAAATTGATGCCTTTTAACACTGCTTCCAAATCAAATTTTACATTATTTTCTCATACAACTAAAAACTACCAAGAGCTCGAGACAGAAATTTTCTGTGACTTTATGTTCATTGATTTATTTCTTTTTCTCAATTAGGAAACTAATATTTTGAATAATTTTTCAAATGGCAGTTTCTTTGGGAATGAACAAAGCAGTGCGGAAGGATAACTGCTGGACATTGGAAGTGAATTTGTTTTTACCAATCTGTGAATAAAGATCCAGATTAGTATATTGCCTTCATTTGAAACATCCATTTAATGGCAACTGAAAGTCGTCACAGCTGACAGAATATACTTCAACAATCACATGGTTCAGTGAAGCTTGTTGAACGCAGTTGTCTTGAACCATTTGTTCAAGTGTCCTTAGAAAATTTGCCCAGAAGGAATGCAACCAATTTCATGCTTAATAACAAAAGCATAAAGAACTGATTTCTGTTTCAGTTCATCAGTCTATGTTAAACAATGCTGAAAGTCAACGGGCACTCTGTCTAACACTTCATTTCAGGAAAAATGTGCTAGCTAGGTCCATTTCTAAATCATACTCCTTAATTTTCTATCTTTGATGATAAAAAAATTACAGAAGCACAGAATATTCTGAGTTGGAAGGGATCCATATGGATCATTGAGTCCAGCTCTTAAGTGAATGGCCCGTATCGGGCTTAAACCCACAGTCTTGGATTTAATTAGCACCTTGCTCTAAACAACTGAGATAATGTCCACCTTAGTGGTTATTATGCTACCTAAAAGATCATTATCTTGATGCATGATTGTAGAAAAAAAATTACCCTTAATCTCGCTTTATTGTGGACAAACCACGATTTTCCCTGCAGTTTTTTGCCAATACCATATATCTTTCCCCTTGTAATATGGGGGTACTGGCACATATACTTTGGCTCCAAGGTTCCCTTGGAACTTTCCTGAGTCAGAATTCCCTAAATCCAAGAAGGACTCAAGAAGTCGTAACAGACTTGGATGCAGGACTTGAAGGAATACTAAGTAAGTTTGCAGATGATACAAAATTAGGAGGAGCTCTGAAGACAGAGAGGCCCTGCAGAGAGACCTCGACAAATTAGAGGCCTGGGCAATCACCAACTGTATGAAGCTTAAGAAGGGAAAGTGACACATTTGGCTCCTTGGATGGGGTAACCCTGGATGTACAGTCAGACTGGGGAATGAGAGACTGAAGAGCAGAGCCACAGAAAGGGACCTGTGGGTCCTGGTCAATGGCAAGTTGAACATGAGCCAGCAGTGCCCTGGCAGCCAGGAGGGTCACCCTTCTTCTGGGGTGCATTGGGCACAGCATCACCAGCTGGGCAAGGGAGGGGATTGTCCTGCTCTGCTCTGCACTGGGGCAGCCTCACCTCGAGTGCTGGGGCAGTTCTGGGTGCCACAATGAAAAAAAGACATTGAGCTGTTAGAGAGTGTCCAAAGGAGGGCACGAGGATGATGAAGGGCCTTGGGGTAAAGCCATGTGAGCAGTGGCTGAGGTCACTTGGTCTGTTCAGACTGGAGAAGAGGAGACTGAGGGGAGGCCCCACAGCAGTTCTGCAGTTTCCTTGTAAGGGGAAGCAGAGAGGCAGACACTGATCTCTTCTCTGTGGTGGCCAGTGACAGGAACCAAGAGAACGGCATGAAACTCTGTCAGGGGAGGTTTAGATTTGATATCAGGTAAAAGCCCAGAGAGTGGCTGGGCACTGGAACAGGCTCCCCAGGGAAGTGGTCACAGCACAAGCCTGACAGAGTTCAAGAACTTTTTGGGAAATGCTCTGAGGCACATGGTGTGACTTTTGGGGTGTCCGGTGCAGGGCCAGGAGTTGGACATTGATGATCCTTGTGGGTACCTTCCAACTCAGAATATTCTGTGATTCTTTGATTCTGAGTCAGGACAGAGACTGTGCTGCTGCACAACTGTCATGCCCATCTTGCAAAAGAGTGAGGCAGGAACAGGACATTCCCAACAATGCACTCCACCAGCCAGCGCTGCGCAATAAAGGGAGGCCATGGTGGCATTTCAAGGAGGAAAAACTACACTTTGGGAAAACTTTCTAATACCTCCCTTTCCAAAAGAACAAGTAATCTGAGCAAAAGTTACAGGCAGTCAGAAATGGTTAAAAAAAACCCCAAAATGTCTGCTGAAGGAATTGTGTGAACTGCTTGAGAAGACACACTGACTTCTAAAACACCAGTACTTGCCTAGGATTAAAAGTGCTTGGAGTAATTTGAAAACAATGTAACCAAATACTTTCATATGTTACTAACTTATTTTTCAATGTCTACATGAAAGGGGGAAAGACAATCTGAATGACAGGGCTGTTTACCAAACTTATCTGCAAACAATGAATAGTAACACTTCTGAATTATTAGCCACATAGTTAAGAAATATAATTCCATGACAAGAAACTGCTCTGGTATATGTCTATTCTAACAATCCTGCTGGTTAAAATAGTTGCCTATATATATATATATGTATATATGTATATGCAGATATATATATAAAATTATTTTTTCAAGTATAAAGTTGAATCTTACTTTCTCCATAATTTTGTCTTAACTGTATTAGTGAACTAAGTATTTTCCTGAGGCAAAGATGACAGACAATTGCTTTTTAGACTATGACATGTCTTATCTATGGTCAACATTTTCTTAACTTTTAGTTCTTCTGAAAAAATAGTTCTTGGATAGTTCTACTTTCATAGTCCTCCCTGTTTAAAAGGAGACATGCAACCTCTAACTAAGCAGGAGTCAGTATGAGGTAGAAAGCTGGATCAGCTCTTTGTAAAACCTCTGAGGTTTTTCTATTTGTAACTACTTGAATTAACAATGGAATGCAGACATACAACAGTATGAATGCTTCATGCTACAGTATGAAAGATTTATTATATAATCCATTTTAATAAAAAATAGCACACATCATCAATACTTTGGCAACATTTTAATGATCTACAGTATAGGGAAGGCAAAAGACTGTGTCAAAAGCAACTGTGAAAAGTTATCAAATGGGGCCTTACACAATGCTGATTAATCCAGCTCTGTTGATACTTCAAGATACTTGAGATACTGAAGTCTGTACAGACATGTAAAGTGATACACTTCTGTTCAGCACTATATTATTACTCAGTGATTAAACCGAGTAAAAATAAAAAGATTTCAGTACTATCTCCTATTCATCAAAATAAGTGGTAAGTACAAAGAAAACCCAGCTTTTAGTACTGTTTCCACTTTGCCAATACTACTATCAGTGCAAAAGACTTCTTTTTTACTCAAGACTTTTAACCAATCTGCAATTAACTTCCACTAGCAGACTCCCCAGAGCTACTACAGTCTTCCAGCAATCCCTGTATTTGCTTCTGTCAACCCCTTTTCAAGGGAATAGATGAGTACTAATGTACTTAAAATCATAATCAAAAAATGTCCATCTGCAGAGGCAACCACGGAACAAGAGAAATACACAGTAAGTTGTCAGCATCCACAATATAAAGGAAGAGCTCATAACCAGTATTTCATCCTTACTATTGACTGCATTTTACTTTATGACTACCACCTGAACTTTAAATGGAGAAAGAATGGGAGGAGGAATATGGGAGAGAATGGTGGGAGTATGTGGGGAGCAATGAGGGATTAAATGCTATGGAGAATGGCAGGGAAGAAGGAGGAGCAGAAGGGGAAAGAAGCGGGTGAAAAAAAGGAAAGGAGGAGAGAAGGAGGCAGGAGGTATGAGAGAAGAGTGGGAGAAGAATAGTGTGGAGCAATGGTGTGACAGTAGGAAAACAGGGAGAGAGCAGGGAGAGTGGGAGTAAGAACGGGTAAGAAGCGAAGGAGACAGGAAGAAAGCAGGAAGGAAATGGGACAAAGGGGAAGATGGCAGGATGCAAGGGATAAGGAAGGGAGAAGAACCAGCAAGAAGGAAGGAAGAAGAGAGAAGAAAAGGGATAGGGGAAGGATAGAAGGGTATAATGGGGCAGGATGGTAAGGAAGAGGGGAATATGGAGGGGAGGATGGGGGAGGATGGAGGGAGACTAGGGTAGAAGGAGATTGGGCAGTTTGAGGGGAGTGGATTAGGAGTCTTCACCCTTTACACTTCTTCCCTGCTCTTGTTTGCAACAAGTAATACTGTGTGTGCAATCACTGCTGTGCCATGTGTGGGCAGTAATCTGCAGGCAAGAATTGTAAGGAGAGCTTTTCTTCTCTTTATTGCCAAGGACAGTGGCATGTGGTGATCTGGCCTTTAATAACTCTGTTAGAAGAAGTAGCAATCAGAAAGTTTCCACTTAAGTTAAACATTTTAAAAAGTCTGAAAGGAAATATAGAAATAAAAGTTGCTGAATTATAGCATGGCTCTTAAGTCCTTGTATCATCCCATGAATTCCAGATCTCCTGTTTCTGTTATAAAAGTACTTGATGAAACAACATTAACAAAAATTCAATTAAAAGATCAAAAAAGCACAATAAACTTTTCATAGCTCAACAAAAATGCTTCTCTTACCAATTCATTTCTCCTCCATCACGAAGAGAAAAATAAAAGCGGATTAATCTGATTTACAGAGTGAAAAACAACACTGAATGCACTTTTTGTCAGGGGGCAGAGGGAAGGTCTCCAGCTGGTTCTCATCTATATGCCATGATTCTTCATTTAGTTTACACTATTAAACTAAAAAACTCAGCTTTAATCTTAACTATTACAGTATGCCTTAGAGTAGATTCTATCATGTAGCATCCTTGATACAGTTTCAGACTCTGGCAAAACATCATCCCTCAGACTGGTCATGGCCATATGGGTAGTAAATGTATCCAACATTTTTTCATTGGCGCCTACATTATTACGTCTTGTCACCAATGGTTTCTCGGGTTTTCAAGTAAATTGTTGCACATACTGTGGTTTGGAGCTGCTGAGATGAAGCCCTACATTTATCTGTATACAGCCAAATCCTTTTTTGGAGCTTTCTTTCCTTCTAATGAACTAACATCTGTTGAAAAAAAAAGAAACTCGTGTTTCCAGAACACTGTACATAAATGAGAAAAAACAAAACAACAGTACACTGCCAAGAAGCTATTGTTGCCAAATTGCACATGATTAAACAAAGAGCATAGAATATTATGAGTGGACAGAAATGGGCATCATACCTGATCTGTCTTCATTTTGTGAATCACACCTTCTACATAATTCTGGGATGGTCTTGAGTGAAGTTACAGAATACTGTAAAAAAGGAGAAAAAATATACAGAGGTAATAATTAAAAAAGATAAAAAGTAAGATTTTCAAGAGGTTAAAGTGTCATGGACACTAACTAAATCTACAAACCAAGACTGCTTCTGGCAGTCTGATGGTCTTCTTAGGTTGCATATGAAAAGCAGATGCCACCTGCTTTTGTTTCCCACTTGGAGACATATGAAACAGACTTTCAAAGCCAGAGCAAAGCACCTCCTCACCTCAGATTTCTCCTTCCTGCAGGTTACCATTATTCAAGGTACAAACACAATGTGAGATACATTGGAAGTCAGACCACACTCAGCCTTCATCATAAACTTCAAGGGTCTCACTTTGCCCACCTGAGCACCTATTATGGTGTTGCACTGCAACAATTCCTATGCTCAAAAATTAGAATTCAAGCTGTCACAAAACAATATGTAAAAGGGATGCAGAATATCTGCACTGTAGAGATCTGATTTCAGAGAGGAGTGTGTGTACCCACACATATCAGACAACAGGCTCATTTCTCTAACCTGGGCTTTATTTAAGCAAACTTGTACTATTGTTTTGATGTGACAAAACACGTCTGATATGAATCAGCATGTTAGTCTCTACATTAACCATTCAAAAATGGAAGAAAAACCCCAGAGATATTTTGCTAAGCAGAATTTTTTAGTTTATATACTTGTGGAATACCTTTGGAAAGACACGGGATCCAGTGTCTTAAAACCATACATTCTGATATGCAGTTGCTTTATAGCAAGTCTTCCTTAATCAAATGCTTAAATATTACAGGAATCTCCACTTAAACAAATTAAAATCATTATGTTTGTGAAAGAAATATCAATTACTTTGCTTATGCAAAAAAGACCCTATTAAAAACAGTATTTTGGAAACTTAAATAGAAAAAAAGCATTTAGGATTAGCATTTAGGATTTCTAAGAATACATAAACACCATATGGTTTCAAAGAATCAGATATTTTTAGTTGGTGTGCTGTTGACCAATGAAGCAAAACAGCTACATATTAAACCATATGAACTTTCCACACAAAAAAGAAACGGTGATACATTGTCTTGGGTTTTGCTGACAGTTTGTCATTCAGTGTTCGACACGTTTCTAAAGCACAGCTGGAAATCTCCTTCAAAATAATCTAAATTCAAGCTCATGTGATCCATTGCGGAGTAATGTACTTTTCTGGTGCAAGTTTAAAACTGTTACTCAATGTCTGTAGTTAGTTCATTAAGCCTAGAAAACCTCCCAGGCCCTACTTTTTCCCTTGCCGACCTAATTCAGGGATGTATTGAGAAACCTCAACCACAAGAAGAAACCCTCATAAGTATTCCCAGAATCAACACTGAACTTATTAATTAAAATGTGTAACAGCACTGCAGAACTACACAGTGTTTCAAATCCCCATTAAACAAGGGGTTGTCTATAAGGCTGTGACTGCTTCAGGATGTGACCACCTAAAATAAAAAAGAACAGAGCTGAGACAGGGAAAAGGATGCTACTAAAGACAAATTAATACAAGTTAAACACAGACATGGACAAACACCACGTGCTGTGCTTCACTTTAGTTATTGTTTAATAAACCCTGAGCTGTTAAGCTACACATCTTGCTATTTCAGCACAAAGACTTAGAATGCAATGTTGAACTGGTCTAGTGAGATTCTTAAAAGAATCCAGGGAGCATGTCTCCAAGGAATATGGTAGCTTCATAAGACCAGCTGTTGCAGTTTAAACTATTACACAGTTTGTAATTCGATTAGAAAGAGGCCTTTTGTATTCTATTGCTGTGCATTTTGTCAGGCAACTTCAAAAAGGAGAAAGCCGTCTTTCTTTTTGTCTTTTTCCTGTTCTTTCTTGGAAAAGCAGATTTTTTTCTGTTTCAACATTAGTGTAAAATGTATTCAGTTAGTTGTCCCACCACCAAGAATCTATTGAATGTTTATAAATTTGTTATGCATTTTAATTATATTGGTTTGATTTCATAAACAGATTTCCTCCCTCTTACCTCTGTTCTCAAAAAGACTTCTGCAAATTTACATTTCTGCCTTCTGTATTTTGTGGTTAAAATGTAAAGAACCAGCTTTTGGTCCAGGAAGCAACTAAAATTACTGTCTCAAGTGGACCTTTCCCAACCATAAAAACAATCCATTCCCAGCTCTTCCCACTAGAACTGATTTCTCACATATCTAGTGCCAGTTCTAATTATCAGTAATGTTTTCTAGCTTTTCTTCAACCATAAATTTCAAGGTTACACAGGACACCAAAAGAAGTTAGGATGGCAACCCTTCCTTGGAACAGAATTTAAGACTTAATGCTTATTCAACAGCATTTAATATTAATTGCTTCCAACTCTTCATTCAATAATTTCAATATTTTTTTTTTTTTGCATACAAAATTAAACACCAGTTCTCACATTTCACCATTAGAGTAACCACATCAGCCAGAGCTGAGGGCCATGCCCAAGGGCATAACTGACAATGTAAGAGCTGAGCACATCATGTTACTTCATTAGCTCACTGTGATCTCTGGTATTTAATTAAAGTCTGTTGTGGTTGATGGTGACATTCAGTAACAAACTAAGAGCTTGTTCCTAAGATAACACATGCAATGGAGTTTTTCAATACTGTGTGAGGTCTGGGTTCCTTTTCTGCATTTAAGGCCTGATGAAAAAGTGAATTCTAAAAGCCCCTAAAGAACTTTGTAAGATGGAAGAGCAGTATCAATGGAAAATGAGACAGGAAGCAGTAGCAAGCATTCCCATGCAGATGCAAGATATTCTCAGCTTTTTCCAACAGACACTGCTAATTCAGAGAAAAATGGAACTTCCCTTATAACACAATGCATTTGTTCCTTATGTAACACTGCACTACAGAATCTGAATTAATGCCAACGTTAGCCTTTTAAATTTCACATGTTTTTCAAATTTTAATGCAATGAACATGACAAAAAATATCTTTATTAGGGCTGTTCTGCTCTGTGCCACTGGTCCACCACTTGCAGATGCACTTGCATTCTAGAAGTATCAGAAATAAGAAATAACTGAGAAATATTATATAAAATAGTAAAAAAACCAAGTTAATTAATAAACAAAAGTTACTTTTCAACATTCTGCTGTAACCTAAATGGAGTCAAAGAACAAAGTAGTATGCACAGTGTCATTCTCAGACCACATTATCATAACCATGACACCCCTAAAAGCATGAAGGACCATGTCCAACTGTTTGCAGTATCAGAACTCAAATCATTTACCACCACCAATGATGCTGACTGGATAAAGACAATGACTCTGTCCTGATCCTAAATGCTCAGCTCTTTGTTTTCATTTTGATACTGAAAACAGGCACCTTCCTCCATTACATCTAATTTTTTTTCCAAGTGTTTCCAAGTAAACAGTCTCATTTCAGTTTATTTGTGATAGTGGAAAACAAAATGTTTCATTGATATTAAAAACCTATTAAATTAGTAACTTTACAATGCATTTTCTTAATCATTTACTAACTATGCAATGCGACCATATTTCTGAGACATTTATTTGGGAATAGCAAGATATATTGAGAAAAAGTAGAAGAACAATACTTGGCCTGATGTTGCAGAAGATTTTTCTCAATAGTAGTGTCAATTTTAGCAGCTTCCAAACAAAAAGACAGAGAAGGAAAGAGATTAGACTGGTATGGTGCATGTGGGAAATATCACCTCCCCGAACTAAATGTCTTTCTTACAGCTGTGATGAGCATCTTTGGAGCACTAGTTAGGTTATCTGTGCTATGTGTTGCACATCTTATATAGACACTTGATATGTTATTCTTCCCTTTAGCTTCAAAGGGGACCTATATAGACACCACTAACACCATTAGTGGTACAAAATGTCTGAAACTAACACTTCCTATGAACAACTTAGTGGACATCTGCATTTTGCTTCATTCTGAAATGGGAGACAGGAAGAAAAGAGAGGGATGTAAGAGAGAGCTTCAGCTGGATGGTAAATAAATCAATCTGCTGCAGCTAATGATTGTGCCTGCACAGCGATGTAGGACCCCACACACTGAGCCCAGCAGGACTGGTGGCTGGGTAGGCAAAGTCTGGCTGTGTGTGAGCCTGAGGGGTGACCCAGCTCTTCCTGGGGCCAAGGAAGAGTGCAGCAGGGTCAGGAGGGGCTCTGTGTCAAGTAAATTGGAGGATAGCAGCTTGGGCATACTCCCGACCACGCAAGGTCTACGTCTATCCTCCCAGGCAAGGATTCACAAGAGGTTTTTAAAGCTGTTCCAAAATTCCTGATGATTCAACAGCTGTTTACTTAGATTTGAACTCAATTACTGCCCTTGCATTTCACACACCTTTAAATTAGTCACAGTCTCACACTGGCACCACTAAGCCTGGCTTTCGTTCATACAGAGAGCTAAGAGAATGATCAGAGAAATTATCTATATACTCCATCTCTAACAGTTTACAAATATCTTAGCACGAGGAACTCTGGTTATGATGAGGTTATCTTGTATTATTTCTCTAAAGCAAAAAATAAAATCATTTCAATTTCCTCAATTTGCCAGTGCAATATAAATCCTGCATTTCAATCAAAGTGTTAGGAGACCTTCAGGTAACCATAGCAACAGCATAAAACTTCAGAGCAGGAATCAATTTATAGTCAAAATCAGGAGAAACAGAAAAAAGGTGAAAGCACAAAACATACATTTGATAATGTATCTATCATTTAATGCAACCTAAAGGTCTTTTTTTCCCTCTTCCTTTCTGTGAGCAGTTATTAATGAAGAAATAAATGAAAATATTCAGCTGGGTTGCTTAATGTCACTGCAGACAGAATATAACTTTTATTTAATGTAAACAAGAGCCCCAAAAACCTATTCTGCTGTCTGAACTACAGTCAAATATACTATATCATTTAGATCAGGAGTGGAACCATCGTAGTTTATAAAATAAGCATCATATTTGCATTCCAGAACCCTGAGGGAGTTGGTAGATGTAGCTGCTAAGCCACTCTCAATAATATTTTAAAAGTCATAGCAGTCAGTCTCCAATGACTGGATAAAAGCGAGTATCACATTCTCTTTTAACAAGGATGGAAAGAAGGGCCCCAGAAACTAGTAGTAGGTCAGCCATGCCTCAGTGCCCAGTAAGAGCATGGAACCAATCCTCCTGGAAGTTATGCTGAAACATATGGATGGCAGAGAGGTGATTAGAGATAGCCAACACGGTTTCACAAAGGGAAAATTGTGCCTAAGATAGTGACCTCCTACAATGGAGCGAGAGAGCTACAGATGTCATCTGCCTCAGCTTCTGTAACGCCTTTGGCACACTGTATCCAAGTACAACCTCCTTGCCCCTGATTTGGAGAGATATGGGTTTGATGGATGGATGGACAAGGAATTGGCCATGTCCAATGAGTTACAGTCAATAGCTCAGTTTCCAAGTGAAACTCAGCAATGAGTGGTGTCCCTCAAGGATGCATACTGCAACCAGTAGTATTTAATATCTTCATCAATGACATAGATGACGGGATCAGGTGCACCCTTAGCAAGTTTTCACATGACACCAAGCTGAGTGGTTGATTTGCTGGAGGGATGGAATGCCATCCAGAGGGACCTTGGGACGACTTGTGGTGTGGGCCCATGTGAACATCATAAAGTTCAACAAGGTCAGGATCCTGTGTCCATGTGTCCGTCCACGTGTCCATGTGTCCATGTGTCAGAGCAATGCTCAGTATTCATACAGATTTGGATATTGAGAGCAGCCCTGCAGAGAAGGACTTGGCATACTGGAGGATGAACAATTTGCCATAAACTGACAGTGCTCACTTGCAGACCAGAAAGTCAGTCATATCCTGGGCTGCACAAAAAGTCTGGCCAGCGGATTAAGGGAGGTGATCCTCTCGCAGACTTAATTCTTGGGAGAATCCACTTGGAGTACTGCCTCTGGCTCAGGGGTCACTGGGACAAAAAGGATATGGAGTTGTTCAGTGCATCCAGAAGAAGATCATTAAAATAGCCAGGGGGCTGGACCACCTCTTCTGTGAAGTAGGGCTGAGAGTGTTTGGATTCTTCATCCTGGAGAACAGGAGGCTGCAGGGAGACTTTCTTATGGCCTTCCAACATAAAAAGGAGGCTTATAAGAAAAATACAGAAAGAATGTTTTCCAGTGCCTGTAGTGACAGGACAAGGGGCAAATGAAAGAACATCAATTTAGATTGAATACAGGGACATTTTTTACAATGAGGGTAGTGAGAAACTGTAACAGGTTGCCCAGAGAAGTTGTGGATGCCCACCACACATGATTGTATTTGGTTTATGTGGCAAACTAAGAGCAGAGGCTGCCTCCATGTAGAACCAGCTGCTAGCAAAGGCTGAGCCCATCAGAGATATTGGTAGTGCCTCTGGGATAACAGACTTAAGAAAGGGCAACAACCACTCCATAAGAGCAGCTGGGAGAGAGGAACAATAAAATGTGAGACACCAAGGTCAGTGAAGAAGTAGGGGAAGGCTGCAGCAGAGATTCCCCTGCAGTCACAGGAGAATACCATGGTAGAGCAGATATCCAGCCTTCAGCCCATAGAGGACCTCACACTGGAATGTGTGGATGTGCCCTGAAGAAACCTGCAGCCTGTAGAAAGACAGTGGTGGAGCAGGCTCCTGGCAGGAACTAATTCTTGTGGAAAGGAGACCACATTGGAGCAGGTCTTCTGTCAGGAACTGTGACCGTGTGTGAGACCCATGCTGGAGCAGTCTGTTCCTGAAGGATTGTATCTCATGGAAAGGATGCATGCTGGTGCAGTCCATGAAGAACTGTGGTCCTTGGGAAGGACTCACACTGGAGAAGTCACAAAGTATTGCCTTCAGTGGGTGGGACCCCACGCTGTTGCAGGCATGAAGAGGATGAGGAGGGAACAGCAGAGACACTCTGTGATAACCTGTCTTAGGTTTCAGTGTAAGATGTACCCAAAAGTATGTATTCTATCACCATCTTCATAAGCTGTTAAAACCAGGTAGGGCAGTGTTCTTTATCTCCTTCATGACTCATCCCTGATAACTCCAGGGGATATCTTCTGTTAATGGGCCATTGAGCCTCACTGCATGACTGACAAAATTGCATCATCCCATTGTGAGATGCTCCGCCCAGGGGGAGGAGCCAGGCATTCCTACCGGGATCTGAGCTTTGGAACACAACAGGCAACCTAATCCACTGAATTCCCAGGGGACAAGAGCTCTGTAACTATCACTGGATCTTCAGAGGAAGATCAAGCCTTTCTACGGCATCACTGCTTCAACAGAACCACATCTATCACTTCAAGAGGACTGCAGCCACCATTTAATTGGACTGCTACCAACATCCTAACCAACAGGGTATCAGGCTGTATTCTGACTCTGACAGTGTTTCTGTATTATCGCATTTATTTTAATTTTCCTATTAAATTGTATTTCTGACTTGGGATCTCTCAGTGGTTTGTTTTCAAACTAGTACCTAAGCTGAATGCAAACCCCATCCCCCTGTGCTTATCGAGGTGGCAAGGCAAAGCACTCAGGAGTGAAGTTGAGACTGCAAGAGGGCGGGGTAGGGAAAAGGTGCTTTTAGATTTGTCCTTGTTTCTCACCATCCTGTGCTGCCTGACTTAAGACATTAATAATAAGTTAATATCAGCAAGAGAAGTTTTTTTTTTCCCCATGACAGTAATTGGTGAGTGGTGTCCCTCTCCTTAAAGCACAAGCTTCTTGATGGAGTAGGAGTAACAGAGTGGCTTGGTGGGCACCTAATGACCAGCCAATGTCAACCCTTCACAATGAGCCTTGAAGCAACCTGATCTAGTGGAAGGTATCCCTACCTATGACAGGGAGATTGGAACTGAATGACCTTTGAAGGTCCCTTCTGACCAAAATCATTCTAGGATTCCATGATATTGGAGAAATGTAGTTTCCTTTTCTCATGTACAAATGTAACATAAAAACAAACAAACTCCCCCGACCCCCTTTCCCTTACTTACATATATACTTGCCTTTTAAAACAAATTCTTGTCCTTCTGTCTATCTGTTTGATTATTACATTTTGGTCAGTTTTGCTGAAATGGGTGACAAGGGCCTGGACTACAAACAGTGGCTTTCTAAATGAGGTACATTTCTAAGTGCATAATTTTAACAGCCTTCTTGCTGCCATTATTATTAGTCACTTTTCTGCACTGGATTAGAACCAGAGGGCTAACATGAATAATATAATTTGCTAATACAGATGCTATGCAGCTGCTCTTACTGAGCAGGCTAATGATAAAATGTGAAGGACAGGTATTTCTAAACTGTGTATGATGAGATATGAGTAGAGCACTAGAGTAACCATGAATTCTCTTGTTGATCTGGGTTCTGGCAACAAATCCTTTGTCCTCTTACCTGTTCAAGCAGGGAGTAAAACTGCTACCTCAATCATTTGTGATGATTTTTTATTTAATGTTCAGCATCCACTGAAAGAACAGCCTATTAAAGCAGGCAGCCTGAGCTGTTCAGCAGAAAGTGAGTAACCTAACCCACCAGTATGCAGCAACAGCCACAATGGGAGGGACATGGAAAGGTTACATCTATTATGCTTTATAGTTTTACTAAACTGAGTATAGAAACAGATACCAGGACATAATCTGGCATATAACACTTATATAAAGAAAGTTGCCCATAGCAAGGTATTCACTCAAGATTGGCTCATTTTCTTGTAATATTTTGGGCACCCGCCATATTCTGCTTTAATAAAAATTCAACAGTACAATAGGTACAAAAAAAAATTCTCTTCAAAAGGAATTTGTCAGTGAATAAAGCATCTGGAATGTTTTAAAATGAATCAAGAGTCCCAAATGCTAACAGGAAAACCAGGCCCTTTGTGAAAAAATAAAAAATTTACTATAAAACTATGAAACATGTGGAAGGAGATGGTGGCATACTTTCATCTGAAAATTGAATTAATAAATTATTTTACAGGAGATTTAGTTTACGTATTCAAGTCTATTTTTTAATCAAACATGGAACATGAACAACTCCATTTCACAAAAAGCAGAAACAATGGCAGTAGGAGTAGTATTATGAGTAATAGATAAATACACAGTACCAGCGCCTCCTATAAAAACACTAAAAATGTAGAAAGTAAGACAGTAACACAGTATTTTTTGCTTGCAATTAGGGCTGTTTTATTTGTAACACTAAGGATCACTGCTGCCTATGAATCCCTCAAAGTCTTTCTATCTCTTTCTGTACATTACCGCATCACACCTATTGGTAAAATTGAGCTGTACTGGGAAATGGCTACTGGTGAAAAGGGCAAAGGTGAGAGAAGCAGGCTTTTTACAGCTGAAATACATTTGATTAAAAAAGGTGAAGTTAAAATTTTGGTGTTTAAGGCTAGCACTACAGCGCATATAGCTCATTCAGGACAATAAAGGAGAGAAGCAACCCAGAAATGAAACTAATTTATTAATTTTGTCTACAAGTAATTTTTACTACCTGAAGGAGAAGAATCAAGTTTTCACTCCAAGCTTTTTAGAGAGATTTCCGTTACAAAACATCTGATTTTTATTCTAGATTCAACCTATCTAAACATTCCTCTATAGGAAGTAAAAAGAAGCGTGGCTTCTATCAACAGTGTTGCTTTTTACATCAGGACTGAGATATCTAAGGTTGTCTCAACTTGAACAAATAAAATATGACTTGTACTTACCGATATATCATCACTAAAATCTATTTCATCCAAATCAAGGTATTCAGGAGCTTCCATTATTCTCTTATGGACATTTTGGGTGAGTCAGCACAGTAGTAAAGACCTAATTAAGAAAAGAGAAATGTTTTGTCTTTAGAGAGCCAAAATCAAACAGAAGAGTTTTCATATAGTTGCTACATTACTGAAACATTTAACTTGAATAGTAAAGATTTTCATAACATAATCTTAGAAGACAAATACAATTTGCCACGTCTATTCTGCATATTGTGAAGCAGACATTCCAATTTTTTGGGAGAACAGCTAAGTGGTACTTGAAGTAAAAAATACTTGGTTCAGCATCACTCAGTCCCTCCAGAATTTCAATACAGGTATAAAGACCTAAGATGTTGAACACCCTCATGACCTTGCAACCATAGCTATGTAAATGACGTGCCTTCTCATAAGGATGAGACATTTACTCACAGCAACTCCTGTTACTGTAGTTTTCCTCTGCCCAAGATGGCAGAAAAGAACTGAGAATCCTGCTGTGCACAGACAACAAAATCCTATCACACCTTATCTCTGCTTGCAAGCAGACTAACACACAATGCAGTCATTGCTTCACAGATTAATGGTTTACCACCCCTCAGGCTCTGAGCGCACATCCTCCAGAATGGCAGAGAATTCAATACCAGAATTATATCACATGCACTAATTATCAGGGGCATTAACCATTTTCTTACAGCAAGAGAAAAGAAGAGCAAATTCTTTTGCAAAGCAAGAAATTTGGCTGGAAAAGACAGTATTAGATCTGAATAAATTGAAGCTTCAACAATCAGAAGATCAAGACAATAAATCTCTCATTGTCAATCCTACCTACAGTAAAGGTGTGTGTTATCACTACAGACAAGTGCAACAGAAGTAAAAGTAGAAAAGGAAGGTATTTTAAAGGCAGCTGAAAACCAAAAGCACAATGCATTTTTAAATAATGTGAGTCACTGCATAAGGATTAAGTATTATTATAGAAGAAAATTAAATTGTCCACTATCTGTACAAAGTAAACACCTTAAAGAAACAAAGGAAACACCTTAAGGAAAAAGAAAGACACAAACCAAATTTATTCATGTGACAACTACCAAGAAGTATGTTTATGAATCATGAAATCAGCTGTGTAGGCCTAAATAAAATCACTGTGTGAAACTTCCACATGCATTTAAAAATGTCCTAGGATACGGGGTCTGAAAAAAATGCTTTACTGTAAGTGTCAGACAAAACAAAACCTTAGTAATTAATCTCCCTAATAATACACTATCCAAGCACAAAGCTGAACTTAACACACCTGTTCTTGAGAAGCTATTAGAAAGAGAACAAGTAGGCAAAACTCCAGTAATATGCTGAAATAGATGGAAAATTTTTGTTTCTCACCAAGTTACTGAAGCACTATCAGCATCATTTTCTCATTAAATGAATGTTCTGGTTTTGGCTGGGGTGGAGTTAATTTTCTTTACAGTAGATAGTATAGGGCTGGGAATGGGATTTGTGCTGGAAACAGTTGATAATTCAGGGATGCTTTCATTACTTCTGAGCAGGGTTTACACAGAGCCAAAGACCTTTCTGCTCAGCCCTCCCCACCTGTGAGCAGGCTGGGGTTGCAAAAGGAGTTGGGACAGCCAGGACAGATGATCTCAACTAACCCAATGAGATATTCCACAGCAGATGGCATCATGATCCGCATAGAAAGCTGGAGGAAAGGAAAAGGAGGGTGTTTGGAGTGATGGAGTTTGTGTCTTCCCAGGTCAGTATTACGCATGATAGGGCCCTGCTCTCCGGGAGATGGCCAAACACCTGTCTGCCCATGTGAAATGGTGAATCAATTCCTTGTTTTGCTCTGCTTCCATGAACAGCTTTTGCCCTTCTCTACTAAACTGCCTTGATCTCAACCCAAGGGTTTTCTCACTCCTACTCTCCAAGCAATTGTGTGGTGCTACTGTGGAGGACAGCAGCATGTAAGAACAACCTCAGCTACCTACAATTTTCTCTCTCTGTGACTGTTAGACTTGAGTGAAGCAGTGGGAAAAGAGAAAGGTAAAACCAGAAGTGTCTCTATTGTGAAGCTCATCAGAAGATTTTTATTTTGCACATTTCCAAATGCTAAGTTTATTTTCAGAGGGACCAACTAAAATCAGACAAAAGCCTGACAATGGAAAGGAAATAGCTATTGTGAAAAGGCATGACACATTCAAGTCTACAAATTTCTGCATTGCAGATTTTCCTTACAGAAACATAAATTGTCAGTATATTTTTTAAATATTTACTATTTGGTAGACATTACAGCTTAATTGTGGCAAAGTGCACTGGTAATGTATTGCAGTGATTGGCAAGGCAAGGTTTTGGTAGTGGGAGAGTTACAGGGTTGGCTTCTGAGAGAAGATGCTAGAAGTTTCTGCTGTGTGTGATGGAGCCAGTTCCAGACAGAGCACTCCAAGACAGACACATTGCTGATCAGAGCTCAGCTCCTCAGTGATGGTGGTGGCGCATCTGGGATAACAGATTTAGGAAAGAGAAAAAGTTACTGTGCAACAGCAGCCAGAAGAGATGAATGAGAATATGAGAGCAACAGCCCTGCAGACACCAAGGTCAGTGAAGGAGCAGGACAAGGTGGTCCAGGTGCCAGAGCTGGAATTCCCCTGCAGCCCATGGTGAAAGCCAGGCAGGGCAGCTATGCCCCTGCAGCCCATGGAGGAGCCTGTGGAGGACCCCAAGTCAGAGCAGTTGGAAGCTCAAAGGAGGCTGTGATCCCATGGAAAGTCCATGCTGGAGCAGGGTCTTTGCAGGACCTGTGAGCATGTGGAGGATGGAGACCATGCAGAAGCAGTTTGCACACAGGACTTGTGACCTCCCTCCAGAGAAGTAGAGACTAGCTGTCAGTCCACCACTGTGACTATTGACACCAGCTCAAACCAAATTATTATCAGTTTTTGAAGTAAGAGAAAAGCTGACTGTCTATACCAAGTGTATTTGACAAATTCTGACTGCATATGCTAGCTGCCAGAGGGTGGTTGGGCACTGGAACAGGTTTCCCAGGGAAATGGTCACAGCACCAAGACTGACAGAGCTCAAGGACAATGTGCTTAGACACGTGGTGTGACTCTTGGGGCTTTCTGTGAAGAAAGCTGAATTCTGTGATCCTTGTGGTCCCCTTCCAACTCAGAATATTTTTGCATGATTGTATGATTCTGTATGTACTGTCCTACACAAATTAAAGGACTGTGTTACTACAAAAGGTGATAAGTGTAGGAAGTAGGAATGAGCATTAAAATATAAGTCTAAATATTAAAAATATATATATGGACCATATAACATAGAAATAGCTGGAAAACAAACCAAAGCTTCAATGAGTTTCAGTTTTTCACTGGAATTAAATGGATTAAAAGCTGCCCACCCACTATATTTAGAAACCAACAGAAGAAATAAATAAAGCTACTTTAAACACGTCATGTAAGGAAGAGTCAAGAAGTGATCCAGAGTTTTTATTTTCAACTAAAACAGAAGTTATTCAGTTAAAATTAAATTATGATTTTTTTAATAAAATTTGGAATCATTTTTTAAAAGTAAAATTAAATTAGTCACTTAAAATTTTTTTCAGTTCATAGAAACTTCATAGCTTTAGTAAAACAATTATTATTCCTGGTTACCACATATTTCAAGATTTAGAACAGAAAGATCTCAACCTTTCAAAATATTTTTTCACTCAAAATTGGAAGAAGCTATTGAAGCAAAAGAAATCTGCTCTATCCATGCACAAAAGGACAAAAGGACTTCATTCCACCTAGTGACGTACAAAACCGATGAAGTCAGTCCACAGTCCTGCATCATTACTTCCCCAAAACATTATCTTCTGTCTTTTCAAAACTTAAAGACTATGAAATACACAAAGGCTGAAGAGGAAGTCAAAAACCAAAACAAAGATATTTTCTCTATGGAAAGCTTTCTGAAAATAGTGTTCAGTTATCTGAAAAGAAAGGGCAAGAGATTAATGTATTCGCTTTGCTACAAGATTTTAATGTTTTTCTTAATGAAGTAAAATTGAACAGCACTTCAATTCAATTATTATGAATAAATAAGATTTCTCATAACTATACTTGGAGTTTTATGTGAAAGGTGTACTTTTTGGATACAATTTAACACAGTAGAACTCCACCATGCATAATCCAAACCATATGGTAAGGATGGTACTCAGAGCTGTGACTATTTTGAGAGATTGAATGGCTGAATCCAGCACACCACCAGAAGCAGAAACAATCTGAATAGGATTCACAGGAAGATCATAAGCACAACTGGTCAAATTCAAGGTAGAAATAATTGCAACCAAAATTGCAGCTGCTAGCAGTGGCTGACATGAGATGAATAATGTGTTTCCAGTACCAACATCAAAGCAATACAGATGACTGTCTCTAGCTTGTCAGCAGAAATGTCTGACATTTAACCTATAAATGTTCCTAACTATATTTTGGAAGCTAGTAATTTAATAGTCCACAGAATTTTAACCCCAAAAAGGGCATTTCCTGTCTGGCAATTGGACTTGCAGAGAGACATATGCACACACATGTATGTTTTATACAGGTTAAAGAAATCTGGTTAGCTCTCAGAATTCACAACTAAAAGAAGAAAACCACACAAACATCACCCATATATATGTACTTGGGGAAAAAAGTGGCTTTTTACAATTTTGTGAACCAGTTCACCAGGAGAAATCAAGCTAAAAACTACTGTTACTAGAAATGGGATAACACTAGGATTATCGGTACAATAACATATTGCATATGTTGCATTGCAACAGATAGTAGCATTTGGAACCAAACTCATCCTTCTCCTTTTCAAACATGCAATAATTGTTTTTTTAAAAGAGATTTCCTCTGCTGTTTTCCTTCCCAGCTAAAACTAGATACCTGAGCTGAAATCCTGTTGCTAACATTCAATACAATCAGATGAATTAGGGAATAAAGGGACAAAAAGAGCAATTTCCAGAATAATACTAATACTACTAATAATAGTAGCAATGAAGTATTAGACGCAGGGAACAAATCCAACAACTTCTGCAAACACTAAAAACCCACTCTGGATTGACAGTACACATTACCAAGATGTAATGCTTACAATTGTTCACAGATTTAGTTTCTAAGGTAGATCAAGCCTTGGATTTTTCTCTCCACACAGTCTCAAAGAGTCACAACGTCAGCAATCCGTAGGGGCCAGTGTGCCTTTTCAGGATGAAGCAGACTCGATGCAGGAACAGCAGGAATACTTTAAGAGTCACATCAGCTCTGTCACATAACCCATACTAGTGCTCATAGGCAAGAACAAGGCCTTACAGGTGAGCATTTGCTTCAGGCAATTAACTGAGTGAATGAGGAGACTGATAGAGGAGGCAGGATATGTGCAAACATCAGGTTCAGGCTCTTGTTGTGGCTGCTCAATGCAAACCGTGGAACAAAACAGGGTAACTGATTTGTAGTGATGCCTTTGCCACAAGGCTGTCGTGAATTCAGTAGCTTTGAAAGCAAAATGATCCAGTATCTCAGACAAAAGCAGTCTCAGTGTAGCATGTGAAAGGCTTAATCCAAGAGGGAGCACAGGGAAAATGTCCTTTACTGAGCCAAAATAAAACATGTAATTGAAAATGCATAATTTTAATTATTTATGGATACATAAAAACCAAGAACAAATAACAATAAAAGATCTGCTGTCAATTAAATCTTTATTTCAGTTGTAACTCAAAGAAATCCTGCTAAATGCCACATGGGATTTCATTTTCCACATGTCAGAACTACTTTAACAAAATATTTGGGGATTTACTTAAACTTTCAATCAAATATAAAGTGACTCAGATGTAAAATACTTCTAAGTTTCCTTTAGCACAGTTAATATTAAAGATTTAGGCTTTAAATGCCAGTATGCCATGACAGTTGCTTTTTAATTAGGGGATAAGGTTACATTTTTCAATTATAGGTCTAGATAACAAAATAAACATATGGTCCTTTCCTAAGCATCAGGAGCTATAGTAGCTCAAGATGAACAAGATCTGTGGGCAGAAATGAAAGACTTTACATCTTTAATTTAAGCACACAGTATGCATTTCAACTAATCCTTGAAATCTGGTAAGCATCTGACTTTTATTCCCTACCATTAAGAAATACCAAGATCATAGCCCCAAATTTCTTCACTTTCAAAGAAATAGAACAGTGTAACATTATATTATGTTAAATCTATTCAGCATGCAATTAAAATCTACTGTTGAGGAAGGGACGTCAGCACCAGGAAATGCCTAAAATTGAATTCAGTTTCTCCATCCTCATATTCTACTTGTAACACCTAAGTTCTACAGAAAATTCATTTGGCCTTCCACTTCTATTTAATACACAATGTGCAGAAAGCAGTACAGTATGTCCATGAGCACTGCCACAACTGGGGGATGTGAGAGCTGGACTGCTGAATGAAGGCAAGAAAGCTTAGTTGCTGACTCCTAGCAGAGCTACCCTGGCCTACAGTGCCATCACTCTAGCTATCCCATCTCTTCTTAGGCTCCCTGGTACCTGGCTGTGTGTTGTTTTCTATTAAAGATTACACGTTCTTTGAGACAGGGATTGCGTTGTCACTCTGTATTTATCTGGCTTTTTGTTTAGCTGGTGTCCTTGTCTATTAACAGAGCTTTGTGGTGCAAGAGTAATCCAATTAAATATAAACACAATGCAAATACACTAGGGTGGGCCCTGGAAGAGGACACATTTGAAGCTTTGTAGAAGATCCCCAAGACAACGTCTTTATTCGCTAAACACAGATGGTGCCTTTGCAGCTGATAACTGCCAAAGTCAAGGAGAAAACATCACAGACATAGGAAGCATCAAAGACATGGGAAGCATACAGTTTCATTAGAATAGAGGAGAATAGTTGAGTTGGAAGGGACCTGCCATGATCATCTATGTATGAGCAACTGTTTAAATTTAACACTATACATATATGCACTCTTAGAAGACCTCAGCTTCTAACTTACATTTCTATTATCTTCACCATCTCTAAAGGGGAAATCACTTAGATATAATCAATAGATTTTTAAGCAACGTGATTTCGGGAGTATAAAGAGGGACAATGAAGCTCAAATGGAGGTTGATTTCCTTTGCAAGTATACTACTTTAACTTCATGCATTCAAAAATGGCAACATGATACGTGGTTCAACTACGTTGGTATTTTTAAGTCATATAAGGGTTTGTGATAATATAATGTACTCTGAACTGCATTGTGCAACCAGTTTTTGTAACCCTTTAGATCTCCCAAAGTATTTTTTTCTAATTATGCAGTGTAACTTTTTTTTTACAACTTGTCATTGAAATTACCTATCAAGTCAGATCTTAAACATAAAAATATAAAGAGAAGGCTCAATAGGAGTGGTAGGAGATATTAAAGAGTTAAGATGAATTTTAAATAACAATTTATTGGAGGGAAAAAAAAGTTACAGTGAAGCTGAAAAATTATGTGATTTATTTCAGTGAAGGAATGTATTCTGCAACCAGGATTACCTAATCCCTTACCACATTTATTCAGAAATACTCCTGAGTTTAAAAGTTCACAACAGCAATTCATAATAGTATGATACCTCTAAGGCAAGTAAAAATAAAAGCACTGCTTTTAATCACCACTCAAGTACTATCAGTGCACAAGCTATACAGATAGGACAGGAAGACAGAGCTCAGCAAAGCACAATTTTCCAAGACCAAAAGATGCTGTTTGTAAAATTTTACTTCAGAAAAACTCTGCATTCCAGACATACGGAAACAATCCACCTACAGCCCTGAATAGTCCCAAATACTGAGCCCAGTTCTGTTCCTAATGAAGCCAGTGTACATAGAGGACTGGTTTAAGATAAGAACAAATGTATTTATTCCTAGCCAAGCGTAGTTGAACTTCTCCAGGTTATATAGCTAGACCCTGAGAACATGTTTAACCATGCTGGTTGCATATAAAGAGCAGGACTATCCTGCCCTGCTCTGCACTGGGGCAACCTCACCTTTAGGTGCAGTTTTGGGCACCACAATATAAGAAGGATCTAAAGCTATTAGAAAGTGTCCAAAGGAGAGGAATGAAGATGGTGAAGGGCCTTGAGAGGAAGCCATAGGAGGTGTGGCTGAGTTTGCTTGGCTTGTTCAGCCTGGAGAAGAGGAGACTGAGGGGAGACCTCACTGCAATTCTGCAGTTTCCTTGTGAGGGGAAGCAGAGAGGCAGACACTGATCTCTTCTCTGTGGTGGCCAGTGATAGGATTCAGAAGAATGGCATGAAACTCTGTCAGGGGAGGTTTAGATCTGATATCAGGAAAAGGTTTTTCACCCAGAGGGTGGTTGGGCACTGAACAGGCTCCCCAGGGAAGCAGTCACAGCACCAAGCCTGACAGAGCTCAAAAAGTGTTTGGACAATGCTCTCAAATACACATTGTGATTCTTGGGGTGTCCTGTGCAGGACCTGGAGCTGGATTTTGATGATTCTTGTGCTTATCTACTGACTCAGGATTTTCTACACTTCTATGATTCTCTTATTCAATCCCATGGAGTCTTAAGAGAGATGCACAATGCACACAATTTCTGCAGCCCAGAAAGCCAAACATTTCAAACCAAATGCAGCGTGACCACCAGGTCAAGGGAGGGGATTCTGCCCCTCTACTTTGCTCTCATGATATTTCAGCTCACATAGTGTGACCAATTCTGGGGTCCTCAGCGCAGGAAAGGACCTGTTGGAGTGGGTCTACAGGAGGGCCATGAAAATAACTAGATGGAGGGAACAACTTTCTTACAAGGAAAGGCCAAGAGAGTCAGGGATGTTCAATCTGAAGAGAAGGGTCCAAGGAGACCTTACAGCAGCTTTTCAATACTTCAGAGGGAGCTAACACAAAAGAAGGGGACAGATTTTTAGTAGGGACTGTAGTGATAGAACAAAATGCAATAGTTAGTTTAAACCTGACATAAGGAATATTTTTTTTGCAATGTGGGTGGTGAAACACTGGAACAAGTTGACAACTTGTCATCTGCCAACTATCCCTGCCAACATTCAAGGTCAGGTTGGACTGGGCTCTGAGCACCCTGATCTAATTTTAAGATATCCCTGCTCATTGCATGGGATTTAGACTAGATGACCTGTCAAAATCCCTATGATTCTATGATTTTGAATAAGTCATGTGGAAGTAGGTGATAGTATATGGTTCACCTACTCTTCTACTTTCATGAAATGAATGGAAATTCATCACAACATCAGGCATTTTAACATCAAATATACTTAACTTCTACAAAGACTGACACTATGTAGTCTGTAAGATGTGTGTCAGCATTCAAAGAGTGAAGATAAAGCACGCTTATTAAGACACAGCTCCTCAAGTTTGTTGGGGGTTTTTTTAGCACACTGAGTAATACTTCAGATAACTTTCTGCAAGTGTTACCTCAAGGATGACATCTGAGCTGCAGCAACACACAGGCAAGCTTTGCAATTGATATCTGTGTGTCTAAGATGCTACTCACCCTATCACAAGGAGTCTATTTGGCTGCTGGAAGCATCTCCTTCTTGCTTTTTCAAATTCTAGTTCATTTAGTTGTCTCATGAACAACCATTACACTTAGTATTAAATAGAGTGATTCTACTCCTTCATTTTCTAAATAACACAGCAACCTAACAAGAAGAAACTAATATTCAGGCTACTGGGTGATCTGACTAAGTGAAGAGTTGTTTTTACTGTAACCCAACTGGAAAGGCATCTGCTCACTGCAAACCACCTCAGATTTCTTATTAAAAAAACATTCTTCCCACCCAATAGTTTTATATTCCTTCAATATTCAAACACAAAGAAACGTGGACTCCAAGCATTCAGACAGAAATATGCACTTGAGCATTTTGGAGTGAGGCCTAGAAAAATAAAGTTGTTTGTTTCAATTAGCCTTGAAAGAGAAACCTTAGGAGTTGGAAATTAATAGCTGTTATTTCAAAATTGCCACAGCATATGATTATGAACTGAAAAAAAACTAATACACTACTTAACTTTGATGACAGGATCAAAACAAATAAGAGGTCAACTGATCTGTTCAAGAATATTTAATTGGCTGCGTTTGATTAATTTATGGTTTTATTCCCTTTGAAGTACTACATAGTTATTTGTTCTTCGTATGAAATATCCCACAGTCATGCAAAATTAATGCACTTATCTCATTGCAATCTTGCTTATATGGCAACTGTTTCAGTTATTTCAGACCAGCCAACTCCTTCTACATGCTTTAGGACTTATTGACATGCAGATCAAAACCAAATCAAACAACCTCCCCTTTTAAATAATGTATGTACATATATGTGTAAAAGCAGGGAAAGACTGGGCAAGAACCTCACTAGAAGACAGAGCAAGAGCAAACACTACTCCATTATCACACCTTGTTTCTACAGTATCACTGTTGGTAGTGAGCTACCAACAACAGAGGCCACAGTGGGACGGTGGCCACACTGGCCACTCTGTGTTTGGAGTGAAACACACAGCTGCTGCCTCGGATGTAGTCCCAGACAAACTCTAAGAAAAGCAGGTGGTGGGGTTTACTTCAACTTCTGCACTAGAAGTGGAATCGGGTCTGGCTTTGCCACTTGCCAGATGTCAGCTGATGCCAGTAAGAAAAGCATTGCTTTATACAGGCACCACACACAGAGGTACAGCTTCTGCTGAGTGCACAGCATCAGCATCCTCTCCTCTCCACTGTGACATGCTGTTATATTTGCTCACAGGGACCACAGAGTAACTTTAACCATTAATGTCTAAAGGTCATTCCTTTTTTAGTAATTTTCCATATTTAAAAAAGAGGCTCTACCTGTGAGGGGAGATTAAATGAAACAATGCACTATTCATTCTTAACCATTTTGGTGTTAACAGCCATTAAACAAGTCAAGCATGGAAAATAGTCTGTAGTTCTACTTATTTCTACTGCTGCTTTCAGAACACTTACCTACACTGTGGAGTACTACTTTCTGCAAGCCACTGACCCTACTTGGGCATGAGGGCTGGTCCCTTCACTTGTTTAAAAATGGTCTTTAAATGGTAATGAACTTCTGCTTTTTCCTTTATACTGCTCTGTGAATATGTATTTATTGTCATGTTATCTTCAGTTACTATTTGTTCTCAAAATGTATTTGTTCAGTCTTCTCATTAAACATTTTTGTGACAGCATGACTCTAAAATAACAGTGTTTCTGCTTAGTGCAGAAAATAATAATTCTCAAATCTCCATTACAAGAGAAATTATGATGTCCATTTGAAATTACCTACTTGTAAATTAAAAACCTGTCATCCAGAGGCATAAGAAATAGTCACAAATAAAGCAATCTACTTAAAGTGTAAAATTCTTATCATTCATGTATGAAATGGAGATTTCCCACAAAAAAGTCCAGCATCATCTCCATGAAATATAATTTATTTTCTCAAACAAAATGTTCCTATAATTTCCAAAAGGACACTTGAGGTAAACACTACAATTGCAAGAAAAAACTATAACAGCAAAAACTCAATTAAAAATTATTTTCCATCAAAAAAAGTCAATTTTTTAAAAAGAGAAAATTCATTTTCTTAAAGAAAAAAAAATTAAAAATGAGCAAAGACATTCTTAATAGCTTTATATATCCTCAAAAATAACTAACAGATAGATCAACACTATCACCCAAAATAGCAGCACGGAGTGGGTGAACTTACAGCACAGAACGTTGTAGGCTGAAAGGGTCTGCCTGAGTTCATTGAGTTCAACCCCTCTGCTCACACAAGGTTGGGTAGAGCAGTTTAAATCCAGGACTGCACCCAGCTGGTTTCTGAATATCTGTAAGAATTGACACCACAAAATATCCCTGGGCAACCTGGGCCAGTGTGTTTTTGCCTCACAGCAAAAAAGCATTTCCTTGTGTTTACATGGAATTTCATGTGTTTCACTTTGTGCCAATGGCCTCTTGTCCTCTCAACATGCACTGGAGAAGTCTTCATGGAGAAGAGCCTCACTCTTCTTCACTCTGTCTCAGCCTGGAAAAGAGAGGGCTTAGGGATTACCTCAGCTGTGGTCTTCTAGTTCCTGAAGGGAGCCTAGAAGAACGATGGAGAGGAACTATTAATAAGTTAGTGACAGGAGAAGAGCAATGATTTCAAACTGAAAGAGGGTAGGCTTAGATTAGATACTAGGAAGAAATTCTTCAGTGTGAGGCTGGTGAGGCACTAGAACAGGTTGTGAAGTGGTGGATGGCCCATCCCTGGAATGCTCAAGGCCAGGTTGGATGGGAGGAACCCGAAGTAGTGAGAGTTGTCCCTCCCCATCACTGGGGGCACAGAACCATCAAGGTAGGAAGATACCTTTAAGTCAACCATCAACCCAGCACTGCCACTGTAATCCCTGAATCACTAAACCACATGATCCAGCTCCTGATCCAGATCCTTCTTAAATACCTCCTGGGATAGTAACTCCACCACCTCCCTGGGCAACTTATCCCAATGCCTACCAGGGACCTACTAGTATCTAAGCTAAATCTCCCCTGTCTCAGTTTAAGGCCATTTCCTCTGCAGGCATGCAGAAGGGACCATTTCCTCACTGCAGGCATGGCAGAAGGGACCAGCCCCATCTCACCACAACTTCCAGAGAGTTGCAGACTCCCATGAGGTTCCCCCTCTCTCCTCCTCTTCTCGAGACTAAACAAACTCATCTCCTGCTGCCACAATCTCCTTCAGGAGTTCCTCATAAGACGTGCTTTCTAGACCTCCCAAGATCCTTGTTGCCCATCACTGGATGTACTCCAGCACCTCCATGTCCCTTTTAAAGTGAGGGGCCCAGAACTGACCTCCAGGTGTGGCCTCACCACTGCTGAGGACAGGGGATGAGCACACGCTGGCTCATTGAGCCAGCTGTCAACCAGCACCCAAGGTCCCTTTCTGCTGAGCAGCTTTCAAGCCCCTTCTGCCCAAGCCTGTGGTTCTGCAGGAGGTTACTGCAATCCCAGTGCAGGATCTGGCATTAGGTTTGCAGCTGAACATCCTGTAATATTTTCAGCCCACTGACCAAGTCTGTTCAGGTCTCTCTGCAGAGCCTTCCTATCCTCCAGCAGATCAACTCGCCCACACAACCTGGTGCCATCTACAAATTTACTGAGGCTACCCTCAATCACGACGTCCATATCATCAATAAAGATGTTAAACAGGACTGGCCCCAAAGCTGAGCCCTGGGGAACACTGCTAGGGACAAACTGTCAACTGGATTTGCTCCACTCACCACAGCTCTCTTGGCCCAGCCATCCAGCCTGTTTTTTACCCATTGAAGAATACACCCATCCAAGCCACGAGCAGCCAGCTTTGCTAGGAGGATACTGCAGGAGATGGTCACAAACGCTTTACTGAAGTCTAAATAGATGACGTCTACAGCTTTCCCTCCAACTACTAAGCAGGTCACTTTGTCATAGGAGGTGAATCAGGTTGGCCAAGCTGGAGCTTCATTTCATAACTCCATGCTGGCTGGGCTTGATTCCCTGGTTGTCCTGCATATGCCATGCAATAGCTCTCAGGATGATCTCTTCCATAACCTTGCCAAGGACCAAGGTTAGGATGTGTAGCAGCATGCTCTGCCTTGGCATGTGGCTCAGACACTGGACAATATCCTATTTGCAAAGCTATCAGTAGTGGATTGAGAGGAGGAGTCATGTGCTTTTGGTGTTGAATTATGTTAAAACCAGTCTGGTTCACTAAACTCGAATTAACATTGTGATTACTGAGGCAATTGGAGACATGTGACTGGCAATCAATCACTTTATACTACAGAAGTCCAGTCCACTCTCATGTGGTTAGGTTCTTCTAACGTATTCCTTCNTTTAATTCTGTGAGACAAAGTTATTTAAACTGTTGACAAAAGTCTGGGCTAAGATTGGATTCAGCTGCACCCAGGCTCCTCTTANCAGTATGAAGTTTCCTCCCCTAAAGTGGGAATGCCCCTTCAAGGATACTCCTCAAGGCTGAGAGAAAGAGATCTGCCCACAAGCACTGGCATGGTGAGTTACATCACTCTCTACTTAATAATTGTTTCTTTTTGCTAGCTTTAATATAATTCCTTTGATATAGTGCACTATCCTATCTATACTATACGCTACCACTAGTTTTAGTTTTTATACCATGTAGTAAGTGATTCTGATTAAGATATTTTGTCTGATCATTTGTCATCATAAATAATACATTTTATATATATATNCGGGACAGCTTCTCCAATAAATTTTGTCTGTACCTCCCACTCCCACCCCTGACAGGCTGACAGGCCTATAGTTCTCTGGATTATCCTTCAAACCCTTCTTGTAAATGGGCACTATATTTGCTAATTTCCAGTCAGCTGGAACTTCTCCACTAAAACAGGACTGCTGTTAAATGATTGAGAGTGGTTTGGCAAGTTCTTTAGCCAGTTCCCTCATTATTCTGGGGTGTATCCCACCACGGCCCATGTTCCTTAAGGTCCCTCCCAACTCAGGCCTTTCTACGATTCTACAATCAACAAGTGCTTTCCAACTCTTCTTTCCAAGACTGTACCCAAGGGATTCTTTCAAGCAGGTCTCTGAAGTTATGTATGGACCAGTATTGGTGGCTTTTATACTAACAATGACTTGTTCCTCTAAGCATTTACTTTCTATTATTTTTGCTAGTTTATAAATTGGTGTGAAACTCAGTAATAGGAAATTTATATTTCAAACACAGGATATCATAATGCTAGTAATGTAAGATATCCAACTCTGAGAACTAAATCCAAGGCAGAGATGAGGACTAATTTTGCATTTTTCCAGGTTGGCAGGGTTTCAATGCTTTTTCATTCTAGTGTCCTTTTTATATATTGAAGTATCTAGCAGAGGTAAGAACAAAAAAAGAGATAATGCTGTTTAAAGACTTTTTAGCATATGTAGAAACAAAAATACTTACCAAAATAATTGTTTGCATAATCATGACATAAACAAGCTGCAATTAGACTGTACTTATAATTTCATTATGCTGCTCATTATGACCAAGATATCCTGTTTGTTCTGCCTGTTCAAACAGAAAAAAACCCAGCCCTTCATGAAAGCAATTCTTTAACAGTGTTTCAGAAGGAAGCTGTAGCTGGTAAACACATGTTCTTATGGGAAATTGCCATAATCCTGACTATATCCCAGCAGGCTCTGAAAATATTTCTCACAAAGTCTCTTACATAAAATCTACAACATATGTACAGCAGACTGTGCTTTACATCCTTTTAAGGAACTTGCAAGTTTAATGAAGAGGACACTACTCTCGCTTTTCCTTCCAAATGTCTACCTCTTGCAACAGGTATTCTGTAATACTTGTTTCTCTCCTATTTTCATGAGTTCTGCACTACCATGAATCTGTAAAAGAGGCTGTGAAAGTTTACAACTAGACCCCCTATTGACAGTGTCTTACTGTAGCCTTCTAATGCAGCCTATCCAACACACAGTCTATTGATAAATGCATTTCATCATGTTTGTACCACTAAGCTCCTACCATTCTTCCAGGGCAATTATCAGAGAAATCAATACAGTTGTTATTTTTTATGTGGCTGCTAAGAGGTTTTGAAATTGAACTCACTTTTTACCTTTTTTTTTTTTTTATTACTATTGACTGATATGTCAAAAAGAACACAAACAGATCAACACAGCTCCCTTACTAATTGTCATTCAGCTAAATATCTATAAGCCATTAGGGACATATAAAAGTCACAAATTTCTGGATGGGGAACACTAACTGATGAAAATTTTAAAAAACTTCACCATTTGAAAAATGTATATCACTCTTTTCAATCTAAAACAAACAGAATGGTTTTCTCAACTACTTTTTCTTCACTACTTCTTAACTGAGTTTTTGCCCTCTTCCATCAAACAAGACAATTCAGTTAGAGAAAATGAGACCACACTATAGACATGGAAAAATTCTCAATGCAACCAGAGAAAAATTCAAGAAGTATCTTGAGCTTTTTGTTTTAAATATAGTTTCTTTGATATTCCAAATCAGAAACCTAGCAATTAGTCATTCTGAAAAGCTCTGTGATCCTACTCTGTGATCCTCAGTATCACCTACTGTAATTATCTATTTTTATCAAAACCAGGATCAGTAGCAATGAGCAGTCTGCCAGGACTACTGTGTATGTTGTCTCATGCCTCCTCATCTTCTTTTTCAACTGTTGTTTTTTCCGGAATTGTTTACCAGACAGATGAACAACCATGCCTCATTGTCTTCTACTCACTGGAACAAAACTGACCTTTACAATTTGTATAACTTGAAATTATGTGTTTAAAAGACAGCACGGACAAGAAAGGGGGTGGTACACTTCTGACCTGTGTAATTTACTAAATCTGTAAAAAGTGGGTTTGGAACTCCTCTCTTCCGATTTACCAGCATCATGCTCATACTTATGCTGCATTTGTAGAAATAACTGCAGAAAATGCAGGAGGGAAAGGAAAAGGTCAGACCTTTAATGTACATTAACATTAATGAACTTATGTCCTCCACGTTGAAATATCACGATGGTAAGATTGATTTTTAAACGACTGTGCTTTCCTTTACCACATGCAAAAATATTGCAATAGTATTTTTAACTTTTTGGATGTTAGTTGGCCACAATGACTTGCTACTACAGTTGGAAACCAGACCACAAACGTTCTACCACTGGAGTTTAAATCTATCTCTTGGTTTTGACTCCACACTATAAATTACTAAAATAAACAGGAAAACTTTTCATTTGCACTTCTGTTACTTTCCATCCAGGACTCTACTCTCCAGAAACTATTCAGACTTCCCTTCTCTGTGTTACATGTTACTCTTTTAAAGCACAAGGTTTTAAGTGCTCTGCCTAAAGGACTCTAGATACTTCTGTGGGTGTCACTGTTAATCAAGGACACATGGAAAGGAAATGAAGGAGCCAAAAAGCAGCCTTGTTGTCTGGAAAAACCTCAGAATACATGGACATGGGTGACAACGGTAGGAAAAATCAGAGCTGGAGAACAGGAAATGTTTGCAGCTTACTGAAACAGTTTAATTAAAGCCTCTTTTTAAAGCATATGAAGCTGAATGAACAAAATGCTGCCTTAAATTAATGGAAAATTGCAGCAATGACCTCAAAGTTTCAAATGTACCCAAAACCCCTCAAGACATTACAAGGATGAGCCTATCACAACTGTTAAAACAAATTTTATTTACTTTTTACATAGTCTATGCAAATTAAAACATATTTTCTTTTATATGTCCAACTCAGACTTTACTAAACCTGTAGTCATTTGCAAACCTACCAAACTACCTAGCATGTAGTCAGCTAGAAAGAGTGAATTAGGATGCTTAATAGCTAAAGATTATCAGATAGGCCCTGGCAGTAAACCAGTAGGGAGGAACAAAGATACACTTACTTACTGACTGATTTGAAATTAAGGTTTTTCCTCTGTGGTAGCCTCATTTTTGCTCCACAACAAGTATATTTCTGTTCATAGCAACAAGAAAAGCATGCCAAAAGCATGCCAAAACCAGGGGATTCTGATCTCTGGCTACTATTAACTAATAACCCCATTCTGGTTTCTAGCTGCTAGCCTTCACAAGTGAAACAATACAAACATACAGCTTAGGATGACCTCTGAGAAGGACTGCAATTTAAAATACATAAGCTGTGTGCCCAAACTGCTTGTCACACAAAGAGAAGAACTGATCTTTCACTACTGAGCTATCATCTTCATTTCCAGACCCCCTCACCTCCTTCATCTCCACTGTGATGGTCTGAAGTACACTCAGAAAACTCTTCTAGTCATGACTCTTGGGCCCACTCAGATTAGCACAATCTATTGATAGGGATTTGAAAGAATATAAGGCCAAATACAACAGTCTCTTGTTTTTTCACCCAAAAATTATGCCAACCAACATTTCTACTCCTAAAGAATAAAGTTAAAAACTGGGAATAGAGGAAGAAAAAACCCAAACTGGCAATATTTGGCAAACAGCAGCTTAGCATGACAAGTAAGTATTTAGTTGTCTGCAACTGAGAAGTAAGCAGAAACACTGATTGGCTAGACTTGGCTCAAAAATCTACGCAAGCAACTTAGAATCAATGTTAGAATGTTTAGTTTTCCAGTAAACAATATTGTCAAAGGAAAGCTTGTGCTCGTGGATAGTAGCCCTATAATTTGTAGTTTTATTAACGTAACTTTCAGCATCTACAAAACAAATCATCAGTCTTGGCATGTGACCAAGGTACAAGTGTAGTCACTTTACTGGGAATAAATGCAGTTGGCTAGGCAGTGTTGTAAGACTGTTATTCCACTTTCCAACAAAGGAGTACCTCTCTTACTGCCTCTTTTTCACACAGATATACACTGAAACAAGCAACCAGTTAGGATCTCTCCCAGTTTCAGGAAGGGAAAACAGCTTTAACACTACTTAGAGCAAATCAGCGCCAGTTGCAACTGCTCAAGAGATTATTCCTTTTAAACAAGCTCCAATCTTTTCCATTCACTTGTTGCAAGGTAAAGGGGCATTACATCTGGTGAGAAAGAGGAACTAGGATTTCCTGCTTTGTATATCCTACTACACAGAAGAAAGCGTTGCCAATCCCAGAAACTGAATTTTGGAATACTGACAAAGTTATGAACCTTATGTTGTCCAGGATGTTCATATGGTGTTTCAATTACACAGATGATTCACTGATATTTATCATAGCCATACAGTCTGAAAAGGAACTTTGGATTGCTATGTCAGCTAAGCAGTTAGCTGCTACTGATGAATATGATCTTAGGTTGCTTGTTATCTAGCAAATCTGTCTCTGAAAAACTATAGTCTTGCTTTCAAAAGTTAGTTGTTACTCTCACAAATGCTCTTAGAACGTGAGAGACGCTGTCTTACAATTCCAGCAAAACCATGCTGGGCAATGAAAAGAGTATATTGTCTGCAGCTGTCAGAGTCCAATCTGTCTGAAATCCTGGATCCAACTGTTTCCAGCCCTCAGAGCCAAGTTCTCAAAGTTCTGACCATTAATGAAGAATTTCACCCTCTCTGGCTGTTCAAACACTCACAGATCCAGTACTGTCACAAGTGCAGAGCAGCAAAGCTGAGTTTTGCGGCAGTACCGTTCTCTGAGGATTTGCAGAAACGCATGCAGAGCCTTAAAGCGCTGGAGAGTCACACAAAGAAACTACTAAGCAGCTTATGAAAGAGCTTCCACAAGAGATCAGGCACATCTGTAGAAATGTAAGTGATAAAGACACTAATCTCTCCCTTAACTGATAGATCCAAAGAGCCCATCACCAAAATACTTAGGAAGCTACATTCTTCCCTGCAAGATCACAGCAACTTTCCTTTTGCCTGCAAGTTAGTTAATGCTTGTAAAAATTCTTTAAAGCCCTAGCAGGACCTTTTAAGCATGAAATGCTTAATCCTTTAATGCCAAGGAGAGTGGCTCTTTCCTTAAGGAAAGCCAGGTCTAAGATCTTTCAGAATCAGCTGGCAGTCTCATTAGGACAGAAAATACACTGTTGTATACTTGTGTACATATAGAAACCAGGACTGAATATAATAAGCAATTCTACAGAATATCCTGCTCTACCTAATCTACCACAGAACCTAAAATGCAGATTTGCACTGAAGAAGAAAGCAGGAATTGCTCTTAATGTAAAAGATTCACCCACCAACCTGAAATCCAGAGTTGCTACACCAGCCAGACTCCAAAAATGGACTTAAGTGAAGTTGTAACATACATGTACTTTTTAATTCAGATACTTGAAAAGCTGCCTTTGAGTCTAGAGAAGAGCAAGCACTCATTACCCGTCCACTCTCATCAGTGAATGATGTAGAAGTTCTAGAAGCAGCTGTATCCAAACCACCACCACTTCCATCACCGAGGACAGAGCACCTTAAAGTACACCACAGGGTTTGAGTGAGGGATGCAAAACAATTATTACTACCTCTTTCATTTTAATGTACACTAGATTTAGTTTACAAAGCAAGAAAGTGAATTACTTCCTTTACTCTGCAGACTTACAGTGATGTAAATATCAGCACTGGAGATTTTTTCACTTTCTCAGTTTTATGGAAGCTATCTCCCTCAGAGCAGTTTATTTATTATGTTGCCATTCTGCAGGCCCATGTCTAGAAAAATAGTAATCTGTAAATATTTTAAAAATATTTTCCAAGTGCTGTAATTTTTCAAGCATCTTGATTGGTTTAAACCACTCAATTTATGGGAAAAAAAATATTTATTTCTGTTGGTCCTGGTAAAATTTGTATTTTCCATGTTGCAGTTGGAGATCTAAAATACACTTAGGCAACATTATATTATCCTACACTTGTAATTAAAACATGGGTTTTGCTTTCTTCCCCATCACAGCCATAAGCCTCTACATGTTTTAAAACATTAATAAAATAAGAAAAAAATGCCTCCTTTTTTTTTTTAAATTTGGATTCCTAACTCTTTCAAGAACCAGTATTACAGCAATGAACTGATAGTGCAATATTTTCTTATGGAGGTTCTAGCAGGATTGAATTTATGATTTATCACACTGTACTACCCCATAATCAACACGATCTCTGAAACTGCAACATGTAAAAAGCAGTCCTGTCAGGGTCTGTGAAAGGGCTTTTTCCTTTGCTTTTGAATGGTGAAAAACCATAAACAATATCATATCAATGAGTGGACTAAACCAAAACAAAAGCAACTGAACCAAAGGGAAAAAATTACATATCCTATCAAGCCATCGATAATGTTAAATTAGACCAAAAGCAGAATCTGGAACAATCAGTAATAAAGCAGAACATGCACAACAGTGGGAAACCTGCCATTGATGTATTTTGTAGCACTGAATGTACAAAGGCTCAAGTTTAAATTGTGCAGCTACTAACTAGTTCACTGTACTTCCTCTGAGCTTTAAAAATATTTTCTTAAGCAGAACTAGCCAAAGAGTCTTCAAATACATTTGCTTTGAGTAGTGGTAATTCAATGCTAACACCAAACCCAGGTTAAAATAATACATTCACATATAGATCTGGAGATTGTGTATGACATAATTTTCCATGGAAAATTATGACTGAGCAGAACATCAGGAATTTAACAAATCTGTTCTTCAGTCATTTTAGAAGTGGAATCTGACCAAAATGGCTTTCTTTACAAACTAATCTTAAAAGACACTCATCTTTTTTCTTTACTTCCTGCAAAATTTTAGGAAAAGAACCCCACTGCTATTCCGAAGTGTGACTCCCTGGAGAAAATGTACATACAGTGTTTGCAATTACTAGGAAAAGTCCACTGCAAATTGAATTTATTACTTTACTAGTGGAAATTCAGCAGCTGAACTAACAAAATCAGGCTGAGTCTTGATTCTTTTTAGTAACTGCCTCTTATATCAGTAAATTCTATGGCAGAAATAAATTTTACTTCATGTCACCTATCTGTTCTACCAATGCCAAATCAGGAAGTTCACAAATGTGAATCCTCAGGAGGCTTACACGCATCACTGAGAACAGTGAAATGAATGGCTACACATCTGCAGTCTGAACTTTGAGATGAATACAAGCAAACAGTGAATGCGCATTTTTCAAATTATTGCACCCATTATTTTCCACTGACTCATGACTGTTGGCAGAAATGAATAATACATTTTAATATGTAGAGGTTCAACAATCACAAGTACAGAGAGAATGTATGTGCATATATCCATCTTCTCTGCATACATAATACTAAAGCTATAGGTTTTCATCTGTTTTTTATACTTAAACATCAAATAATTTATAACGCAGAACTGTAAAATATATATAGAACACTGCATCAATCACATAGAAGTATAAGTGCTGTTCAGCATTTCTGTAAATCCTCCATTAAACCTAGATTTGAGGCCGAACCAAAGACTTATATGGATCAAGTCATGGTCACTTGGAACACTGAGAGACATAAAACGCTGTGTTATTTCATGTCAAGATTATTTGTAGCTCCCTTCATTATTTCAAAGAATATTAGTGACAAATACAGTGCATTGCACAATAAAGCCAGTACTTATGCCCTTAAATTCAGGAGGCAACTGCTAAACACGGACTGGGAAATCAGCTGACCCGAGTCCTGAGGTATTTCACACAACCAGTACACTACGAACGTAAACACAGAAAGTACACAACGTACACAGATGTGTAACTTTCAGCAACATCATCAAGTAAGAAGGAATTAACTACTTGAATACTGATAATGTCTTGCTCTGCACGTCTACATTCCCTGTCAGGCTCTGTAACATACCATAAGCCACTTCTCAAGACATCAACCACTACATGTTCTGAATGGAAACACACAGGAAAAATGAAACATCAACTACTATATCCTAAACGGTGGCTGAAAGTATAAAGCCCATGTATCACCTAGAACCACTTCAAAGCAGCACAAAACTTTACTAAAGTAAAGAAACAGCAGAGAAGAAAATGTGTGTGTACACTGCCCTCATACTTACTTGAGCAAGACTTTGGAGATGTGCATTTGAGGAGAATTAAGCAGAACATTCAAGAAATTAATGGCTCGATATGGTTCCCAATCAACTCGAGAAGAAACTGATACATTAAAATATGCATGATATTTTGATTTAACAACTTTTGACTCCACGTACAATTTGAAAAGTACTGTGCTGTCAAAGCACTCACAACTTCTAGTCTTTTGGCAAAGGTAACAAATATCAAACATCTGCAGGGCTGTTGTGAGTTCATGAACTACAGAAATAAAAAATATGCCTTCTTTTGGTAGCCTAGTTCTTATGTAAAAATCCAAAAATAATACACCCTAGTAACCACATCCACAAGGAACCAGATACTTGGCCCCAAAGTAAGACAGAGCAACATAGGGCTTATGGCAACTACCACTGCTAATGTAGGCTCCAGCACTTATGTTAGAATGAAATCAAGCATAGCAGAGCTCAGCCTTTCCAAATCATGCGTTGGTTTGGGGGGAGGTAGAGGATTCTGTGTCAACGTCTTTAATAAAGCAGATGTGACTCACTGCACTCTCACTTCAAATCATAAACTGAGGTTTCTCTTCTTTCTCTGAATTACTGGCGGCAGCACTGGGGCCAGTAGCACTGGGGCAGCAATCCTTCATAAGTTTTTGCTCAGTACAATAATTTCAATTAAATTATATTACTTGATACTGCAGTTTTGTTACACAAATCCTGACTTTAGTTTCTCTCCTTAGTACTTTGCATCCTTATTCACCTTATCTTCTGCAAGTACTGATCACAGAAAAAGATGGAACCAATTTAATCAGTATATCATCCCCATAAATCTTCCTAAGCTGCATTTTCTTCTCATTGAAGAACACATTTCATTTATAAGTGTTGTTTCAATAAAACCAAGTAATCAAAAATATCTTTGCTTAACATACTTCTAATGTTGAAAGCATCTGTTAGGTCATGTTAGGGTTTGAGGTTTTTTAATTATTATTTTTACATGGATGAGTAAAAGCAATTTTTCAAACACTTCCTTGCATCTTTCCTTTTCCCATTTAAATTACTCAACCTAAATTCAATAATAGTCCAGTAGAATTTCAACATCTTGTATCCCCATAGTGGCCTGCTCAATTATTTCTAGAAATATCCTGGAAAAGAATTAATGCCAAACAGTGCTCTTAAGTTTGCAACATTCAAATGCTGTATTTGAAGTTAGAAATTTAGAACTTGTCTTATTTACATTTCCCTGCCAAAATCTTGCATTCAGTCCCATGATGATTTTTTGCTTCATGTGAGCTTTAATTATAAATTCAAGGGAAAACTCCTATGTAAGTAGATTCTCTGTTTCAAGGGTCAAGGTATGCCAAGTGTATCTACCATTTGTGTGAAGCCTATGCACTGTCCTGCTCTCTTGTGGGAGGCCTGTTTTCTCTGCAACGAGGTTCAAACCACTTTCCTATTCTGTCTTCCAAGTACACCCTTTTTTATTCCCTCCTTTTGTATTTTTGGGCTGTCAATTCCACTGCCCCATCCTTCCTGCCCTGAAACTGACTAGAATATCTAAGAGCTACACTCTATCAAATTCTGATACTCCGAATTTCAAAGCCGAATTTTCCATTGACACAAGGTGAATTCCACTAACAGTCAGGGTCAGAGGGCAGCAGTGTGTAACCAGCATTACTCTTTAATTTGGGATATGAGCCAGCCTCATGCAGGGCACATCACACAGAGCATATATCTGTGCACATGGTGCCCAGGGACAAAAAGAACCAAACTTCAAACTCAAAACCCAAACCTTGAAGTCAAAAAACTCACTCCAGAACGCACGCTCCTGGTAACTCAGACCAACCCACTTTCATCTGAGACTACTTGATGAATAAAATAAATTTGACAAATACTGTATGCATATATTACAGGTATTTACTTCTAAAGCAAAAAATATTGAAAATACTAAAAAATATTTATCATTTCTGCTGCAAACATTAGCTTTTCTCTTAGAAATGACACTTGACCACTAACATCTATGCAAATATTTTCATTTTGATAAAATTAAAATTAAGACAGTAGAGAAACTTCACAATTTTTCATACTTTATTCCATAGACATAGACTATTACGTTGTTTGCAAAAATTCTTAAAAATTTAACAGTGTAAATGACTGTAAATTTAAGTACTGTCAATAAAGAAGCTTCTATTTCCATTACAGTTTGGTGGAAACAGGAATATTCAGTGAAAAACAGCTAAATTATTCCTGAGAGATATCTATGCCCCTGAAAGCAGAATGCTGTCTTCTGAAACTGTCATTACTTTCTCATTTGAGAAACAGACTGCAACTGCACCTCTGCAGCTATACAATGATATCCTATATAGAACACTGCTATCCAACATTATTTGTTTAAAATGTTATGGGCAGCAGATGCAACCAGCACTAGTGTTCAGCTGTGCAGCTATTAGTGTTGCAATAAGGTGTGGGATGAGGTGGCAGAAATGACAATTACAGAACTAGTACTATTATTTTAAGCTGAAATTTTGTAATGTCTGATCCAGAGATTCCTAAAACCCTTCGTAAAAAAAAAAAAAAAAAAATGAAACTATGTTAAAGAAATGAACCTCAAGAAGGGCCAGAATGAGAAGCACGGGAGCACCCAGGCTCCTGTGCATCTGTGCACATCTCCACACTGTACTGATCACTGCCAGTAGTGGGAGGTGGCTCACTGCAGTTCACTTACTGCATATACCCGACACCAAACGGCTCAGTGGAGACAACCTAAATATGAAAGCACACATCTTTCATGGCAACAGCCATGCCATGTTTTGGGTCATGCTTAGCAGCGTGCAAGGCTACCATCACAGAGCCAGAGATGCAGGCTATTCCCTGTAGCCTTGTGTGTATTAATTGTAACAATGTTCCTTCTCTTCACAGTGTTTCACAGAATCACAAAACAGCTGAGGACAGAAAGGAGTTCTGGCAAGCATCCAGTCCAAACCCTTGCCCATGCCAGTTAGAGCCTGTTGCCCAGGACTGCATCCACATGGCTTTTGAGTATCTCCAAGGATGGAGAGAGACTCCACCACCTCTGAGAAACCTGTGCCAGTTCTTGGCCACTGTGATAAACTGTCTCCTCAGCAAGGCTGCTGATGACATCAAGCTGACAGTGCAGCTGACACTCCCGAAGGGTTGGATGCCATCCAAAGAGACCTGGACAGGCTCAAGAGGAGGGCGCATGGACTTGAGATGAGGTTCAACAAGACCCAGTGCAAGGTGCTGCACCTGGGCTGGGACAGCCCTCGTTATCAGTCCAGGCTGGGGATGAAGGGATCGAGAGCAGCCCTGCGAGAAGGACTTGGGGGAGAGGCTGGACGTGATCTGGCCATGAGCACTCACAGCCCAGAAATCCAAACGTGTCCTGGGCTGCAGGGGAGGGAGGGGATTCTGCCCCTCTGCTCTGCTCTGCTGAGACCCCACTGCAGTGTCCAGCTCAGGGGTCTCAGCATAGGAAAGACAAGGACCTGTCGTATCAAGCCCAGAACGGGGCCACGAAGATGATAAAAGGGAAAGAACACATCTCCTAAGAGAATTGGGATGGTTCCGCTTGGAGAAGGCTCTGAGGAGACCTCATTGTGGCCCTTGGTACCTGAAGAAGGCCTACAACAAAGCTGGAGAGGCATTTTACACCATGGCTTGTGGAAATAAAACCAGGGACAATGGTTTCAAACTAAAAAACAGCCAATTTAGTCTGGGTATGAGGAACAAATCCTAATTTGTGGTACTGGTGAGGCACTGGAACAGGTCGCCCAGAGATGTGGTGAATGTCCCACTCTCTGTCCCACCCTCTGAACCTCACAGTTTGAAGGTGCTGGAGCTGTTCAACATAAAGAATGAATCCTTTTCATAACAAAAATATTAGGCACTTTGATTGCCACATTACAAAAAGATGTTGCTACTGTCAATTTGCAGTTCTCTACTATATTTTCTTCTCATAAGTGAAAAGAATTAGATAATTTATTCAAGACCATGTGTGGCTGAAAACAGGCTTAGCCTGCATTCTTGTGCAGCATCCAGTGAACTGAGGCTGTTGTTTTTTCTCAGAAAGGTGTCAAGGACAGGAGTAAGAAACACTTATTTTAAAGAACTGTTTGATGAAAGATGAGAGAATATTTTATTTATTTCAGTTTAACAATTTATCTAGAAACAAAGTATTTTCTTGGCAGACAAATAAGCTGTAGCATTCCAGCAGGCTGAAAAGCTCAGCTTCACCTTACTCCTCTGCACCATATCTCATGTCACAGTAACATATGCTTTGAACGCATTCAATATTTTGTGTTCCTCTCTGTCTGACAGTACTGATTTTACGTGAAATATTTTTGTGGCATGAAAAAAAAAAAATTGCACTAATTAATCCTTTTATGTTTTAACTTTTAAGCCATGTTTTCTCCCTTGCCTTTGTTAAATAGCATGGAAATTGCACAGTGAAAGAATTAGATATTTGACAGATGTTTTCAAACTATATCCTTAGATACAGATCAGTTTTAGTGTTTTCTGCGGGTTTGGGGGTTTTTTTTGGTTGGTTGGTTGATTGTTTTTTAATGAAAAAATCAATTTCTGTGTTAAAAAATTACTAAAATCTGATGTGCGACTGTACTTTTTGTCAAATTTCACTCATACAATATAATACCCTAATAAGGTTCACTGACTTCATTTTCAAGCATATGGAGTAACTTAACAATTAATCTGACAAACCAAAATAACCCTTATTACATAAACTAAAAAAAAAAAAATCCCTAACCAACAACCAAACCAAGAAACTCTTAGCAGTGCAAGGATCTTCCTTGATATATTGAAAAAACATACACATTCCTTCTCTTAAAAATAATTCCAAATCCTTTTAACAGAGTTGGATTGTGTTTTATACATTATAGTGACCTTACTGTTATTGCTGATATTTCATTCATATAATTTCACTTTTTTCCCCCCATAATTGTGCTCTAGATTCAATGTTTTGATACAGAACATTTTAAAATGCTCACTTCTAACATTGCTCCTTTAACCCAGTCTCTCATCTGCATTTTAACACTTGCAAAAATGTATGGCCTGGATATGATGGCTCTTTAAGGCTGAACTTAATCAAATTTGGAATAGGGACTATAAAATTAATTTTTGGAGTGGAAATTTGCCAGAAGTCTCTCTGACACTCTATTGCCCTTTCTACAATTCCTTACAGAGGGGAATTAAATAGTGAAAGAGTCAGTTAAACTCCACAGAAAAGCAGACTACCTCAGTACAAAGAAGAAGGGATACACACCCAGATGCAGAGCATCCACCAACAAACCTGCAGGAGGCATGAAGTGGGCATGCAGTCGTGAATTAATGTCAGCATGTGTACACATATCCATGACAGTGCAAATCTAGAGAGGACTGTTAAAAATAGCAGTGGAGACAGATGAAAGCAGACTTCAGCATGGTTTAATAATCTGTGCAGAAGACTTGGAAAGCCCTCTCTTAAGTCTAGGCTTGCATGTCTTCACAACACATACAGATCAAAGCAATAACAGAGCTGTCTGCATGTCCTGCAATCACACTACTCTACTGCAGTGTAGACACATCCAGAAATAGTGCTACTGTAGATATGTTCATCTAAAAACTGCATTTGCAAAAAGCAAAGCCTGGAAGCATACTGTAAAGCATATGGGACCTGATGAGGAACATATGCTGGAGAGAGTGTCCATTTTGCTAAATTCCATTAGCTGGAACTGTGCTAATTCTTCCCTCTATACAACCTCCTTCCTGTGTATTCCTGGAGGACTTCCTTTATACTCCTGTACCATGTGTTGGTTGGCCTCTCCTGTGGGGATTCACAGAGTCAGGCCAGACTAACCTGAACCTTCAGGGACAGCAATTCACCCAGCTTTACCATCTGATGAAGAGACACCGTACACTCTACAGGCAGCTGGGGGCAACCTTGTGACATGTAAACAGCACTCCACTCCAACACAGTACCAACGCTGGGTTCTGAACCCCTAACCCAAGCAGGCATATTAGTTACCTACTGATTCAAGGCCAGTCGTTTCAGAAGAACATCAAGACACCAATGCCTTTATCTATTAGTGCTGCTAACAGGCACAGAACTTACTGTGATGCAGAAACCCAGAGCTGATAAAATCCTTCAAATTCAGGACCTCCTCTCCTCCAACAGTGGTTCACTGCATGGCAGCAACACTACACCTACTCTACAGGTTCTACCCTCTACTGGCTACAAACCACAAACCACGACAGACACTACATCCTCTCAAGGATGGCTTACTAGCTTTTGTCCAGCAAGTGACCAAAGGGATCCACGCATGTTCTCTGACTGCATAGTGAATGATTCACTCTGAGGAGATTTTGTGTGCATTTTGCTAAATCACAACCAGAAGATAATTTAAGAAGGAATGCAGTTATTCAGCACACTTTGCTGCCTTACCAGGAGAGTATAAGGACACACAAGAGCTAGCATTCACTCGGACAATTAAAGACCTTGTAGGAATTGTATCACAGCAGCAGGGATTACATACAGGCTGATTCACCACAGGAAGAAGCAAGCTAGTGAAATATATAAAGTTTTGGGTGCAGGGGTAAACATTCTGTGCTGCTGCCTGTCTCTTTGCAGAAACCCTGAGCACATGCACAGTTGTGCTCCAATTACTTGTCTGGACCTGAGCGTCTCATCACTCTAACACAGCAAAACCTCCAGTCACCAGGCAGTGCCATTCCAGCAAATTCCACTAAACTGGGAGAAGCTGCTGCCTCCATTGAAGAGATGCCCTGCAGACACCTTGACAAATTATAAGGCTGGGCAATCACCAATCATATGAAGCTTAGCAAGGGCAAGAGCCTATGCACCTGGGACAGGGCAACCCTGGCTATAAGGACAGACTGAGAGGCTGGAGAAGGAATGAAAGGTCCCATGGAACAGGATCTGATGGTTCTGATCAAGAGCAAGTTGACTATGAGTCAAGGGTATGCCCTGGCAGCCAAAAGGCCCAGCCGTATCCTGGGGTGCATCAAGCACGTGGAAGAATTCCTCCACCTTATAAATGTGAATTTGGTACCTACACTAGCATTATTCTCAGTTCTTGTCAACAAAAGAACAATACCCCACATCCTGGCGTGCATCAGGCCCAGCATCACCAGTCAGGCAAGGGAGGGGTTTGTCCTGCTCTGCTCTGCACTGGGACAGCCTGACCTCGAGTGCTGGGGCAGTTCTGGGTGCCACAATGTACAGAGGATCTGAAGGTACTAGAGAGTGTCCTAAGGAGAACAACGAAGATGGTGAAGGACCTTGGGGTGAAGCCATGTGAGGAGTGGCTGAGGTCACTTGGTCTGTTCAGCCTGGAGAGAGGAGACTGAGGGGAGACCTCACTGCAGTTACAGCTTCTCTGTGAGGGGAAGAGGAGGGGCAGGCACTGATCTCTGCTCTGTGGTGGCAGTGACAAGACACAAGGGAATGGCCTGAAGTTGTGCCTGGAGAAGTTTAAACTGGATATTAGGAAAAGCTGCTTCACACAGAGGGTGAAGGTTCTTCACCCAGGGAAGTGGTCACAGAACCAAGCCTGTCAGAGTTTCAATGTTAATGAGAAGCAAATAATTAATGATGTAAGTATAACTCATTTTCCTGGTGATTTCATTCTGTAACTCAAGGTAAGTTTTTGGCCATGTCCTAGCAACAAGCACAAATATTGTACTTTATCCAAAGCTCAGCATATGAGTTTGCAAAATTGTAATATCCTAGACATTAACATAATTCAGATACATAACCTAAGACTCTTTCCATGTAAAAAGAGGAGAAATGAGTATACTTATACTTACCACAGTAGAAAGTGGGTCAGGGAATATGACACAGCTTATTTACCTTACTAGTACTCTTCTGCGTCTGTGTGTGGTATATTTCCCAGATATATTTTGCTTTATTTTGTTTGGGTTTTGGTTTGGTTTGGGTTTTTTTGTTTGCTTTTAAAAGCATCTTGGAGAAAGCTTTTACAAATATTCAAATAAGTGTCTCAACAGGCTGACAACTTCAATATTTAAAATCTTGAGCCCATTCAAAAGCAGCTCATGGGATCTTCATGAATTTACTACAGTTACTCAACTGGAACTGACAGCATAGCATATCAAAGGCAGAATATTTACATCTGAATTTTAGAAAAAGAGAGGTATGAGGTACGTACATGCACATATAAGCAGTTAAAGGTGTTTCCTAATTCTAAAAAAAAAAGAGGCCAGTCAGTATGGCAAGATCCTGCAAAAGAACTACATGGATGAATAACCCGCAGAGAACCACAGCTCCAAATCACAGTCACGTGCATGCCCCTGTCATGTGCATCACAGATCACAGAATGGCTGGGGTCGGAAGGAACCTCTGGAGATCATTGAATCCAATCCCTCTGATGCTCACCCAGAGCAGGCTGCACAGGATCATGTCCAGGCTGGTCCAGGAAGGAGACCTCACAACCTCTCTGGGCAGCCTATTCCAAGAAAGCACAGCCTGATTTGTAGTCACAGATGTAAACAAGTTGGTTAAAATGGGGGGTTGAAGGGAAGTGCTAAGTTCCTGATTAGAATTGTATTTTAAATGGAAAGCTCCAGATTGATACAGTAACAATAAAACAGAAGGGGGAAGAAGGGGGAGGATTTATATATAAGAAGAGGTCATGTAGTACATTGTATTGAGTTTAAAAGATAAGTAAGACAATGCTTTTTTATCTGGTATAAACAAAAATAATGCCAGCAGTTTGACTGCAAACAAGAACTGAGGAGGAAATCGAACTGAAAAGGAAATGCTTACAGCAAACCTCACAAACCTAATGCTATGTTTTAACCAGAAAAAATACAAGCACTGTTTCATAATTCTTTATGAAGTGCAAATCAACCATATTCATATTCAAAATAAGCTTCTGTAAACACTCCTTAGCATAAAAGAAAACATACCTAATGAAGGATGGCCCCAATTGCCAAACTGTGACAGCTGAATTGTACTTTTCTTTGATACCTCTAAGACCTTCTGACCTATGAATCACTTGGAGCTTTACTGTAGAAGATGAAATCACAGTTCCACCTTAGACAGGTAAATAGCAGACAATATTTCTACCACAAAAATTAATTAATTATTCTCCCCCCACCCCCCCACGTTTAAAACTCTCTTAAGGACTTAAATCAATAAAGTATCTGATGCATATGTTCTATCTTCTTGTTTCCAATGGTTCCACTGTGCATATAAATCTATTGCAGAACCACATTTGCATTTAAAGAGAAATTCCCTTGTGTTTACTATGCACCTGCTCCATGTAAGCCTATCTTGTCTACCTCCTTTGAGAAAAAACAGATCTGCCAGAAAGAGAGAGCACAGACACAATGCTACTCCAAATCCTCTTGACAATTATCTAAATGCCATTTCCTTCAGTTTAGTTTAGTCATGGTCCTATTTGGATAAGAGTTGAAAAGAATTACTATTTGCCCTTCCAAAATCCAATGTTTCTCAACTTTTTCTAACATATTTTTCATTTTGACAATGAACATATAGGTTTCAACTGTAAAAAAAACCCTGTATTTGCTAATCAACACACTGTAAAGCACTGATTACTTACAGACTTGCACATAAAAAATATAAACTTTTCTTTGTTTTACTTGGCATTAATTTTAATTATCATGGCTGCATAAGGAAGGATGAGAATATTCTCCTCTTGACATCTACCTGAAACAAGATGCAGATTTATTCTAGTAAAGTTGAAATTTAAAAAATAATCGTTCCCTGCCTCCTTGGTCATGTTTTATGGGTTGCCTCTGGAGCTTCATGCACACAAGCAGAGACAGACAAGGGTGCAGACAAAGCTCTGCTACACACCTCACCTAGTCAGCTGAAAGGAAACGATTAAACGCCGGATGAGGGAGACAACTTGCTGCATGGCACAAAGGCTGCCGAACTACTGGTCTTTGTGCTCATGAGGTGCAGCATCACCACTCCAAACTGTGTCTCACAAGGACCATCATCCCTGCACCACTGCCAACAGGACTTCTGTGCTGCTGCCTGTGACAGAGGAGCCACCCCATGGGGCTGCCTCTGGCTGTCTGCTCCCCCTTCCTTGCCAGCACGTCCTCGCACATGGAGGCAGCGCTACTTGCGTGTCGCCGTTTCAGAGCACAGATGCTATAGCAGCTGCAGCAGCCCTGTCATGCTTTCCCCTTCCTGCTTCTAATCAGACAAGTGTCCAAGGACAGAGCTGCTGTGGAAGTAGGTACAGGTCTGAGACATCCTGGAAGAGGACTGTGAGAAAGACAGCTGTGACAATGCGGGTGGTATTCCACCTCAGGTGCGTGTGGGATGAAGACTTCTTGCACTTATGGAGTCCACATAGAACAGATTTCAGCTGCCAGGAAAACTGGATAATTGGGAAGCAGAGGGACACTTCATAGTTTTTCAAGCTCTGCTGATGCCCAGTTAAGAAACAGTTACAAAACATGTAATATTCGGGATCATGGTTTTGCAATTATGAAAAAAATGATTTATCACTTATTCACAGTACTCCATGAAGGGACTGAATCTTCAAGGGTACCTTCAGTCTCCTTGTCCAAGCAGTCTAATTTTACATGCAACTCTTTGTAAACTTGGAAGCTGGCCCCAAAGAACTCATGACATTTTTACTTTCCATGTTGCTGTCATCAGAGAAAAAAATATTAAGAAAAGCAGCTTCTAGCTAATGTAACCTACAATCTTCTACAGAACTTCCTTACCTGAAAAACTGCCCATCTCCTTATGCCAAAATGACACTTAAAAGCATTTTGAGTAGCCTGCACTGGACTGCTTGCTCGAAAAAGGAGGTTTTTTTTACCAGGCTCCTTGAATTTGGAGCTGACTCTACACTGGGCCAGTACTCTGATGCAGTCCTATTTTACTCACTTTTTCAACAGGCTACAAGTCACACACATGCTTTCTGCAGCAGATTGAATCAATGACACAGACCAGAAATCACAAACATCTGAAAAATAAGTGAACTGCCAGTTTAAGCCAGTGTAAGTGACTGTACTAAGCAGAATGGTTGGTCTGCTTTGACCAACTTTGACACATGAAAACATGCAGAAATTAAGCATACCACACGTTACAAAGGGAGCCTTTTCACTACAGGCCTATTCACACATGGGCTACAATGATGAGGCAAGTGTCTCTGACAACTGAACAGGTCAAATTCTCATTGTTTTATTCAGATGAAAAGTGCTTCTCACTGTGTTTGAGCTACCTCTTGAGTGACCCCTCAAGCCTGCTCTTGAAACCAGTTTTTCAGCTTACCTGCTAAATCTTCAAAATATGGCTCCAGTATTGCACAAGGCATATTTGCAGGCCTACCAGTATGAAGACAGAAGTGGCATACCAAGTTCACCAGCCATGAGCCCATACATGAGCTAGCTGCAGAGGATTTTGGGGTGAAAAAACTCATGTTTATGGGTGGCAGTAAGGCCATGCTTTTTATGGCTTGCTGGAAGCACATGCAGTGCACATAACTCCTAAATTCAGCAAGGGCAGGACACCATTAAAAGTCTGCTACAGCATGCTACACAAGGCTAAATGCATGCACATCATTCAACATAATTTCTGGCTGCAGGATCAGTGCTATTTGCACAAAATATAAAATTATCTTGATTTCCCAGTGCTATGATTGCATATATTTCTCATCCATTTAAATAAGAAAAAGGTCCAACAGTCAAGTGATTTGCTTCAGAATTATTTTTAAAAGCTTTTTTTCAGTTACCTTTTGCTGTTGGAATGCTGAGGTATAAAATGAGACTAAGATGCTAAGATTTTCCATGGAAAGCCCAGGCACTAGCAGTTTTTTTGGTGGGTTTTGAGGTGAGGGGACTTTTCGAGGACCAGTTGTAACTGATTAATATCTCTGTAAGAGATGTGGCTTTAAGCCAACCATTGAAAGTGCTCTGAGGTGATAACACTGACAATGAAGACTGAGACTGTTTAGGTGCTGGTTTGTATCCGGTACCATCAGAACCTGATCCTCGGGATCCTCTTTATATAAATTACATCTGCTCACATAAAACACTCATTGATGCGGGTATGAAAAAGGTTTGATCCCTGCTGCTGCAAAAACACGATTTTGGATTGACCCACGTATAAGCCTTGGAGCATGTTTCTACCAGACAACTTGGCATTTGTTTCCCCGCAGTTACAAACATGCAACTCCTACTTGATTTTCTTCCAGATTTCGGCTTGCCCGGCGGGACAGGAGGGCGCTGACGGCCGGGTGCCCGCCCGGACGCCCGGCTCCGAGCAGAGCAGCGGCAGATCTGCGGCGGCCGCGAGTGTCAGCGGCTTACACGGCGCTACAAGGGGTTCGCGGCGGCACTTCGCAGGGCTGACATCACGTACGCGCTCAGCCCCAGCGAAACCCCCCGCGTTTAGCCCTGATTTCATGCGGAAAGCACTTCCCCGGGGCGGGCTGGCGGGGACGGGGACGGGGCTCGCCCCCCGCCGCCGCTCCCGCCTGCCGCCCGCGTCTGCCG
>VZSE01006618.1:648739-750930 GCA_013398275.1 Promerops cafer
GGCCCTGCCCGGCCCTGCCCTGCCCGCGGAGCTGCCTCCGCCACCGCCGGTTCTCCGCGCCCCGCGGGTCCTGCGCGCGTGGGGGGCGATTGCCCGCGGCGACTGAAAACGCTGCTCCGGCGAGTCCGGTGCGAGGCGCCTGGCACGCCGCTGCGCTAAAAATAATGGAAATGCAAAGCTCGAACCTGAAAATGCCGAGTTCAATCCGCTCACATCTGTTTAAAATAAAACTCTGTGGGTTTGGGGGTAGATTTTTTTATTATTATTATTTTGTCTGCCATAAAACCTGGAAAGCCTCGCTGCTTCGCTCTGGTTCATAGGTTCACGAGGACAGAGGCGGTGGCGTCCTTGTACACCCTCCCATCGCGCTGGTTCCACCGGCATTGGCGAGAAACTAGCGTTTTCTCACACGGTGCTGCTAAAGGTGTTTCTGTCCCCCGCCGCTGCAGGTGCTCGATGAGCCGGGCAGAAACCCGCCGGCTGTCCCTCAGACACTGCAGGGGTGCACGAAGAAAGGAGTCCTCCAAACCGGTTAGCCCGAGTAATGCCCTGCCACCGAGGCATCGGATGGCAGCAGGAGGCGAGCAGAAAAGTGAACTCTTTGGCTGGGTTTTCCTCTTTGTGATGTAGCCTGTTTTATTTCCCCCTTACTTTTCATAGGCATATTTTCCATCCTGTCTCTTAAAGTCTATTCCTTTCTTTACCTTTCCACCTTCCACTGCATTTGTGTGCTTTTACCTTTCAAACACAGAACATCTTAAATTTCATTTACTCTGATGAGTGAAGGCTGCAAAAGCCCGAGAGATGTATATAGGAGATTCAAGTGAATTTATGCTAGTTTGGCATTTTGGAAAACTACTGCCCACAGAACACACAGAGCACACTCAGCAGTACCACAAGCATGCCCACATCAGTCAGCACATAGCACTGCTCTGGACGAGTGTCTCTGGAAATGGGGAAAGCAGTTCAGTCTCCAGCTAAGTAGGTCTCTGTTCTTTCTGTAGGGATTTCTAGTGAAAGTGCCTAAACTCCACTACTCTCCCCATTTTAATCCTGCTTAGTCCTGAGACACAGTCATCAGACAGTAACAACCTTGAGAAGCTTGTCATCTGAACCCAGCAGCTTCAATGTGAAAGGAAATACAGTCTTCCATGGTACATTACTTGAGCTATCTAGGAGCTGCAGCATCGTGCATTTTCAGCTTATTTAACATACTTGCCCAGAAGTGCAAAGCTTTTATATTTCTTTCTTTTTAAATTACATTTTTAAGATGTGTAGAAAACAAACTTGAATATGAATTACAGTGATGGATTCTAATGTTCACGTACAAAGCCAACTATGTGGTGCAGTACTATCTTAACCACCTGTGCATATTGAATGAGGAGAAAGGAGTACTTTGGACAGGTCTTCTGCTTTTATGCCATTCACTTTTAGGAAAAGGATATTTGGATACTGCACATTTCTCACTTGTACATATATGGAGATTAGTAACCATTTGGGGTATTTGTACTGCACTTGATTAGGTGGTTTTATTCAGGAATGTTGGTCAGCTGTGTGTGATTAAATGGTTTGAAAGGAATGCAGGTCAGCTCTAGAACACAACGTCATATAGGAGTATGACAAACAGTGTTGATGAAAAAACAAAACAAAAAAAATCTTATTTTAATTTAGAGTCTATAAATACCATTCATATGCAAATACAATTTGTAAGATAAAAGCTTGCCAAGCGTCTTTGTATGTGTTATATATTAGTATCTCAATTAGTACTGATAACCCTGTTTGTGTATGTACTTCTGAAATCATTGCTGAAAATATTGTTTAAATAAGAAGTGCTGATTAGGCTGTATGACTGTAAAAACCCTTACATTACAATATACAACTTCAGTTCTTGTAAGAACTTCAGGATGGATTTTTACTACCAGTTATGTGGCCCCATCATTATTTTTTGTGTAAAATAAAATCACGGAATGTTAGCTCTCTTCTTGCTGTGCACGCAGATACAAACATTTGCTGAAATAGTAAAAAACTTGTCATTGATAATCCCATTCCCAATGGAGTAAAGTGATTCAAAAATGTGTTACCCGTTGTTTTTCTAGTATGTCTCTGCAGGATCATTTAGTGGCTTGTTGACCCTCAGTATTCCTACATGGTGAAGCCAAGGCCAGTATTTGTGTCAGCTGCAGAGTATGGCTGGATGCACCTGAGAACAGACTGATCTGTGGCCCACATCAAGGGCCCATGGCAGTCAGCAGCAATCACAGATCACATACATTGACTTTAATGAACACAAGACAAAACCCTCCGTTACTTTTGAAATTCTTCTAGGAGGTGAGTTTGAGACAGATTTAAAGGGGTGGTGCTTTGTGACACTGCTCATGAAGACATGACCACATGATACTTAAGGCACAAAGCCCATGAGACATTTCCTGCAGATTTTCTGTTCCTATGCAGGACCAATGCTAGTGTCTCTGTATTTGTTCCTGGATGTGTGCAGCAGTCTTGTGAAGCAAAAGGTAGACAGGAACAGAAAGGAGGCAGCAGAAGCCTGGAAGAGATGAGCCCAGCAACATACATTGCCATTTTTTCCAGAGCATTAAGGCTGCGAATCAGTGTTGTACAGGTAACTCTTAACAGTTGGTAACCTTAGGGGCTTAATGTAATTAATACATACAGGCAGCCTGTGAACTTCCAGATGGTGACCTAGGTCTGCTGATGTATCGTATCTCCACCAAGGAACATCTCCAACAGTATCATATTAAGCAAAACCTAGCAATTACAGTGTAAAGGTACCTCCTGAAATAACGAAGAACAAGCCTTAGTTCAGTCAAATGATGAACCGTGACGACTCACTGTCATTCAAGGCAGTCATTGGGGCACTTAGATATTCTCCTTAAAAAAAAAAAAAATCAAAAAGTTTAAAAACACATTTAGCTTTGAGAATCAGTAAGAGCAGCTACCATTTTTAGAGTATGGCAGAGTTTATGTACTGATTTCAAAAGAGTGAGTCCAAACCAGGTGAATTGTTCCTGGCTTCACCTTCAGATTCTGAGTGGATGTAAACAGGACACAGACCAAGTCAACTGTGCATCTAACTTTCAAAAAGCATAATTCCTAATTTTTCCCACCTCCAGTCTACCCTGCAATACATATATATAAAATATTTTGCTCAATTTGGAAAAAAAATTAATTCTTAGAAGCACATAAGAATACAGCAAATAATGGTATAGGCACAATTCTGTTAGGGTGAGAAAATGGTGACAATTTTTCATAGACTGCTGGAAGTAATGACCTACTGTTTCACCTTGATTGTGACAAACAGTACCGCACATATGCTGACGAGTAAGTCAACAACCTTAGATTCATGGAACTGCTACATCTGAAGGAAAAATGAGACTACATAGCTAGGACTGCAATAAAAGAATTGTTTTTCTGCTGTGTTTTTTGCATTGTTTTCAGTGCTTGTAATGCCTGAACCTGATCTGTTAGCCCACAGTGGGCCAATCTCACATCAACAGAATTCAGAAAGCAAGAGTTTACCTTGAAAAGAATGCAGATCAGCTCCTCATCCATAAGAAGAGAGAGTCTTACAAAACCACAAATAATTATTTCAAAACCATCTTTCAGTGCATATAGTTTTGTTTCTGGGATTGGGCAGAAAGTATTTTCTGCAATCTTAAGAGGCCATTTAGCTGGCAGCATCGTGGGCGGAGAGGAGACTCAAGCCTGGGCTTTATTAAATGCTTTTTATTTGCTCTATTCTGCTGGATAAATCACACAGAGAATTTCACAATGTGACATCCAAGGTCCTGCTCACACATTTGGCGCAGCTGTGCAGAAGAACTTAACATGGTATGTATGGTTGGAAAGCTAGTACATGGCATTACTGCATCAAAAGGTCAGGGACAATTACCATAATCAGCTACTCTGATTTCTGGCATAAAGCCCCACAATTCCTTGTTGTACTAGAGAATGTTTTTCAGAAAGTGATCTAATCTTGATTACTACACTCCTAACAACGTTGCTGTAATAGATCATTAGCTTCACTGTTAAATTATGCATGCTTTGTCCATCTTCTCATTCAGCTTGAGTTTTGAGATTCTGACTTTGCCCAATGTAAATAGGAAGCTATCCATTCTCATAGGTTTTCTTACCATCTATGTATTTACAGTATGTTTTCAAGCCCCTTTCCAAAAGTTTTTTTGATAGATTATAAAGGATTTCTTAAAACTTCCATGATATTTTGACAGTAATACAAGCCCACAACTTTGAATTTGTGAATATTTGACATCACAGATTTTCATTCTGAAAATTAATTTTGGCAAACTGGAAAGCTTCTAAGTGTGATCCTCACAACAAATTACAGATTGTAATAAACCTTCCTCTTTTTTTTCTATCCATTATTCCTCTGCTTCATGTACCAAGACCACCTGTGAATATGGCCACATTAGCAAGCTGCCACAAGGCAAGACAGAATTTGAAGCAATGGATTACGTGTCTGCTCCATGACTCTCCTGGTGTAGCTCCTTCTCCCTCCCATGCTGAAGCCAGATCACTTGCTAGGGGAATGCTCCTGTTTAAGGGGCGAGTGAATTTGCACTCTTCAGAGGATGACAGCATGCACAGAAGCAGATCCCACAAAGCAGCTGAACCCGACCCGCTTCTGCATTATCTTACAGCATTAGAGCTTTGTGGGATTACTTGGCTACTGTTTTATACTGGGAATATGTGTGGTTGGCTGTCCAGAATTACAATCCAGTTTTCTCCCATCCTGGATATATGACACGCATTCTCTGATGTGACCTCATCAGGCAAGAAAAACAAGGAAGAAGAGTTGTTTTTTTAATGTGATTAGAATATAAAGATGTTGTATGGTGCCAATCCAGAGATAAAATAAAAAGTCAAAAGCCTTGGAGTTTAGGTTCAATGTCAATTTACACATATCCTTTTCAATTCATTAGGGGTATGAATGAGTCATTAGAGGAAATCCTGACTGGGGAACACATTAACTTGGATTATGACCAAATATTATATTTCACTCGAGCCTCAAGCAAAATCTGTACCGCCATAAACTTATTGTAAGAGCCAGAAGTGAATTCCGGTCACAGCAACCCTGTGAATTAATAAAAAACTTTATAGCTTTAACCAGTACACCACTACTGATTTGACTGTTTTGAAGATGCCCCAATTAATAACATTATTTTGAGAAAGTTTAAATCCATGCTTACTGTCAGTCCCTTGGCAGAAGACTCGATTTCCTGAATTAGATCAAAGCAAGACATTTCAAACAGTCTTTAAGTAATTGCTAAAATAATGATCTAAAAAACACTCTAGAGAAAACACTCTGTAAACCAGCTGACTGTAATAAAGGCCTGAAAGGAAGGCAAATTCCCATTAAAAAGTTAGGCAGAAAAGCTTCAACTTTGGGGGTTGACCAGTGTATTGGGGCCTGTTACTTCTCTGCTGAATTGAAGAGTTCTACAGTAACTCTCTGTGGAGGGAACAGAGCAAAACAAAGTGTTTCTAAGTGGTTAAAGAGGTGGCTGCTTCCTGTTTTCTTGTCTTACTGAATCTCAGGCAACACATGCAGACATGCAGCTGCACAAAGACACACACATCTATCTGCATATTTGCCTATATGAAAAGAACTTGACACAATGACAGCTAAAACTAGCCTTGAAATTATTCCTTGTAAAGTAAACATCAGTTCTTTATCCCTCTTAGTTCAGTTAGAAGAGAGGGTTCATTTGCTGGGTTAGCTCAACAAATGAGAATATATAGTGGTCTGCTTTGGTTCTTATAAAAGTAAAGGTGCAAACAGTGGCCACACTACTCCCATTACAGACACCCTCATTGTGATGCCTTCTTAACCTCTCAGAAGGCTTCTGTCACGATCAAAGGCACTATTTTGGGTACAAATAGTAACAGAGTTTCAATATATGGAGAGAGATGACAGCAAATAAATGTGGCATTTACACAGAAGGTTGCATACAGGCATTTTGCGAGCATCAACACAAGGCTACAGCCACCTTTAGTAAAGGTGCTGCTTTGTCCTGGAAGAAAGCCAGTTCACTTGTTGCATCTGATCATTGCTGTGATCAGATATTGAGAGTTTCCATCTTCTCAGTTGCTGACAAGATGCTTCTGAACATTAATGTTCACATAAGGAATAAAAATTCCCGTTCACATGACTTCTTATTTGGCAAATTTATGTTTACAGGAGCTTACTAAAAGCACCTATCTGCCTGAGCTTCCTTCTGTAAGATTGGAAATAGTTCTGTGAACAAAGAAAAACATGGGAGAATTCTGCTTTCCTTTACCATAATTAACATTTAGAATTAAAGATTTTTACTTATTACTATACATTCCTACTGGAAAAGGGGAAATGTCTTATGAATCTTCAAGGTGACTTAACCTGACTGCTTTAAGGTTAAGAAATCAAATTTCAGGCTAATTTCTGTACAATCACAGAATCATAAAATGGACTGGGTTTGAAGGGACCTCAAAGATCCTCTAGTTCCTGCCATGGGCAGGGACATTTCCCACTAGACCGCATTGCTCAGGGCCATCCAGCCCAGTCTTGAGCATTTCCAGGGACAGGGCATCCACAGCTGCTTTGAGCAACCTGTTCCAGTGCCTCACCACCCTCACAGCAAACAGTTTCTTCCTAATAGGTAAACTAAACCTGCTCTCCTTCAGTCTGAAACCATTCCCCCTTCTCCTGTCAATACATGCTCTTGGAAAACATTCCTCTCCATTAGGCTGTCTTCAGGTAAGGGAAGGCTGCAGATAGATCACCCTGAAGCCTTCTCTCCTTCAGGCTGAACAAACAGAATTCTCTCAGCCTTTCTGTGTGGAAGAGGTGCTGCATCCCTCTGATCAACCTGGTGGCCTTGCACTGGACTTGCTCCAACAGGTTGACCCCAGAGCTGGATGCAGCCCTCTGGGGACCCCAGAGCTGGATGCAGCACGCCAGGGCATCTCACCAGAGCAGAGCAGAGCAGAGCAGAGCAGAGGGCAGAACCACAGGAAAACCTGCTTTTCTTACCTTGTATAGAGGCAGTTAGAAAAAAGCTTATTTCAGACAGCATTGTCCTTTGGCTCTCCTGTGCTCTATTCCACTGTTTCCTTCCACTGTTGTAATTACCCATCTCTTTGCCATCTTGATATCTAACAGATACCTATTTAAAATATTGGGAACTAAAGAAAAAACAATTTATGTTCCTTTTTCTGTACTACTCTGCTGCTGCTACTAAGTAGTATTTGTCTGCAATAAATAATTCATAAAAGAATCACAATTATAAAGGCATATTAGACTGTGGTACTCTCTGTAAATACCCTTGACAAGAAGATAAGGACTGTGGGTAAAATAGACCAAAACCTAATTAAGAAACAACATACTGTTCTTCATGAGGAAGAGGGCATATTTTCAAAGCACAAGCTGAACTGAAGTCTTAAACTAAATCCCTCTGAACTCAGGATACCCTCTGAAACTGGAATACCAGTTCTCCCCACATGGTCAATAACACAGAATCAACTTTTCCCTCTCCCAACACTCACACGTGCAATTATGAACCAGCAATCACACAATTTGGTAATCATCATTTGAAGTCATCATTTAGTTGTCCTGATACCAAATAGGGTTTCTGCCAAAGAAAACGTTGTTAGTTATTCAAGTAGCATTGTATTAAGCATTCAAAAGGCTTTGAAAACTCAAAACAGCAGTCATGTCCCATGGGACTCACAGTTCGTGTTGTCAATCCATCCTCTGTCCCGTGATCATTGCTGTGATTTACAGAAATAAGACCAGAAAAAATGTCTAAAAACAATATGGGCCAAATAACAGCTGTTCTAAATTGTCATAACTTTTCCAATCAAAGAAGAATGATGTTGATTTACAGCCGTGAAGATTCCAACTCTGATCTTGTATTTTCTTCCTTCCAATATGTCATAAGGAGGATAATAGTAGCCAATGATAACACATCTTGTATGGTATTCTTATTCTCTTTGTATTTGTCCTACTAGTATTGTGTACTACACTAGAGTTATTTTTCTCTTTTCTCCAGCTGTTTCTGTTTCTCCTCCTCTTTCTTTTGTGTCTTTTCCCTTGATATATTATTGTTATTTGAAATGGCAAAGAAACAGGTTCAATTTTTTTTTTTTCTCCAGAAGAAAACAGATTTATTTGAATCTCTCTTGGCAGCATGTTCCCCTCTCATGGGCCACCATGCAAGTACCAGCCTCTGCACTTTGTGACAACTCCATTGTTCTAGATACTGTTTTTTATTGTGGTGTGCCTGCATAATGAGAAAAAATCCAGAATACTTGGCCTCTTGAGAGCTTGGAAAATGAAGATGTGAAATTACATCATCTCCTTCTTCTACACTCTTAGCAATACGAGAGGATCACCAAGGGGTTTGAAACTTATCATCTACTAGAACAGAATTTCCTAATTTCCAAGGAAGCCTTGTGTTAGCATCTCAGTGAATCCTTACATACAATTTGTCCTCCCAGTCCAAGAACTGGAAGCTGGCATGACTGCACTGGGATATGCAAACCTGGCAGATGTTTCCTCCAGAGCTACTATCAGCTGGTACAGTTTAGAAATTCCTTTTGGTCACCTGAAGTGGTTTGGGAGCTGGCCTTAGATCAACATGAGGACCAAGCCATTCAGCCCTCCTTCCCTCACACCCCTTTGTGTGATTGACAAACCCAAACTGAACATCTCAGACAATCTGTGCCAAAAATTAGAGTTTAACCCAGAAACCTACTCAGTCAGATGCTCTATCTGTACTATCAGAATTTGCACAGCAATAGGCTATCACACTCATCAGTCTTTGGAAGATTATCCTGGGCCAGGTATGGTACATTGCAGTTATGAAGCCTGAGGGCTCACATGGTCATGGGTCATCCTCCATTAGCCAAAACAGGCTGTCTCCTGTCCAGCCAAAAATCCCAAGGTGTTTTTTTTTGCCGGCTATTACTTTTTCAATGTCTATTTTAAATAGTGAAGCATGAAAAGGCAAAGTTTAGAACCAGACCTAAGGGTCTGAGGTTAAGTCTTTCCCTTAAGGATGGTATCAGCAAAAATAAAATGTAAGTGGAAGTTTGAGCACTGGAGATCATGGAGGTAACTGTGACTTAGTTAGAAAGGATTTGTCAACTTCAAATTTGTCAACTTCAAGGATAAAATTGACAAAACAAGAGTGATCTGACATTGGTGTGTGCCAAAATCCCGCATCTCCATTTGAAGCCACACAACTTAAGAAAAGCTGTGGAATTTGCATTCTCAGCACCTGTCAAGATTACAGACTGACTTCACAAATTTTTTCTGAACACAGGCTAAAACAAGAAAGTGGAAGGATTTCTGAAAGCAGGGAAAGGAAGGTTCCATTAGAAAAATACAGAACATTTAAGAAAAGGATTTTACTGGATCCAGTGTGAGTGGGTGAGAATTTGATTATGGCATGTAAGAGCGTTGGGAACACAGTCAGCAGATTCAGAGAGAAAATAGGTCAGAGCAGTGTTAACTGCAATAAAATACCTTCAAGGAATTTCAGGCCATAAGGAGTAATTATAAAATGTATTCACAGAATTCTAGAATATCCTGAGTTGAAAGGAATCCATAAGGATCATCAAGTCCAGCTACCAGGCCTGCACAGGATAACCCCCAAAATCACTCCATGTGCCTGAGAGCATTGTCCAAATGAACTCTGTCAGGCTTGTGCTGTGACCACTTCCCTGGCGAGCCTGTTCCAGTGCCCAGCCACCCTCTGGGTGAAGAACCTTCTCCTGATATCAAATCTAAACCTCCCCTGACAGAGTTTCATGCCATCCTCTTGGTTCCTGTCACTGGTCACCACAGAGAAGAGATCAGTGTCTGCCTCTCTGCTTCCCCTTACAAGGAAACTGCAGAACTGCAGTGAGGTCTCCCCTCAGTCTCCTCTTCTCCAGGCTGAACAGACCAAGTGACCTCAGCCACTCCTCACATGGCTTCCCCTCGAGGCCCTTCACCATCCTCGTGCCCTCCTTTGGACACTCTCTAACAGCTCAATGTCTTTTTTGGGTAGTGGCACCCAGAACTGCCCCAGCACTCGAGGTGAGGCTGCCCCAGTGCAGAGCAGAGTGGGACAATCCCCTCCCTTGCCCGGCTGGTGATGCTGGGCCCGATGCCCCCAGGACATGGAGTGTTGTCCTTTTGTTGGCAGTAACTGGGAGCAGTATCCGTGCAGGCAACGAACTGACATTTGTAAGGCAGAAGAATTCTTCCATGTGTTTCTTTGGTTGTTTCTCTGAAAATCTAAAACTGTTGCCAGTGTCAGATGGTTCTCAATCGTCTGCTGTGACATTGCGTAGAAATAGCAGATGTCCCTGCATTGCTGGATGATTTTTCAATGCCTTGTTGACTTAAAGGAAATGGTAAAACATTTCATGCAGTTGAATATGAAGTAATCCTGACCCAGCAGTGAGATGCCTATCTCTGGCATTGTTCTTCTCCTTGCCAAACATTGTCTCAGCTAGCTGCTATTTTAGATTTAATATCCTTGACTTGACATAGTCCTTCTGTTTGCATTATTTGCTTCTTCTTTTTTTTTTTTTTTTTTTTTTTTTTTTTTTTTTTTTTTTTTTTTTTTTTTTTCCCTAGTTTATGTCATTCTCATGTATGGAATAAATAATTTTTAAAAAACCAACTCAATAAGAGTATTATCAGAAAAAGGTGATGAGCAAAATAACCTGACCCAACATAACTATGCAAATAGTTGCTGTTGAAATGAAACAAAAATTTATTTGTCACACCTGATTTCCCTGATAATTTCCCCAATAGACGTGATCTTGTACCTCCTTCTCATATTTTAGCTCCTTTCATTTTGATGTATAATTTATGGAATCCTGCCTTTCCATACTTTCACTCCATATTTATCCTGCATTTTCCCTCACAGTCAGAATTACAACACTATGGCAAGAAATGACGACCTAGACAAGCCACTTAGATCTGAGTTTCTATTTTATTCTGACTACAGAATGGCTTAGGCTAAATGTGCTAGGGAAGCATGGAGTGTTTGGTGAGCCTGCAGAAGAATTAATGTAGCTTCTAACCTACTTCAATTATTCCAACAACAACTCCATCAACAATAGACAAGACAAATTCATCATATGCTTAGATATTCATGTTCATTAGAAAGCACTGTATATCAGAGTCAAACTAGATTTCCAACATAAGTAGTCAGAAATAAGACTGAATAAAATAAGAAGGTATTGCATATATTGTGAGCATCATCATGATACACTAACTAAGTGGATGAAGGTTTATGTGGGCTACAGAGACCTCATTATTTTTAAGATTTCAATGAAAGTGTTATACAGAAATAATAGATGTCTTCTTTGAGTTCTCTTCATCTGCCATCTACCAGTTGGAGAATTTTACTTTACCCTGTTGGAATATTTTTGTGCATTAAGATAATGGAATAATGGGGGAGGGTTTTAATGGGTGAAACATACAGTAACAGGTCCAACTTCTACAATGGATAGTACCAATTCAATGTCTCAAGAACTACCTACTAGTAATTTTATGTTGCTAGTTCTTGTTTTGTTTTGTTCTTTTGACATTTCTCTACAGAGTAAATGGCACACTGTAAGTAAATCCATGATTAAGAGAAGTGACTTAACTAAGTTAAAATAATCCTTTTCAGCATGTTTCTCTCTCTCATATAATATACTTTCAGAAGATGTACAGGGTTCAAAGTAATTTGTTGAAGTATTGAAAGATCCCGCATAGAATGTAATTCTGGCTCTAGTGAAAAGAAAAAACCAAAATTCCCACTGGCTTCACTGGGGTCAGGATTTTGAAAGATGTCATGTTTCCATATTGCAAAAGTCAACCCATTTGGGCCTTAACCTGTGCTTGCTTTTTGCACATCCTGTGAAACAGACCCATAAAGTCCAGCTCTCTTTGAGGGATTCAGAGTGTGTAAAACCTGCTTAAAAAAAAAAAAGTTTTATTTGATATATGTCTATACTTCTGTGTAAAATAAGATACGTTCAGGTTTGTAGTAATGGGATTAGATTTCAGGTTACTCCTGTAGTATCAGGTCTCTCAGTTCTGCTATCCAGATAGTCTTAAAAACAATGCTTTATTTCAGAGTGGAATAAGCCTAGGCTTATTTATTTTCTTCTAGATTTATAGAGGAAATTATGTGGAAAAACAAAAAAATGCAGATAGCTGATGGGAATACACATTTATTCCACCAATGCATCATTATTAAAAACCAATGAATAAGTTCATAACCGCTGGGTTTTTCGGGTTTTTTTGGTGTCTTTTTGGTTTATTTGGTTTTGGTTTTATTTTTTTCATGTATTTGATCTTATGGCATATTTTCAATCTACAGAAAGCAGCGTACAATCCCACACAGCTAGAGGTATAAATACCTATGGGCCTTGTTTAGTCAAAGCAAATTATTTAAAACACATATCCTTATGAAATTTAAGAGGCATAAAAGAATAGGTGGGTGCTGTTCAGTGAAATGAGTGTTGGAGAAATGGTGACCAATTTTTGGCTACAGAAGTATTAGGGACCCATGCCATGGTAATAGTATAAGCTGTGCAAAGAGAGGATTAAGCTGGATAAACCTTTCTCCTTCCGCATGAAAGAACACCTTTATAAGTCAGTGTTTTTCTCAGTTATAATCCATGAAGTCTAATTCATGAAAAGTTTATCACATAGGATTTTCAGTCAAGGAGACTAACAGTCTAAAAAGTAGGGCAGGAGTTAGGTCTATCAGTTCATGTTTGAACATGCAAGTACATTCATTTGCTTTAAAAAGGAATTTTGATGATAAATAAAGGACAATACATCAAACCAATCTTTTCTTTACTGCAATGATTTTTGCTTTTACATAAGAAGAGCAAATGCAAGCACCTGTAGTCTGTGATGAGCTGGAATATTTGAAGATCCTAATGGCTGGGTGCATTGCATATATTGTTACTGGAGGTGACTAGAACCAGCAAAAGGAACATATTGCTCTCCCAGCTTCCCTCCTGAAACATTGATATGCCTCAGTGTATTATGGGATTGCAAGCACAGAATTTTCATACTTTCTGGTCAGCTGCAACAATCACAGCGAACTGGTATGCCTCTGGAAAACAAAAGCACCATGAAAATACCATGGAAAGTTCACCCGCCCTTTGCATTTACCTTTTCTGAAAGTACAAATATCTAGCAATATTATCTAAAAAGTCACTCATATCTTTCACTATATTCTTGGTGAAATTTGATTCAAAGTGAGAAATCCATGGAGAAAGCAGTAACAAGTAGGATATTATCTACTAGAGAAGAAGGACTCTCTGTGCACAGGATGGTAGAGAAGACTGAAGGGGTAACCAGCCAAAGTAAGCAGGCCACAGGCAAAATGGGCAGCAAAATGAAAGAAAAGATACCAAATTAGAAATGAATTATAGAAGAACTCAAACCAAGGTTGGACAGTATGGAGAAAAAAATATCCATGTTGCTGTTTGTGTGCTACCTTTTGGCATGGGGAATAAGTCTTATCCGAGGCATAGAGATTTATTCTTGTGGGAAATATAAAAAGCAGAGGATCCTGAGAAGGTATAGAAAGCAGAAAATCCTAAAGCTTTGCAGTGTGAGTGAAAGCTTTGGCGTGTGTGAGGTGTGTCATCTTTCCCATGTCTCTTGCCTCGGGTTTTGGATGAGACTGATGACAGAATATGCTCTGAGACTGCACTGCTCAGCAGTTCCTGTCCCATTTGTTTTATCTGCCTTGCCGACAATTCTCTTTTTCTGTCACCTAGCTTTGCTTGATACCTCTAACTGGAACAAGTAAAGCTCTTCCATATATCGGAACCAAAATATTTTGTGTTCCAGGAGTCTTGGACAACAAGTTTTCTTTGTAAGTTAAATCTCTTGTGTTACTTCCCCATTTACAAATGCAAATTTAACGTGATTTTTTTCCTGTAAAGATTGTCATGCTACAGTAAGGACTGTCATGATATCCTTTATATCCATGAAGAAAAGATGATGAACTTTGTCTTCTGCTGCTGCTGGATACTCTCCATTATTTATTTATAACAAATAACCATCAAATTGAACTCTTTTTTTTTTTTTGCTGTTAATTTCCCATTAAAAACCACACAAGGGAAAACCTGTGACGGAATTAGCTGCAATTTCTTAAGTATATCAAAAGAATGGCAATATTGGATCTCAGTTTCTGAGTTTGTCTCTGAGAACAGGCCTGTGTGAGAGGCTGCTAAGGGCTGGCTGAAGCTACAGTGCCTTGGCACTGCAGTGGGTCTGATGCAGCACGTTTGCCCTCCAGCAAAACCGTCAGCAGGCCCTACTGAATTACAGCACTTGACTATCACTACTGAAGTCACTTCCAGATGGGAACAGGCCCATCACCATCTGCCTGTTGGGGCACACCAGTGGGGCTTGCATTGTGTAGGAAGACACACTTCCAGTTTTCTCTCCAGCAAGAGTTAGGAACATCTTCCATTAGAAGATTCTTCTTTAGCATACAGCATCACAACACTTACTCTACAGTAAACACTATTTAAAACATATCATGCCGTCTAACTACCATGTTTCCTGTCATAATATTCATTGAAGATAAATTTTTATGTTAAAAGCAAAATTATTTTGAAGGAGTCAGAGTTTCAGCTAATGTAATTTCATGGATTATGAGGCCTATGAAGAACGAAGTGGCAGAACAACATAAGAGCAAGCAACTGATCCAGCTATTACTGCCTCTTTCCAAAATGTTGATCCTGTAATAATCTCCTTCATTATTTAGGACTGACATAAAGAATTTTATTTAACTCTTAAACCTGAAATTCTCAAATTATGCTTTCTTGACACAGGGCCGCACTGTTAGCTTTGTTTTCTTCTATTGCTGTAATACTTAATTTCGGATCTTGCTGCTCGAAATATGTCATTGCTGAAGTAAGAAGGTCAACATACGGGATGAAAATAGCAGTGGATTTCATTTCTTAATGTCCTATATACTACTAAAAATCTGATTTCTTTTAAAAAATTGAAGAGCTGACCTAGAACAATAGCCACAAAATCAGTCACTTGTTCATCTATGTAAGACAGAATTCACAGTTTTGCTCTTTAAGCCGTATTTTGAGGGCTAGTCCTCTGGTCATAGGTGATGGGTACATTTCAGTCTTACAGGAGTGACACAACAAGTATATAAAATGAACTGTAAAGACAAAGCCCTCCATTTTCTGCTGACTAGTCTCTGCCAAAGTCTTTTCACTTGGCACAAGGAAACAAATGAGTGTCTGGACTTTTCTGATGCTTGCAAAGGTGGCAAGGCTTTCTAAAATAGGGTTTGTACAGCAAGGTGGGTGTTTTGTACAGCAAGGTGGGTGTCTATAAGCTATTCCCCATCACTGTAAAGTCTCCTTGTTGACCTCTTGCTTTATCTGCAGAGACCATTTTTATAAAGTGGACAACCCTAAGAGTATCATATAAAAAACAACTGACCAGCTTCATCTTGGGTTACACAAAGCCATGGATGCTTTGGTGCCATGGATTCTGAAGGAAAGAAAACATTCAGACCCGGACTACATCCAGAAATAACATGCTTTGTTTGAGTTCCTGGGGAAAGGGGAGGTGGGGGGAAACCATGACCTCCTGCTTTGCCTGCTTTTGTACAACCTAAATTCAATCTATAAGAAGGAATGAAACAGTCAGCATTTCAGAAGCTTACCAAATAAATTACTAGTGCCATGTCTATTTATAATTATAGGTCAGTTCTTAATACTGCTGTAAACCACACATTCCAGGGCCTTGCCGGCACTTAAGAGCATATTTTAATCTCTTTGGATAAAAGAAGCTGCCATTGGCAATAATAAAAGAAATGCAGACTAAGTCCCTTGGTTGTTACTACAAAATTATGCTTTTCACTACTTTAAACAACTCCCCCAGCACACAAGCTGCATGCCCTCACATACCACCCATGCTAAGCTATTTCTTGTGACAGTTTCAGCTACATTATGGAAAAACTCTGTGTCATACTGTATCAGAGCACCACACTGACAGTGCTCTCATGATATAATGTCTGGAGAGTATGATAAAAATATCAGAGGCAATGTCTCATAAAAGGCACTCACTGCTAATGGCTCCTCAGATGTGTCAGATCCAAAAGCATCAGCAAGTGTCAATGGCAGTGGCTTTGCTTCCTGTGGATATAATTGATCCTTTTGGATTTTGGAAGTTGTACAAGGACAATAAGATTTGTCTTTTTCTACTGTATCTGTGTTCAAAATTAAGGTGTTCAAAATTAAGGACAAACTACATCAATTATCCTGTGTATCAGATGGTATGGGAAGCATGCCCCACCAACAACAAATTCCTGCTGGTACACTGAAACATTCCTTTGCCCTGAGATCCCTTGCCTCCTAAAACCAGGCATGGGAGGCCACAAGGAAGACTTGTTCTGGCTTCTCTGGCTCTGTCAGATGCAGCTGTCACAGGCAGGGAGGGAAGGGTGGAAGCTGCTCCTTGGGCCCACCAGCTTAAGGAGGGCTCAGGAGCCTCAGTGCAGCTCTTTCTGATGCTGTGGCTCCCCCCTTGCCCAGAAGCTCTGTGCTGTGCTCTGTGTCTGTCACCAGGGCTTCCAGCTGTCCCACTAATCATGGTGTGATTCAGCCTCCCAAATGGGCATGGCTGGCAGGCTTTAGGGCTTAATCAAGACCCTAAACATTTCCCTTTGTGTTGAGAGAAAGAAGCACTAAGCTGATGTTCTGGCTCTTATGTTAGACCTACTGAAGCACTGGACTCAGGAAATGAAGGATGAGATGGGCCTTAACATTTTAAACATCCACTTCATCTAGTCAATGTATATTTAATAATAAAAATTATAAAGGAAAAGCATACATTTTCAACTATGTCTGAGTTCATGCAAAATCAGAAGGAAAAAAAAGCGAAGTATTTTTCTACCATTTTTCCACTCCCCATTTCCAAGGTTTGCTGTCCTGCTGATGGACATCCAGCATCCTGCTGATGTTAATGACTAGTAGGCCAAATTTTGGAGATTTCATCAGTGGTTGCAGCGTCACAATCTAAATGGTGTGGCATTAAGTGAGCAGCACCATCCTTTTCCATCACATATGATAGAGCTCATCCTGAAATGATTGACCACTTCAGCTTGACACTATTCAGGCTGCAAATAGATTTGAATTTCGGGTCACTTCAGAAAGGATTAGACAAACAAGAAAGTTCCTCTGCTTCTAAGAGAGATTATTCATGTTGCATGAAATGCTTTCTTAGCAAAGGAGGATGCAGATGCTCTTTGCATTGATGAATGCCTTTGACACTCTCTTGGGAAGAAAAACTTGTGTCTTCCAAGAACTTTTTTGTGCATTATACAAAGTGGAAGGCTTTAAAACAACAGTTTACAAGCCCTTTTCCAGACTTCCCAGGTATTGGATTGCATGGTGGCTGGAATACACTAAAGGGAGCTGTTTACATCCCCAAAGGCAGACAATGTGACTGAATCTGGAACTGGCAAGTCTTGGTGTATTTTCTCATAACTGAATTGCCGTGAAAAAGGGTTGCTGTCAGCCTGCCCAGCCTGTCATATCTTTTCCTGTTTTATTATTTTTTAAAAGTACTCCAAAACGAAAGTACATCATTTTTGAAAAGTGTGACTTTTGGCATGCTTTGGTTTGGTTTTAAGCACGAAACAGGCTCTGAAATGCCAAGTATGAAGGTATTTTCGTTTGTTTTGCTGCAAGAAAACTCAATATATATTTGCCCTCTTTTTAGTTGTATTTATTTTAGGCTCATACAGGCTGTGATGACATCAAGTCTTTACTATTGTTTTGAACTACTAGAATGTGAGCTTCTGTCATATGCTATAGCAGCTTTAGAGGTTTTTTTTTGTCAGTACTTTGATACACAGAAGCTGCAGGACCGGTTTTACTGTCTTATAACAGTAAGCCTGATTCTGTTCACACAAAATGGCATTGCCACTCAAGGAGAAGCCAGTAGCTGGGGTAAAGGTAGCTGCATATGTTTTGTAGCTTCAATTAGGGTCACAGCAATAATGTAAATTCTCAACTAGCAGTATTGGAACTGATTTCAAAGTGCAGGTGAAAAAACCTGTCATTTATTTCTGTGTATTATTTTCCATATAATTCTTATTGAAAGTTTTCAACGTGCAGACATTAGTCGCAATTACAGAAACTTTTATTCAAACACTGTAAATTAAATGTTTCAAATGTGACACATTAATGTAGGTGAACAATACCACATATAGAGAAAAAGGATGTTGTGACTTCTGCTGTGGTGATGTTTGTTGGTGGGTTGGTGTCTGAACACATGCAGAGCACTGCAGAACTGAGGTCTCAGAGGGCATAAATTCAAATCAGAAGGAACATTTAATCAGGAGGACTGAACAGTGAAATCGGGTACTTTCCACATAATGCTTATATTTTTATTTTTGTTGATGCTGTGTTCTTGAAAAATGATGTTGTTTAGTTTGCCCACTTCACCAAGGGAAGAGTCTAATGCCATTATCCTTTGGAAACAAGTATGCTTTGGAGAAACATTCCAAGACAGTGTAAACACTGTATAAGCATAAAAAGAAAACAAGCAAAAAAAGTCTTTTCTTTTCCAAACCTTTAATGAAAGCAGTTCCCATATGCACTGGCAAATTAGGAATATAAAAAAGCCCAATAAAAAGGATGAAATCAGAGCTCCATTTTAACGGCTGGCATGAGTTATGCAGGGCACTGGTGCATCAGGAGAATGATGAGATAATCTTTCACCACTTCTTTTCTTGTTTTGCCTTTTAAAAATGTTCTTTTTGAAGCATCTTATTGTGCCACTAAACAATTTTTATACAGACCAGTATTTTAGATTTATTCCACATAGCAGTGACTCTTTTGTTTGTGTTTTACTACAAAGCACTTAAGGGGTTATGACTGTGCAGCATCACCAGTTGTTTTATTCCTCTGCCATGAAGGAGAGAAAATTATGTACATTAAATACATTAGGCAATAAAGAGAAGAAATAAAGAATGATCAAAGATACTGAAAAACCTCTTGCATAAAAGGCCAGAGAATAATTAGTGGAACTCATTATTTTCTAATAAAGAAAAAAGCATGAAATTTGATTTGATTTGAAAAGTATAAGTGAATTTATGCTGTTAAAATTTGAAATCATGGCTCAAAGGAATGAATTATTCACTTATTATTGTTATCCACTTAGATTTTAAAAAAATTACAGCAAGCCATCCATCAATCTAAATAAATTGTCTTTTCGAGGTAAAATAGCTACAACAATTTTTAAAATACAGTTTGAAAAGATATGGTAAGAAATTTGTATCTACGGGAAAAAGCAGAATTTTCAAAACCACCTCGATTATGGGTATTGTTTTGAAAATCTAGAGTTGCTTCACTTAAGCGTTTATTGCTAACACATCATAACTTTTTTGTGTGTAGTGAGACAAGACTGTTTTGCAACTCTATGCCACAGAAGAAAATAATGGCTACTTCCCTGATAAAAAGACAGAAAATTCTACCATTCAGAGGATAATCAATTAATACAGTTCCACTCATTTAAAGAACTATGTCACGTAAATCTCCCAGAATCTTTTGCCTGCACCAAAATCAATGGGTTTGGTTTTTTTTTTTTTTTTTTTTTTTTTTTGGTTTCTTGGCTTCCAGTGTCAGGACTTTAGCTTTAGGGGCTTCTTGCTACAAAGACTTTACCCAAATTCACACAAAGGCACAGCAGACACAAAGATAAAATCCAAGGCCCTAAAGAAAGGAAAAGGTCATTTCAGTGGCACAAGAAAGCAGTTAGTGTTTAGTTTGTTATGCTTTGTGACTAACAACAGCAGCACTGTAAACTGAACTTCTGCAATCCCCTCATTGAAGTGCATGCCTGAGACAAAGGAATAACATCACTGGCAAAGCTAAGTAGCAGTATCCCACTTGGAAACTGAAGCACTCCATGGCTGAGCATGGCACACTACTGATAGAGCTGAGATCAGACCCTCTGGAGTGCTCCAGACATCAACAAATAGTCTTTTGCTGCTTGACACAAGACTTTGTCCTCGTCTTTAAAGCACAGTATCTCCTTCCAGCAACAGCATATAGCTTGTGTTCCAACAGAGCAAAATTAAAATGGAGCTGGTATTCTAAAAATCAAACCACCAGGGAATGATAATCTTTTGGCTACAGATACCTTTTAGCTTGCCAGGTTTGCCCAGCCTGTCTTTTGATAAAATTCATGCCTGTGGTGTTTCCTGGTACTATATATCAACTTTTAAACAATGACATGTTTGTGTTGCACCCAGAATTGTGAACAAATTTCACCCTTTGTGAAAATGTAGTAAATGAACTATACAATAAACAGCCTTGGACATGCTAAAACAAAAAAAGCCTTCCATACGTATTTCATCTCCTTAGATCACTTCTGAAGTAGTCTTGGTTCTTCCTGTTCTTTGCCTAATTTTTTTTCACAAACACACAAAGGCACACTACTGTTGTATATTGGCTTGTTTGCAGAGGTATAACTATAAAGTCTTGAAGTTGTGTGATTTTCTCTTTAAATATTTACTGGATTTTAGTAACTAATAAAAATAAATATTTTTAGAAAATCTTCAACTATGTCTCGGTTTGAGAGGAAGTGAGTTTTTTAGGAAGTTTTAGTCAAACCAATCAGTGGTCAGATTTGAATATTGACACCTGGTGTGACCACTGAAGACGAATCACCTCTGAAGATACATGGGGTTAAAAGCAGAGAATTCCCAGAGTTCGCTCTCTTCTGACCCGGCAGCCCAGAGAGTGTATATCTCCTCCCTGCCTAGTCACAGGCTGGGTGGGGAAGGGGAGCCATGGAGGCCCAGGCTGAGGTAGGCCGGAGCCCTGAGGAGAGAGAGAGAAGGTGGAAGGGAATGGAACCGGGCCAGCCCCTGCAGGACCGAGGGGTGGAGAAAACACCGAGGTATCTTTTGTTCCCCCCCCCACCCCCAGAAGAGAGGGTGAGCGAGCCTGTGCCGGCAGAGGAGGCGGCAGGGGGGTGATGCCCAGCATGTGGGAGCGCCACCGTGAGATCTCAGTGCCCTGAGGGCAGCGGAGCTCGGACTTTTAACCCTTTCCTGGGTGAAGGAAACTTTGTGAAACATTAGTCCTCCTGGCTGGTGGTTGGAGAGAGAAGAGAGACAGTCTGGGACCTGAGATGTTAAGAGGAAGATGGGAAGAATCCGAGGTGGGAGGAGATGATGGAGTGGCTTTTGGCTGGACTTTTCTTGTCTAGCCATAGACTGAACCAAGTGACCTGTAATACATGAGACTGCATTTAGGTGGATGTGATGGCTTGAGCCAAGAGAGTGACCTGCAGTAATGNGTGCCATGTGTGTGACAAGGAAACATGGGGAGTTTCAACCCTGTTTCGTGGGGAGGACTGTGGTACAAGAGAGACTCCTCTCTCCCTTGATGGACTGAGAATTGATTACTTGAGTGAGAGTAACTTAATCAGGTTTCCAAAGTTTTGTCTCACTGTGCTTTGGTGGAAAGGAGGTGGGAGGAGGAATGTTTAAAAGGTTTTCATTCTGTTTCCTGTGTGTTTCTGATTTTAGTTTGTAAGTTAATAAAGTTTTTTTTTCCTCTAAGTTTGAGCCTGCTCTGCTCTGTTCCTGGTCGCATCTCACAGCAGTTAGTTAAAGAAAATATATTTTCATGGGGGCACTGGCATTGGGCCAGGGTCAAACCATGACAAACTACAAATTTAAAATATTTTTCAGGCATGCGATAGAGAACAGAAAATAATACTTTCATGAATTTCAAAGTAGTTCATGTAAATTTTTCCATATACCTGGCAGGTATTAATTGCATTAATGACGTACAGTACCTGCACTTTTTTATTATTGCTCCTAGAAAAATTTGTAGATACAGAGATAGGAATTCAGAGCTTGTGATATGAACAACATAAAAGACAAGTGTTTGGCAGAAGCTAATCCATAATTGAGATTCTTAATATCTGGTCTTCCTCTCAGTTGATCCTTTGTAAAATATTTAACTGGTTATCACTTGTAAAACCCGGACATTGCCCATTATATTTGTAGCTGTGTTCTTTCTTCAGGAATTCTTCTGATGAGTCAAGTTAGAAGTATTCCTCTCTACATTAGAGGATAGGTTTTGTTCTCAAATGTATTTTGTACTGATTGGGTCATGTATAGTTAATTCTTGTGGAGGAAAAGTATGCATTTTTTTGAATCACTTTCAGATTTTATAGCCCTTTCTTTTGTCTCCACCTCTCAACCTGACCTAAAGGCTCTGATCCCGTGCTGGGCCATCACAGGAACACATGGAGGGTGACTGCTGGAGACAGAGCCTGACTGATGTGGGTGGTGAGGAAAGAAACCCAGCTGAAACTGAGCTACTGGTTGATGCAGCAGATCAAGGACGGTGTTAGTTCTTCAGACACCTGGTGAGCAAGGGAAACGTCAACCCCCTAAGGGAGACTCTGGCACGGACACACAGGCTGGCCATTCTTGCTGTTGAAAACTGGGATGGGTATCAGAAATGGAGTTGATTAACACTCTGCCTGCAAGAGCTGCAGCTGCTCCTCCTGGCATCCTGAGATACTGCAGAGGAAGGGAATACAGGGGGATTGTTGGGAATCACTGCTAATGTACCATCTAGCAGTTACTTTTTCAATGTAGATAATCATCCAGGATCTAGCATGTTCTTCTCCACTGCCAGGTTCAGGGGTTCTCTTTGTACATGCTCAGCATTTTAATAAATCTGTGTCTTGGAAGCAGCATTTGTGGGGACCTTCACTGGCCCTACCTGCATTCTAATACACCATAGGAACCCCATCTTCCATTCCTCTCTTCAGTAAGGAAATGGGGCAGAAATTAGGAAGGCTGTCTTTTACTTTTAAATGTAGCTTTTCACCACCCTTTAAAATAATACTCAGCTTGGGGTTTCCTGTAGGTATTGAGGTGAATTGTATTACCAGGACAAAAATCTGTACTCTTCTGTACAATGCAAGCTTTTTCTCTTTGTCATTACTGCACAAAATATGCTGTGTTTCTAGTAGTAACTGAGACCTTGTAGAAGCAAATATCTGGTGCATGTAAGAAACAGCAGAAATTGGGTCATCTTTGATTCCACGCAGTTGCTAAAAGAGGAGGTACTTCTTTAAATGCAGTTTTGTACTGGCTTGCATCAAACTGCAGTATGTCACATCAGATATTTACAGTAGTTTATGTACCGAAAAAGGATGAGGTGAATTCAAGGTCAGGAGGACTCTGTAAATGTTATTCCTGCTGTTCTCTGTAATCCTGCATGCATGTGTAGGGAATAGTCCAATTTCTTTTACACTTGTGTGTACTCACACTGGGCCCTACCTAAGTTGGTGCTGAGCACCTGCAGGCATTGGCAGATGCCAAGTATCTTCCCCTAATCCATTTCTTCTCCACAGTAATTTAATGAGCTGAAACCTTATAACCATATCTTCCAGCCCAGCCACAGCTCCTACAATGATCCAGTCTAGATTTGACTTGTGTGGCTCATTTCTGATTTTGACCATTAATTTCTTCCTTGTTACAGAACACTTCATAAAGACTGGGAAGTCTGCAGATCTAGTAAGTTAGATACTTAGGGAGAATAAACACATGATATAACAATGCACCACCTGCACCGGAAAGACAGCCTGGTGGTTATAATTAATCAATATCCCAAAGGTGACCATGGGCTTCTGCCTTTCACAAAATACATGGCTTCAGCCAAAATCTGATCTCAATTACATGCACAGAAATCAAAAACAATTTCACTGTATTCTCTGATGTAAACAAGACCAAAGTTCAGGCTTCAGTTTCTTTTCTTTTTTCTTTCTCTCCAAAACATGATAGTCCACCAAGTTTCTGATCCACAAAAATTCTGAGTCTGTGGCATACACAGACTTGCACAATGAAATTCTACCCATCAAGATTTGGCAACATTTAAAGTATGTCTGCTGAAACTTAAAGCAGGATAATATAGACATGGTCAGATATAAAGACAATAAATGAAAATAGGAGGGAGGTGAAAAAAAAGAGATGAAACAGAAGGGCTTGAAGAAGATGAAATGCTCGAATCCAAAAGGCTCACCTTTTCACCTTCATTAATAGTATGTCCTTTATTTTTGACAACCAGGTTTTTAAATAAATGTAGCTTGGGCAGCAAGAGACTTGAACCTTCTTGACGCTACACTGATGAGCATGATGTGTATTTCCCCTTCTTAGCTTTTGCTAAGAACCTAAGGACCACTATAACCCTTCAATATATTTCAAAACTTGGGAATCCAAATCTCTTAGAGATGTTCATCCAATTGTTTGTGACTGGTCACTGTGAATCTCCCATGTGTGCCAGGTCTGCAGCAGGCTGTGAACACATGGCAGGGCTGTCAGGGAGACCAGCACACAATGGAAAGCACTTCTGTCACCATGTGCATTACTCAGTGATGGGGCAGCCAAGTGGCGACACAGTGGTGGCAATTCTGGGAATGGGAAGCTGCCACTAAGTCAGTAAGTTCCTCTGTGCAGCCTGTGGGTGGTACACAGCAGGGAGGAGTGATGTGGGAAAGGGCTGGAAGCTGCTGACAGTTCCCATGTTTCACCCAGCAACTCCCAAATGTGCTCCTTCTCCCAACTACCTCCCACCTCTCTTCCCAGGTTGAAGAACATCAGCCAAGATGCATCCTCCCAGGCATGGGGCTCCTTCCTGCAAGCTGAGGGTCCATGTAATGTTGAATAGCTGGGGAGGGGGTGGTGCTGGTGCCCAACACTTCATGGGTGGCCTCGTCTCTGAGTTGTTTTCATCAAACCCAGATGGTGATGGTGTGCCAGAGTCCTGGTGCTTTTCTTCCACATGGGTCTGTGTCTGAAGGCTGGGCCCCAAGGCTAGGGAGTCACAGACCACGAGTAGCACTGTGACACAGTGCTGAGACTTGCTTGTCAGACTGTGGTCTGTTCTCATGAGAGTCTGTCAGACAGTCTGACTTAGAAAGGAAATGATCTTCATCTCTCTCACTGACAGCGCCTCAGCTCCTGTCACAGCCAGCAGAAGCAACCTGCTAAGGCTCCTGGTGTTGCCTCTGGGAACAAATCTTAACTTGAAAATCATGAGCCCTCTCAAGGTACAGCCTGGTCAGAAGCAGACAGTGACCTCCTCTGAGACCCATGTGTGACTAGGGCTGTGACTGGGCCTGAGAGAGCACATTTTGTGGGGTTTAGACCCTTCTTTTTTCCTTTTTAAAATTTGTTTTATTATTTTTTGAAAACAAAAGAGCAAAATAGGAAACAAAACCAAAACCATAATGAGAGCCAAAAGAGCAAATAGTATACCAGAAAGCTAAGTTCCTAAATGTTAAAAAAATACTGTGCAGCATGTCAGATGAGTGTGTTTATAGCAACCTCTGAATTGTTCTCATTCAGCATAAGGATCCTGGCATGGTGCTTTGAGAAATTGTTGAAGGATTCCTTCTTGAGCAGGGGTCTCAGGGGGTCAGGAGGAATGCTGGGAGGGAACTCACTTCTCCTTCATACTTTGCTGCTCTGTGGTGTGTGTACCCTTCACTCCAGACGTGTGACAGGAGTGTGAGTAGCAGGTATCAGACAAATATTACTGAGGAATAAAAGCCCTGGGACTGAGCAGGTTGCTCAACAGATTTCTCAAGCAACAGTGCTACTATGAGCAGGAGCAACCAGTTCTGTTCTCCATAATCCCTGTTTGGGAATGCATTTGCAAAGACCTGTTTCTCATCAGCATTACAGAAAATGCCAAAAATTTTACTTATTCATATTGGTCTATCTGCATGTGACATTCTAGAACTGGTTTGCAACATTAAATATTAATTTTAAATTCTACATTTTCTGCTACAGTTCAGAAGATCAGGCTTCCAGCAAACTGCAAGTTCCTAGCAAACCACTGAGTCAGGGTCCATTTCTTGGAGGTTAGAGTGGGCAGAGCTCTAATGTTCCACTCCAGCTGTAGAGTAGTAGTAATGAGCCTTGCCTGGCAAAGGCTGTAAGCCTGAACTAATGGCTGGTTTCAAAGTACTTGGAGAGCCCTGAAGAGAAGGTGCAGTGCTAGTGCAAAGTATTACCCTTCTTAGAGTCTGCCAGGTGCCTTAGCAGTCTGTGTGGAGATCCTAGTGGCTCTCCAGCACTTTTGGTTCTTAGTTTCACCCTAGGGGACTCTGCAGTTACTTCAGTACCCAGAAGCCTGGAAGAAAACTTGATGTCCACTACAACTCACTTTCTCAATATATTTCCCTAAGCATATACAGATAATCAGGACACTTTATGAGAGCAGTTTATGGCTATAAACATCTTCTTTCAATATATCCTTTGTACCCTTCACATACTTTTTGCCATAAATTCTGAGTCTGTTTAGAAGTAAAACATTCTCGTCCAATCTCAAGTATTTTCACTCCTCTCTAAACAGTACATTTATGTACAAAAAGAGCTGGAAATCAGTGTTAGCCACCAGGAGACATGATCTTGAAGTCATACTGCAGAAGGAGGTCATAGTTTTGAAGGAAGCTGATTAATTGCAGATAGAGCAAACCTTTAGAAACCTTAACCATATGAGAATATTTATTTCATGTTGACTCATATGTAAAACGTGCTTAGAACAGCACTTTAGGAGAAATTTCTGGTCAGAGCTCATTCTTTCAGCTTACAGAAATAAAGGAAATATCTGAGGTGTGTTTCTATATGTAAACTGTTCACAGCAGCTACAAGACACTGTTCAATCTGAGATGAATGCAATAGTACTTGGTAAACTCCAAAGACACAAGAAGGATCCAGAGATGGAAAGAATGCCGGACTCTCACACGTGGAATTTGCATTATTTTAGTGAACAGAATCACCTCCAGTGTTGAGGCTTATTTTCCATGCAAGTCAGACCTATGAAAGACTGAATCATAATGCTATTGGATTGCAAGAGTTCAACGATTTCAAATTAGGAGAAGTGCTTATATTGCCACCTGCTGGGCTTCGTTGCTTCACGAGCACACAAGACAGCTCAGCAAGCACACTGCTTTGCAAGTGCCTCTTGCAGATACGGGGTTGCCAATAATTTAAAGTTGAATGAACAGAGAGAGTCACAGAAAAGAAATAAAATCCAAATCTGTCAGTGTTAATGTGCTTGTGGTTCCAACAGACTACTTCTCAGTAATCCCCGAACCTCTCTTCAGAAAACTAACTATACAAACTGATTTTTGTTGAAATGCAAGTTAATCCATTTTTAAGGTCCATGTTTGGTCAGCCTTACCACATGTGAAAGTACCTATTTACAAGACAGGACAAAAATATATTTGACATACTGGATAGGGGGGCTGTTTTGCTACAGTGCAGTATCTAATACTACAAAGACAGGGTAACAATAAGTATTTGAACCCTTTTAAATAGAATAATTTACATCTCTTCTATGCTGAATGTTTTAGTCACTTCTGTTGTTGTACAAATACTGTAGATTGCTGGGTCTGCCACTGTGAGACTGTATCAATTTCCAGCTGTAATCAGCTGTGTCAATGCAGCCATCATTTAGCTCTGCTTTATGCAGTGCAGCTCATCTACAAGATGATGCAGCATACTTGTGTACATGTGAATGATGGCCCAAACTGGTGACAAGTTCACAGCAAGCAAGGTGCTTCCTGAACACCTTTTCTCTCTTTAGATTTAGAAAAATCTTGAGAATGGGAACTAGTAGAAAACTGCTGCATATGAGACTTTGCCATTAAAGTGTCATATATTCTGTGAAAATGGTATTGTTTCTTCCACAAAAACAGCTCTTAGGAAACAAGTGAAATTGAATCTAAGAACACAATATATTTGGGGGATTTTTGAATCTAAAAGTTCTATGGATGAAATAAAAAATGATGTGGGAAAAATACTATTAAAAATTCAAAATCAATGTTAAAGTTGTGGTTTGGTCCTCTACTTTTACTCCTAAACAGATTTTGGTTCCTTGACCACTATACTATTGAATAGGGACAAACAAATTCCTGAAACTAGCAAAAAACCCAATCCTAAAAATGTGTAGTTTTCATCTGCATAATTGCTTTATTCTTTCCACTTCCAGGTCAGAGGATTTATGGCTGTTAAATCATGTTTTTCCTCAAAAACATGTAATTGAAAAACATGTTTCACATATATGTTTGACATTCATCAAAGGATTCTAACCCTCTATTTCTTTTAGACTTTAGGTGATGCACTCTGAGAAACACATGAGTGGAAATACCTAGGGTTTTTTTAGGACAGTTCAGCCAGGTGCAGCTCAGGGGCAAGCAAGGGACATCACGCATGCAGCAAAATCAGAGTGTGCTCGCCTATTTGGATCATCATGGTTAGAATGCTTTCAAGGTCAGAACCTGGTGAGTTGAACTTAGCTGGACATTTAAGTGCAGTGCTGCAGCCTGTAGCATGGCAGCGTGGTTGGACAGCTTCAGTTGCAGCTTGTCCTCTCAGAAAGGCAAAAACTTCCTCAGTGACCCAAGCAGAACAGATCAGAAACATCTGTATTACCACAGTGTGGAAAAGCACTGGGTATGTAACTCTGCTCTCAACAGCTGGTGTCCTTTTCCTGCTCTTTATTCATGACAAATATCTTGTTTGCATTGGAGACTGCCACTCCCAATGCCAGCTAAGCTGGGTTTTTATAATTGTTTTCTCTAATGAGAGGACTGAAACTTTGACATACCTTCACGTCGATTTTATCCAAAAATATCTCTAAATGGTTCTGCAAGAGCTGGTTCATTTTGCTAGGATAACACTGCAGCTTTTGGATAACAAAAGAATAGCTACTTCATATGGCTGTTTTAAACTAATTGCCTGTATCAGTGTAATTTTACTGTGCAGAATTCTATTACATGATTTTATTTAAATTAATGAAAATACATGGTGAAAATAAATTTGAAAAGAAAGTATGAAAGTCTACCCCATAACTGAGCCAACCAAGTCACAAGCAAAACAACCATCTACAAAGAGACAATTTGAGTCTGCATTTTTTTCATGCCCAGGTTTTGGGCATGAAAATAATGCAGACTCAAATTGTGGACAATAGTGACAGATGGAGGCTATAAACTGGACTAAGGACACTCTAAAGAAACAGAAAAAAAAAAACAAAAAACCCCCAAACAAACAGAAAAAGGGCTGTGCTTTATTAAACTTCGACTTCAAATAACTGAGTTTATCTTTCCATTTGTTTCAGGCTAGATTGCTGGAACTGTGTTGTAAAGAAGTGCCAGCTATTAAGGGTCAGAGTTTTCCTCCCTGATCTTTTTTGGAGTACTGTGAAGCTCCTAGGCTTGCCTGGAACACGCTGACATTTAGTGTGCCCCCTAGACTAGGAAGTCAGTCTGGAGTCAGTGGCTAAGGACCTTGGGACTTAAGTTAGCAACTCCCCTTCTCCATAGACAAATTTTCCCTTAGAATAGCAGACTACTAACATTTGAGAGGATCACATTCAGGAAAAAATCAAACTATAGATCTGATAAGAATACAGAAATTTTTGCCTAGTTATAATACAAAACTCTCAAGATGTTCATAACATACATGTGTGGAACTGTACTGGATAGAAGCTCCCTTTATTCTTCAGTCTTAGAAATACTATGCTGCCTGACATTACACTTGTCCTGTATTCATCATCAAGCCCACAGACCTTCTTCAGATCCTTCCTAAAATGTGACAAACTTTTGCACAAGCCAACAGCTCATTCTGGCTTCCAAACACAGGTACAGTTCTCTAGTTAAACACAGCTGGGTTTCTTGAGACATGTAGGCACATAACTCCTTTGACCACAGATGCTCAGGAGAAGGAGAAAGGCCTCTTACCTCCCCTGAAAATAAACTGCCTGTCCAGACCACTTCATGCCACAGTCACGTTTCTGACATGACTATTCTTTATTCTCTCTGGCATTTAGGTCAGATTCACAGACCAAACTGAACGGGAAACACTAGAGAACCTGCTGATATTTTACACAGACTTTTTGAAAAGAGCCAAGAGAAGCTGACATGGGTGTCCTCCCTTGTCTTTTCAGAAGTCTAAATTTTGCTAAAGCTGATATTCTGAAAGTTGTACTGGGTATTTTTAGTGCCACAGCAATGAGGAATTTGGTATCTCGTCTGCTATGTTACCTACATGATCTTAAGGTTGTAAAACATTCTTGGGATCCTGGGCATGTCAAGTTTAAGTATGCAAAAGCAGAATTCTGTGAGTGCTCACTTCTACCCTTGTACTTGGTTTATGAAAATTCAGAGCTGAAATATGGCATGCGTGACAGATCAAACAGCCTCTCTGTCTTGTCTTTGAGAAGCTGAACAGACCCTCTTTATTCTCGTAGCCACAACTGTGTTTTTCCAGATTCATACTCCTTTTACAACTTATCTTCCGAGTGATATAATGTAAATATTTTATATTAAGAGATTAAAAACCCTCCATGTGGCTCTGCTGTATTATTTGAATGCATCCATATTATGGCTTTGTCACATGGTGTGTAGCGTGTGATCCATGTTCCTGACTCTGGCTTGTTCCACACTGCACACATTTTGCAGCAATGGCATGGCAATATGCTGAGAAGTTTAACTATTCTCCAAGAGGAATTCAGAGAAGATACCTCTGTCTGAATGCATCAAATAAGACTAAATGGTAGAGCAGGGGACACAGGGAGGAAAACAACTACAGGGAAAGCTATGGTGGCTAGCAAATCAGCATTTGCTACAAAGAGGGAGTAGACTGGAGAAAGAGGTCTTAGAAATCTGCTTTTATCACAAGCTGTATCTGGCAGAGCCCTTATTTTACATCTTTCCAGCCTTTAAACCTGGTATAAATAGACAGCAGTAAGTATGACTTGTTTTGAATTGGATGTATTACAATAATAAAGTGTGAAACTAACCCGAAACAGCCAGTTTCCTAACTATTTAGATTTACAAGTCCTACGAGCTAATCTAGGTAAATCTTTTTCCCTTTAAGGTGCCAGAGAAAGCAAGGAAGGCAAAGCACTTAATTGTTTTGAAATCAATCTACTCTTTCTGACAAGACTGGCAGCTTATCCTCCATTTGAGACTGTATCTTAAAATTTTTTGTCCAGAGATCTCTCACTGCTGCTCTAAATACCTCCTTATCACAATCTGACTTGGCACTCTGATTCAGCTTCCAAATACAGGTACAAATCCTAACCCAATCCAAACACTCTTACCTTAAGAAGTAGTTCACTCTTGTTCCTTACATGTTTCTCATGGTGGGGGGGGAGGGGGGCACATTCTTGGAGAGATGGCACCATTTTTAAAATATATGCATCTTTCAGTTTCTTCTATTTATTTGCTAACTTTGAATTCTTGAATACCTAACCCAGAATACCACTAATTACTTGCAATATTTTTCTTAGACTTCTACAAATTGTCTTCTGTCCTGAAAAATATATGTCAATTATTACATTTCATGATAATCTGGAAGAATCTTAGACTCCAGTGTTCTACAGACTATACTGTAATACAAGGCTGGCCTAAATTTATTCATATTAGACCCATGCCTATGCATAACTTTTTTAAAAAATTTTGTTTGTAAAAATCCTGCCATAGACAATCTATTGGAAATCTCAGTAACTGTTTGAAAGTTCTGGCTTTCTTACTTCTGAGTTTGACTAGCAAAAAATTCCCACTTGGAAATTGTTCAGTTGTTCTCTTCTGGAAAGAAGTCTCTTTAATCTGGATATGTACAGGCTATCCGGGAGGCATTTAATGTTTTTTTTGAGAAGTTAAACAGTCTGGCCTCCTGGAGTCTCACTTCTCAGGTACATTTTCCTGCTCTGTTGTCAACTATTTCTTCTCAACTTTATGAAAGATTATAACATTTTTTGTTCAACTGAAAATTACAGAAGTTTTTTTAAGAAGTATATATTTAGGAGGAGTACCTAATCCTTGCGTTTTCCAGAGTCAACAATACTCTGTGCATGTCAGTTACAATATTGACCAAGGAATAAACAGTAACAGCATGCAAGAATTTAGACAATCCCTCAGGCCAACTTCTTGGAGGGTTTTCCAGGCTTGCAGGTTTTGTTTTTTGATGGACCTCAAACCCCTGTTGAATCCTGCTTTTGCACAATCCTACTGTGTTGCTGGGGGTGGCGTGTCTCCAGCTACAGCAAACTCATTTGTACCCACTGTGGTTGACACAGTTCAGAAATACAGAATTCAGAAACATTACCCCCACTGACAGTGAAGCAAAACTAATCACAGAACCCTCAAAGAAAATACTAATTCAGACAAAAGATTACCTAGAATTCCTTCTTCATGGACCAGCTGCGTCAACTGGGTAATAAAACCAAAATTCTCAACTATGAAATTCAATTGTTAACCAAACATAGGCTTTGAAAGCTTGTGTTCCATTATAAAAAACTGTACAATCTAATTTGATTAAGACATATACATGTCAGCAGCTGATCATCCTGTACTCATATATTACTGTAGGATTAGTTTCAGTGAGTACAGGATCAAAAATCATGTTTAGAAACCCTGGACTAAAGTTTAAGCATTCAAACTGTCAGTAGTCAATACTGAAAACATCATTTCTACATGGTACTGTATGCTTTCTAGGTCTGTGGCCTGCAAAGAGAATTCACAGATCATGTAAGTGCTCACTATCTTTAATTAGAAACTGACATTACATTTACAAATGGGTTTTTTTTCCTCAAGTTGTGGTCTATTAACTCCTAGTAGTCTTTAAGACAAAGGGTCCATGAAACTGTCTTGTTCAAGCCCATTAGGCATTTTTAACTACTGCCTTTAAAGATGCATGACCTTTTGAAGTTTGCACAGTAACTGTGACATTCCCAATTCAATAAATTATAACACTTTATATATAATACTTAACTGCAGTTATGGATTCTTTCATTAATGCCCAATTTTTCAAGTCTACAGTTAAACTCTTCTAGCTTGACTATGATCTTCTGATTTGCTTTTATAAAATGCCTCATTTTTTATCTGAAACTGGTAGGTTCAAATGGCTGAACTAAAACGTTAAGTCATGGCTTTTATTTATGACCGGAAAGTGCATGCTCATTTGTATAATGTGATTGAACTCTGCTTGTCAATCTATATCCTGACTTTCTGTGTATTTTGTCCAGGAATAGTTTTAGCTGCTATCAGCAGAATTGTGGGAAACTAGATGAAATGTCCCTGGTTTTGAAGTACCAGAAGATATTTTTCAGCTCTTTAAATGTGCTGTGGCAGTAGGAAACATGGGATTCAGCTGGAAATAAAATTGAGCCAACACTGGATGAGATAAGGTTAAATGACAAATCACTAAAGTATGGAAACAAAGGGAGCAAAGTAGCTCAATTTCTCATTTCCTTTTCCTCTCCTGCAAAAAAAGTCAGAATGGTACATGACAAGCAATAATGAGAAATGCTCATAAGATCTCATTTTAACTCTGTTGAGAGCAAACCATGAAGGCACTCTCAGTGATTCTCCCAGTAAACAAAGCTTACTTTGAACTCATCATCATCATTGGCAAACACACCGGTGCTGGTGAGCTCAGCAGAAAAGCTTGTGACAGAGTAACCTGGGGATGTGAGAGACAGTCTGAAATGGAATAATTTGCACTCCTATGTCAGTGATTTTTATATTTCTACATATTTTGGAAATCATTGTTCCCATGAAGTTGTGGAGGGACAGGAATGCTACAGCCCTTGAGATCTGAGGGCTGGTTGTTGGCTCCAGCTGTGCTTCTGCATGCTCTGGTCTCACCATCAGCCCTCACAGCCCAGTGCTGACTTGACTCCCTGAGTGGTAAGGCTCACCATTTTTCATATCCCACATTAAATCCAGAACTCAGCAGCAATCACCGACTAGCAGAGACAGCTCTTAATTTGCTAGATCCATTTCCCTTTTTAGAAGATTATGTGGAAAACATACTCTAGGCTTATGGCTTCAGGAGTTCCCCTACAATGGTATTTCTGGGTAAGACACAACATACACTTAATATTGGTACTTTTTTATTGTTCATAAACATTCAGCTCATCAGACAGATGTTACTGCTTTTTGGGAAAAAAATCCAGAAACCAAAAATTATGCAAGTGTAGAGCTGACAGTGAAACACAGAAAAAGTGTTCTAGATGAAATCTAGACAGATTTAAAATCATCAATACAATAAGTCCAACTTTCAGAATTACACAGGGACTCCAATATGTGAATTCCACCAAGAGGCAGAGTTGAATTTTTAATGCCAAACACTGCAGTGACTCTGCAAAGGCTTAATTTCTTTAAAATATGTTTTTGCTCTTGAAGTGGATGTAGTGAATCTTGATGACCCAATGAGGCAGCTGTAGCCAAAAATGCTTATCGTGTCTAAGAAAACAGAGTATTCCAAGAAGAGGAAGAGGGGACATAAAGGTGAGATTGAATGACATCCATAATCCTCCAATTACCAAACCATTTGTCAGTGGGCCAGCACTTGGTGTGACTTAGAACAGCCTCAGGGGCTCACAGTGTATGTTGCCAGCCAGCAGCTCTTGGGAGCCACTCTAGCAATCACAGACTAGTGCCCCTGTTCTTCTGTCCTCAGGTCACATGCCTTCTCCCAGCCAAAAGGAGAAGGGGTGGCACAGGTCCAACTCCAATAGCACCTCTTCTTACACTGGAGACACTAAGAACAGATCTGCAGGGTTTACACAGCTTTGTTCTGTAGAACAGAAACTGAACCTTTGACTCCTGAAGATATCTATCTTCAGACTATACAATCCTCATTCCAAAGATGAAAGGGCTGCTGAGGTACCATTGATTGTTTTGGAAATTATTTTCATCAAAGAATGCTGGTACTTCTCCAGTCTGAATTAGCAGCCCCCGGGGCTGGAGCCAGGAGCGTTTCTCTAATAACAGAACAAAGATATTACTTCTTGTTTCACTTACTCCACAAATCACACAGCTGGATCGCTTGGAAAAGTTGTTGGTACCCAAATTTTATTTTAGTGTGTTTGAAAGCATTCACTTCCTCTGATTTGAAAGTACAGTAGTAAGTGTGAATGCTCTGAGAAAAGTCACATCAATCACATAATACATAACAGACAACTCTAGGCCTTAAGCCCATACATGAGGTACAGTTTCTTTCATGATACCAGGAAGCCTAGATTGCTAGTTCACAACTTGTACTGGATTTTGTCATACCTTTTGAATAACCTCACCACTTAATAAAATGCTTCAGATTAAGTAAAATAATAATTGGTCTCTGCTGTACCTTGTAAAAGGGAGTATTACTTCCTTCATGTGTTTAGCCTGTTCCTATACCAATGTGTTTTGGCACTCATTCCTCTACATAACGTAACAGCATTTTTCAAAATAGCACCTTCAAACACATTCCCCATGGCTTTCTTGTATAATACCCACCCTTCCAGCCAGCACTGGCTCTCTGTTATGGCCACATTTGGTACAGAGGGCAGCGTGGCATTTTATGCCAGCCATCTGGTACATCATGCTTGTTTTGTCTTGACATTAAAATGTTTTCTCTTACAAAGTTCATGACCAAGATGTGCTTCCCTGACTTATACATTTTTTGGCATGATCAGTTTACTGAGCTGAGGATAAATCACAGGGTCAGTATCATTCTTAAGCAAAAAGAGGGCACTTCCGGGTATTTTTTAAAAACAAAAAAAAAAGCTTGTGTCTGCTTCTACCATACAAGTGGATCCCTTTATATAGGAAGGTTTCACTTGTGGCAGTCAAGGGCTTCATGAGATGCAGTTACACAAGGATGTGAACACTGGAGTGCTCCAAACAAAATAAAACCTGGAAAACCCAAATAAAAATGAACCAACTTAAAGGAGCTACTTGGTTTCTCTGATTAGTCAAGTTCGGCTAAAAGTCCTTACACTAACCAGAGAGTCTTTGCAAGAGGAGAAGCAAAATTTTCAATGAACTAATTTTCTGTATTTGACTTTACACTTTAGTAGCAACTGCTGATTTTAACTCTGGAGACTTTTGGAGCACAAGCTATCATTACACAATAAAGTTTTGGTGACCATGTCTCTCCAGATTAATTTTATTTCTCTCATGGTTTGTCTGAAAGGCACGGGTGAATGTGTGTGTATTCATGTGCACGCGCGCACACGCAAACACACACACACACACACACACACACACACACACACACACACTTTATTTAGCTTAGGATAAATGTGTGTGAGTTTGCCTGTGTATGTGTGAGCAGACATGCATTTGTATGCATGTGTGTTACATCCACTTCACTTTGCAGGTTTCGGTTTACAGGACCTCTGGTGGACGATCAGTCTGTCTGGAAGAAAAGTACGCCCACAAATATCACATGGAACTAGCTGGTTTTGGGCGCTGGTCCAGGCAGCCTCATTTAAAGCATCAAGATCATAGAAACCTTTGGCTGGAAAATTAGAAAAAGAAAGTATCAGCTTTCATCCTGGAGACCCACATTCAACTCTTTATGGAAAATATTTTCAGGAAATACCTGTTGACTGAGCCTTTCAGTTTAACCAAACCATATTGCTTTTGCAAATGAAAAAGAAAAGAAAGCAGCAAAAGAGTAAAAAGTATATAAAAAATACTCTGTTTTTTGTCCCAGGGGTTGAATTAAATTAACTTCAAACTGAATAATTTTGTATTGTATGAGAGTACAGAGAAAACATCATGCTGTGTGTTATGATCTGCATTCTCAGCTAATTATTAACATCTTTGCATACATACTATTATCAGCAAATTCACTTTTTGGCATTGCTTCAAGCTCTGTTTAACAAGCATGTGTTATCTGACCATGGCTATGGGTGGGAGCATATCGTACTTGAGAATATGCTCTTTGTACTGCTCTAGACAAGGGGCCCAATTTTCTTCCTGCTGGAGTCTATGTAAGTTATACTAAAAAGTGGAGTAAATCTCAGATAAGCCTAAAACCTTACAGACAAAACCTACCGTACTTTTAAGCCACAACTTCCTGTGAGGTCATTGCACTGATGCATCTATTGTCATCTAAACACTAATCCAGCCTTACCCTCAGTTATTTTCCACTGCAGGAAGAATGACTGCTCTGAAAACTCAGGAGCATTCTTCAAACACTCAGATGTGTTTTCAAGATTTACTTTGGATAAAAAAAAAATCTTGTTGACTTTCATCTTGAAATGGACTTTCCTTTTGAAATGGATTTTCACATAGTGTTGTTTCAAACTGATTTGCAAAAAGGCCAGGCAGGTTGCTTAATACCTGGATTTAGATCTTAAGGATTTTCATTTGAAGTGCATGCAGAAAAAAATCCACATGGCTCAAATTGAAGACGTATTTGCTTCACCCTTCTTATTTGGTATGACAATATAGAAGAAGATTTTAAAATCTTGGTTTTTTCTTTGAACTGTTAGCAGTGGACAACTTTTAAAAGAAAAGGATTTGTGCATTTAAAAATATTCCATGGTTTCTGTCATTGGCACATGATAGAACTCTTCATTAAAGGCCCATACAATTTTAATATGATTCATATCCAATGGTTCACATAACCACAATAAGCCTTAGATCTCTTAATATGCCTGTTCCTAATGTTCTTTTTGTTAGAAGAGCAACCAACTAGTGTTTCTTTTCTTGGCTGAGACAAATATCCCCTTTGCTTGCAGGAAATGAATGTGTATTTTCTGTACTTTGGAAAGTTTATGGAATATTAAAAAAAAAAAAAAAGGAGAGGGAGAAAGAGAGATGACTTTCTCCTTGCAGGCATGTGTTAGGCATTCCACAAACAAAACACTGTGTAATGAGGGCAGTGGTTGTCTTCCAGTGACACTGGAGTTTTCAGAAAAAGATTTATGTAAGTTATAAAAAGTTTTATGTAAGCAGTTCATATTTCTGAGCTTTTTTTGAACATTGTCTATTTCATTCAACAACAGGGGTAATCCCTCCCCCCTGAGCTGAGAAACTGTGAGACAAGCAGTACATGCATGTAGTCTGAAGGTCAGTTATAGCATTTACCACACAATCAAGAGTAAATCTTATGGAAAAAGAACAACACTGAGATTATTTTCTCAAGGCCAAGAGTATGAGGCAGCTGCAGGGGGAACAACAGTTTTAGCTCAAGCTACAGACCCAATCAGCCTTGCATCAGAAGGCATTTAGGGACAGATGCTGGAAGCAGGTCAGTATCCCCAGAGGAACCGTGGGCACACAACACCTCACAGGAGATGCGAGGCGCCTGATATGACTCATTGAGTAAATGAGACAACTTTCTGATTCATATCTGGGAGCCTTCTGCTAGATTGTTTTCTCAAAGAGTGGTTGTCTTTCTGCTTCCACTCCTTCAAAATAAGAATAGTGTATTTCAAAATAACCTGATTTGCCTTTTTGCATCCTCCTCTTTCACATGGAATTCTCATTTTCTCCATCTGTTTTGCCACACAATGTGTAATAATTAAAAAGTGCTTAGCATCTAAAAAAGCAAATACAATGAAGATGTCTTTTGAACACATCTTTTACTGCAGCTTCAACTATTCCACTTGGCATCTGTTAACCAAGTTCCGATTTTATATTATTTGAACTTTGATTATTATTTTTAACATCTGGTTAGTGTTCTCAGTGATGCTGCTCTCTTCTGCATGTCTTCTGAGGACATATTTCTTTGTACTGCTGTAAAGTGATCTAGTGTATGACTCTTTCACAAGTGAGTTGTAGGAGACTTTGTCTACTTTTCCAGACATTATGGGAAGCTGAGGGAAATTGTGGGGAATATTAAAAAAAGTGTGTGTGTATTAAATGCCTGTGAGGAAGTGGTCCAAACTTGGCCCAAAGTAGCTCAGACCAGCTGGCAGGGCCAGGGAAAGCATCCAGAAAGAAAGGTCAAATAACGTTATGTGGGAATAGGGAAGTCCTGGGAACAGCTTCCAGGCAAAGCACGGATAGGAATTCCTTTTCATCCTACAGTGAATATACGACCCATATGACAGCCCATCTCTGTGGGTGCTGGGGATCATCAGTGTTCATTGATTTGAAGCAGTGGCATCTTAGAAAACATAACCCACAGCACAAACATGTAAAATAGGCAAAAATAAATTGTTTACTTTGTACTACATATATATTTTTCTCTACTATGTTTATATTACACTGTCTCAATGAAAGCTTCTGGGACTTGTAAATAAAAAGGAATCAATAACATCTACGGGCTGTTGACTGTAGAAGAATCTGGCTGAAGTATCTATACCTATGTTGCCTGAGGGTATTTTGTTTTAATGATTCTGTGTCATGTCTGCATGTTGTTCTTGGATGTTTTTGCTCATTTTAAGACATGCCTGTCTACAGTGTTAAAAGAAGTCAAAAAGCAGTAAGGTAGCTGTGAAGCAGGTTGCTAAGCTACTTGTATTGTGATTCAGGACACATTGGCACATAGAGGGGAATGTCCCAGGAGCCATGTTCCATAGATAATGACTTTTTTTACTTTCAAGACCTCATTTTAAGCTTTCCTTCTGTGAAGCAGAAGAACAAAGTACTAGCAAAATGTTTACCTATTGCTTTAAAACATTTTTTAATTCCTCCCACTATTTTGCTCATTTCTCTTAATTTGGTCTGTAGCTTACCTTGCACGGTTCTGACTTCAGGTTTTTTGGGTTCTGGCCTTCTCAAGTGCTTGGGGAGGTTGTCATTCTCCTGGTGCCATTTTTTCAGGCATTGTGGCTCATGTATACTAATAGATTTTGTTCCATACTCACGGCCACATATGTAGCAAATCACTGTTGGTGGCCGGCTTATCACTTTTGCCTGCAAATAACAACCATGAAAAAGAAGAAATACTGTTTTCAATATTCATTTTGAATCAGAATGACTTTGTATGAAACCAATCATGTAGATAAAGAACCTGGTATCTGTGAAATCTGTGTAAACTGTTTCTTTCAGTCTGGTTTTGTTTGGAATCAGTCCTGAGGCTTGTAAGACATATTGCTTCATTAACTGGGCACCTGAAACAGGCAGGTTTCTTCTGCAGATGCTGGGCTGAAAATTCATGTGTGTGACACATCAATACTTAGCTGTGTTAAGTTTCCACTCTTTTATTTTTATTTCTATACCTACAATTTCATGAAAATGCTTAGTCTGCACATGGAGAAACAACACCTCTGCTTCATCAGGTTGCAATGCAGCATCCACCTTCAGCGGTTGAAGCCATTTTTTACTTACCAAGGAAACATAAAATGGAAAGCAGCAACAAAAGCTTCATTAGCTGAACTCTAGATGTCTAGTACAATAACAGAAAGACTCCATCGTCCACCAGAACACAGCTCAAAGTGCTCTGTCCAGCCTTACTATCTCTCTTAAGCTGGACAATGAGGGCAGCTCTCCCAAGAGGTGATTGTGGTTCTTTACCCCACTTTTGACATAGATCACTTAGCTGGTGTAATTCTTGGCCTTCAAAGATTAAAAAGAATTCAGGATATTTCAGGATGAGGGGCAGAACAGGAACTGCTGTTTGCTTATCCCAAAGGCCTTAGTGTGAACTGTGCCAGTGACAGCAGCAAGGGCAGAACTGGACTCTAAGCAAGTCATTGTTTCCACACTGAAGATCTGCTTTTGTTCTCAGAGAAAAACAGCTCAACAACAGAAGAAAAAGATTCTTCAACCCCAAACCTCACAAATACATAATCTAAGGCTGAAAAATGTATAATTACTGTGGTATTGCAGATTATGGACTCAGCTGTGTCCTTAGGCGTGTCTTGGGTTAGGCGTGGTGTCAGTACCAGCCGTGCTCCAGGAAGCAGGATAAAAACATGCTGTAGAGAAGAACTTTGAGGCACACTGATGGGTCTCACAACTGCCAGCACTTCCTACGCTTCTGACTGCAGAATACCAGTAAGAGATGAGCTATTCCCTGCCCTCCTCAAGTTAGACGGACAGCCACGCCAGACCAAATACGGGAAACCTTTCTCACTCACACAAGAGTGGTGGGGGTTTCATTTTTTCCTCTGCTGCTGTGTAAGACAAAGCATAACCTGTTCCCGTATTTACGACTCTTTCTGTCAGCCCATCAATGTGTTCACGAAATTCTGGGCAGCTCTTCTCGTATTTATGTTACAGTCTGAAAATGTCATTAGTGAACAATCTGCATAAGATTGCCTTCCTGTATCACACATGTAATCTCACTTACATGAAAGAAATACTACTCTATAAAGTGTATTTTTTCTGGGACAAGTTGGACTTCATCTGGAAAGTTCTCACAGTGTCTTGAAATATAACATCCAAAGAGGGGCTCTCCAAGGACATTTTCATCCTCTTGACTTACAAATGGAATTTCCTTGCTATCTTTGATAACACAGTATTTTATATAAGCATATTTGCTAATATATATAAAAAACACAGCCTTCTCCTATTTTTTAGATGAATACAGCAGCAGCTGTTTTAAAAACACCTTATAACTTTTTATTATCAAATTTCACCTACTTCTTTACTTCAAGTTGTGAGCTAGAACTTGTCTGATTTTGAAGTAAAACTCTGGGTCCAGATACAAAGTCTTCTGAAGACACTATACATTTATTTGTAGGCTCTGGAGAGCTTTAGATAAGGATACTACAATCTAAACTCCTGAAGTCAGAGAATTCTTTTTAGTGTGCATGCCTGCTGTGGGTATGGTTATACTACTTTAGAAATGGTTTCTTAAAAAAATGCTAGGTGTAACATCACTGGGAATACACTTTCCCCATGAGTTCTCATTAGCTGGATTCCTGCCATTCACTTAAATGGTTACTTATAGGCTACAAACTAGAAAAGAGCAGTTTGATTTACATTTAGTTTGTAGGGACTCTTCATATACTAACAGGATAGAAAAAAGAAATCCTAGTACAAATACAGAAATGTTTTCAAGCAGAAATGTCTGTCTTTTGCAACTTCCACAATTAAAAACAGTACAGAAACAACAGGAGAAAGCAGAATTAATTAAAAGGAATCAGATCACTCTTAGGATAGAATTATTTTTATTCCAGAAAAATACTGAGATTGACCTATCACCACACATACAATTATATACACAAATTCTCATCTGCACACGTTTAAAACCTGAAAGAGATTAGCCTAACAATTGCTAGTAGCAGATTTTTCTTTTTTTAACTGTGGAGTCCAAGATATGATAAGCTTTACTTGGAATTTCTACAGCTGATGATATTTACCCTTCATTTCTTTTTATTTTCAATGTGCCTATCCCAAATGTAACATCTGGAGGCCTGCAGTTTGAAACTAAACTATTTTTGGAAACACCGCAATTTTCCAACCCAAACTACTCACAGGCCAGTGGCTAGGCTGTCTGTTCACTGCTTTGTTTTTAACTTTCAAAAAGGGTTGTAGGGAAGGTCTGTTCCCGAGGATATGTGTTATTATAAAAATACCTACAAATACCTAACAGTGTAGTTAGGCTTTCCTCTGGTGTCTCAGTATTTTCTTTTTTACTCCAAGACTGCTAAGTATGTCTGCGTGACTATGAATGAAGTTATTTAGTTCAGAGGGCTATGCAACTATGTATTTTCAATAGACCTGACATTACTTAAGGTTAGCCCCAGGCTGCTGTTATGGTGTTACATGAGGTCAAATCCTTCCATACTGCACAAAGCTTTTTATTTCTTCTTAAGTACACACAATAAGACTGAATCCCAAACTCCCCTACATAAATATTTATCATCCAGGACTGCACACACCTCTGTCCTTCTTATTTGTTTAATTATCCATGTATTTTAATGTGAAGAGGTGGGGGCACCCTGCTCTAGGACAGAGCTCTTGTCACAGACTTGAATTGCCCAAGGATTAGAGGCTCAGGAAAAGACTGGTGCAAGCACTCAGCAGCAGCATTCTATTGTATGAAAACAGCCCTTTCCACACATTCCTCTCTGCCAAGTAAAAGGCATTTTGCATAAGAATCATGGACAAGGTATAGCATGGTTCTCACAACTATCCAAAGCTGCACTTCACAGCCTACAACAGACTCATGTTAGGATCATATGCCTGTGTAGGAAATTTCCTTGAATAGCAAGGTATTTCTGCAAGATTATGCATATAATGAAAAATATTACTCCACTGGAAGCATGAAATATCCCATTTTGCTCCTGATGTGCCTTCTTTTTAAATTGAGTAAGTCAGTACAATGAATATGGCATCCATGTACAAGCAAAGGAAGGAAGCTCAGTCATTTCCAAAGATAATACTCAGTAAGTTTCACTCAAACCATCCATTCACTGTCCATTCTCATCTAACTTTCTATATCTGCAAATTTATTTGTCAGTATTCTCCGATGAAGGTGTTCAAAATCACTGCAATTAGGCAAAAAAAGCTCATCATTGACTTTCCACCTTCATTAGAATTATACTGCACCTGAAGAAGTCTTCCCTTTATCAAGATGCTACATGGCTTTATGCTAGAGCAAAATACAACATCAAAGTTCTTGCTACACAAATTTTCAAGACTTACACTGTGTTAAAATGCATTATAATTCAGCAAAGGAAGAGAAGTGAAATCTTTTTAGGTAGGTAAACAGATAAGAAGAAAACAGCAGATGGCAGCACCATCTAATAGGCTTTTAAGATCAGCGTTATCTATTGTCAAAAACCCCACAACTCATAAACACACAGCAAGTTACTGATGCTCACTTGCATGTACCGCACATTTTTGTCTATGAAACAACAGAACACAGACTCTGTTTCAGTGCAAGTCTGAGCTTCAGTAGCTGCAGACACCACTTCCATTGTTTGGGGTATCACAGCAGAATCCAAAGCAGAATTCTCAGCTGATGTGACCCTTGAGAGTCTCTAAGCATAGGCTGTTGTTTTACGTAGCCAGACATGATTAACTCAAATGTGTTCATTGATTCTGAGAGTGAGGACAGGTACTGGAAGAGATAGCTTACAGAGGCTGTTCAGTCTCCACCTCTGAAGACATTTAATGCAGAACTGAGAAAGAGTTTGTCAGTCATGATACTGGCCTAGTTGATGCCACACTTGCTAAAGGGGAGAGAACTCCAGTGCATACAGGCAGAGGCGTACAGGGAGAAGTGCTTGCAGTTCTAAAGTTAAAATGCACTTTACATGTTGTACCACTAGATCAGTCAGAACTTCATTTTGAAAATGAGGAAAATCCAGCTTTTTCATTTGGGGCACCTTTCATTGCATAAATTTATTTAACAGTAGCACTACTTCTCTTAAATACACTTACATGAGGGCCGGGTGGTTTTTTTCAGTTATTGCTTTCGTCTGATGTTCTGCTGAATCAGGACTTTAAGCAAGTACTTAAATAATTCACTGTCACAGTGAGTAAGTCTGTTAGATGAGACAGAGACTGCTCCAAATGCTTTCCAGCCAGAACCACAACAGTAGCCATTTCATTCCACCACTAGTGAAGCACTATCTTTTAACAGAATTAATAAGCAGCTGAGTAGCTGGTAAGGTGAGCACAATGAAAACCATATGCTACCAAAAGAGGAAGACTTTAGTGGAGACACAGACCTCGTCCCTGTTCATAACTAATCGGCAATTATTCCATAAGCTTAGTGCTTTTCCACACCCTTCAATATGTGGACCTTTCAAAATGTTCAACTGGAAATGAAGATCTTCTCACAGAGAATTTAAACCTACAGGAAAATGGCTTCCTTTGACAACTTCTTATAAGTTGTTGGCAAGCCCTGAAGAACCTCTTGGATCACAGGACATTTCTTTCAATCTTCCCATCCCATCTCTGCCTTTAATGCATAACTCTGTCCTAAAGAACAGCTCTAAAAATAACACAGTAATAGACCTCAGAGAGGTAAAATCCATCATCCCTTCCTGAAAGTCATTGTTAATAATAAAGTCCCCCAAAGTCAATTACAAACTGCAACCTGTACAGCCTCATTAGTTCTGCTGCAACTGATGAACTGTAACTGCTTGGAAGGAAATGAAGAAAGCTGTTGTTCACGCAGAAGGAAGAACAGATTTGAACAGATTTCATTTTGGCTCTGCACAGCTCACAGAAGTAAAAAGTGGTAATAATGTTGTTGTTCAACAAGTCAGCAGATGTGAGTGAATCCACAAAGGGAGTAGATACGTTGTGCAAGAGGGTAACATTTTTTAGAGTCACTGTCAGTGCCAAACCACACTTTAAACTTCTTTTTTTTTTATGGTATCATAATTATAGAAAATTTCCCTCACCCTCTCTTTTTTAATCTACATAATTATGTGTGATAGATTAAACTCTCTGCTTCACACCCATGCCTTTCATTGAACAATCACCTTTAGAGCATGGACAGTTCTCTGGGAAAGTGCACAATGTAATGTAAACAGCATCACTTTTCCTACAGCTATAAATGCAGCTGTGCAGCACTTTGAACTGCTTGTGGATTATGTAAAATTTGCTGATAAAAGCAAACTTGCCAAATACATATCAATTTGCCAAAATATATCAATTAGTGGCCTCATATAGCATAATAAAAAAAGGACTCATGAATTCTTTACTCTCGTGAGCTAGAGTAATGCTGTTATCTTAATTTTACTCAGCAGCTGGTAAACTAACATGTTACATACTTTGCCTTCTAAAGCATCTTAAAAAATGTTCTGCATAGCATTGCATTCCTTCGGCAACTGAGAGAGCTAAATCCCATTTTCAAAAGTAATGTAGGCAATCAGGATTCCAACTTGCATTTGAAAAAAACAAAAAAGGCCATTTAATTTGGACACTGGGCCTAAATTTAGACATCTATCTTACAAAACTCCTGGCCAAAAGACAGCTTGTGCAGAAACAAATGCAGAAAAAAATATCCCATTTTCCAAAACTCTGTGTAGCTTTTGGATAATGTGAATCAGCTTCTTTATTCTTGGATTCTGAATCAAATTCAGTGGAAAAAAATGTGCAGTCTTATTTATTTTGTTGTTGTTATACCCAGAACTGCTGCCTTTGAACATGCAGTCCTCAATAAACTCATGCTGCATGCCAAGGTTAAGAATAACAGTAAAATATGAAAATCATGTTTTGAAGTGCTGGATGCTTGCAGGACAATGAAACATTGCATTTCATGTTAACTAAATAAAAATACCTAACATCTCCTAAAACATATGACATCCAAACCTTGCCTAATCTGCTCAATAGAATCTCCTAGGGAGCTATATCAAGCAATGGTCCCTCTTAGGGATATAACTCTTAAAGGACAACAGAGAACCCAACTACTCCCATTCAAAAGGAAAATCAAAATAAATAGGAATAAGTAGTTCCCCTTATTCCCTTCCCAGTATTTCCTTTTCCTTTATCCTCTATTTAGCAGAGAAACATTTGCATGGAGCTAAAAGGTCCTTCTGAAGAAAAGTGATTTTAAATTTGGTGGCAAGCCAGTCTGTCCTGGAGTGCCAAGCATCAAGATGCATCCACACCCTTTCATACAGCACATGCTTAGCAATTTACCTGGTCTGATACAGCTGGTGCAGCCCTGCTCATTCCTTGATGGGCCTTAGATGGATCACCACTTGCTGAGCCAGTTCCAGATCTTGGTGCTTGGCCAGATTTACTAGCGGTAGCGCTTGGTAGCCTCGCGCCGCTGCTACCTCCTTTGCAACACCTTTCGTGCACAGGGAGACGGTCAGGAAAAAAGGTTCGGCCACAGTTTCTACAGGGCACGAGCTGGGCTTGAGCACTATAATAAGCTGCTTCATTTTCATCTGCAAGTGTATAGGAACCAGAACCAGTAAGGACCTCAGGTTTCCTGGGCTCCGGCCTTTTAAGGTGCTTTGGTAGCTGATTGTTCTCAATACGCCACTTCTCTAGGCACTTAGGTTCATGTATGGCAATAGAATGTGACCCAAATTCTCTGCCACAGATATAGCATACCTTGAAGGGAGGTCTTCTTGGGAAGGGTGTTTGAGACATGTCTGAAGAATTTGAGTGTTGTGATACTATTGCAGTGCTTGGTCACCTTTTCTGGGATCCAGCTTCTAGATGCACTACTTTGGGAAAAATTCTGGGAAGATCTGGCACATAAGATGGTGAAACTTGCTCTAAAGACAAGGTGCTAGAGATATGAATAGGGGCTTCTTCAGCACTTGATAGAATACTACAAGTTTTGTTCACATTCTTTTTCTTGACATTTGTTTTCATGAAGTGTATCACATTTCAGGAAACTTCTCTCTCTCCAACACATAAAGAGCTTGAGAAAGTCTGTTATTCAGAATGATTCTACATCTTCTTAATCCATTTTCATGGGCCTAAATATATTAGGGACTTCAAAGCTGCAACACTGAACCTTACGGCTGTTTCAGTAAAGAAAGGAGGTTTCTATGTGTTTTCCTTTTGCCTTTTGTTCTTACATGACCCTGAAACAAATGAAATTAGTACAAATGAATAAATGTGTTCTCTCTAGTAAAGGTTACCAACCACTGGTTTATCACAAGGCATAATTAACCATACTAATTTGTTATATTTTTAAATAGCAGATAAATAACATCAAATATATTCTTATCCATAGTGATCAGCTGAACAATGTAAATCTGATATTCTAGTCCCAGAGGATGTCAAATCATGAGGGACATGAAAGAAGATAGGTTTGCATAAACTGAAGCTGAAGACATGCAAGTAGTATGGTGTATAACCAATATGCTTTATTTTCAGTTACTGACAGAACTGGTGTTTCTGGCAGTCTTCAATTTATAAACCTTCAGAGTTGATACTTAAACATCATTTCCCTGTCTCCAGAGACACAAGAAAAAGTCCCTCAGTAGAGGGATGTCCATGCCCCATCTACAAAGGGACAGTCAGAAATGAAAGTGTTCCCAGTCAGTCAGTTGAAAGAGATTAATAGGCCCCTTAATTCAGGACTTGTGTTGTCTCAAACTCTCTGACCAGTCTTGATTCTCCCAGTACAACAATGTTCCTAATGAAATGGAGCAGGTTTTTTAATAAGGCTTACTGAGGTGCTTTGGGGGCTGAAGCTGGATGAGAGAGAAAGGGCACTGCATTTGTTTAGTCTCCAGATAGCACTAAATATGTTTCAGTTTTTCAATGTCCAGTCTACCCCTGTAAACAGATAAATGTGTGCTTTATCCCTTAAATGTTCATTTCTTACAATATTTTGTGCTAGTCCTCCAAGGATTAAAAAATATAATTCAGACCATACACATGTACAGCAGAGGCTACTGTTCTAATAGCGTGGAAAAATAAAAAACCAAACTAGCACATTACATAGATAGGTAACTGCCAAGGACAGTCTATTTTATCTGTAGTAGAAGAAATATCTGGCTAAAGTCATCTTGCCCTTACTGAATTATTCCAGACTTCATCTCAATCCTTCCAAACTTGCAGGGGATTCCTAACACACAAACATATCCACACTGGCCATCTTGGTTCACTTCCTCTGCTGCAACCATCAACCTAGATCTTTTTACTAGTTTTTTGCCATGTCACCATTGAAGACTTTGTTCCCACTCAACAGTATTTTCACCCTTATCTGTCCCACCTCTGAACCCACAGGCTGACTTTTACTATACCCAACTGCAATGACACAGTTTTGTCATTACGTTTGAGATGACAAACTTAAACTTTGTCTGTGTCACTGAGAAGCAACTTGAGCTCATTCTAGTCTCTTACAAATATTCTAGGGGCTATCTTAAGTACAGGGGCAACAGTGAAAAAACAAGTTGTCACCAGGTTTATTGAGTAGTCATCCTTTTTCCAGGCACACAAAAATGCTTAGATTTCTGCACTGACACTGCTTGCTTAAATACTCACAAAGCTGCATACTTCTGGGAGAGTTGGGATACTTTCTTATTTTACAAAAAATTCCTGTGAAGCACATATTTATTTGTAGGCAAACTGGAAAATGTGAAGACCATCAGACCTAGTCTGTGATTTGTACTGGAACAAATCTTTGTGAGCAAGTATGTTGTAGCTAGCTGTTAAAAATAAAATTCTTAAGGGCCTTTATACTTTGCGCATTCAAAGTTAACACCTCATCCAAAACTGTATTAGATAACTGCAGTCTGCTGAAAAACAGGGTAGAATATGTGGCTGTGGTATCCTCTCATGTGTGAAGCTAGCAGGTGTATCTGGGGCATGTAATATACACTGACGGTATAGCACTGGAATTTTTAGTTCAGATACCAAAATAACAGGTTCAGCAGTATTTGAAATTTAAATGTGCAAACTAGTATTTAGGCTACTGTACTGCAAGGCTGTTTCAAAGACTGGGAGAGTTTCCAAGGAGGGTGGCCTGTTGGATGAATCCAAGTTGGGAAGTAGCCAAGCTCTTTAGGAGGATGAAGGGAATGGAGAGCCAGCGAAACATTAAAGGGTCATGAAGGCAGGGGAGATAAGGGTTATTGGCAGGTCACAGGAAGGGAGCATCAGAAAGTTCAGTAACATTTCAGGGAACTTCTGAACTTTGCAAGGTCCTATTTATGTCCTATTTATTGATTTATGTCAAAAAGAAACTTTCTCATACCTGAGAGGATTCTTAAAGCAACAGTGAACACTGAACTGCCTGCCATATGAAGAATGTTAGGTGACTAAATCTGTTGCCATTAGGAATGAATCAGTCAATAAAAGATGCTATAAACAATCTATTAACAATATAACCTATTGTTGGATTTCCAAGCTTGCTATTGTAAATACTTCATAAGAGAATTATGCTTCCTTGTGGGGATTACACCATTTGGTCTACATTTATTCCTGCCAAGTTCACTGTTATTATTTGGAAACTTCCTATAAATTCAGTGTGAAGTGAAAAGGCATATGAGCAGTTCAAATCTTCTCTCAAGCTCAGTGGTAAAGATGTGGAAGTAAATCAGGACTGGGATTTAACAATTCAAAACATAAAACTTTCTTATGTTTTTCTTTTAAAAATGTTGCAACATGTTTTAATAAAGTGGGAAGGTACAGTTGATCATTGTGTATAGCTATGGGAAAACATTTCTCTCCTCTGCAATTCCAATGAGGACAATACTTAAAAACAATTTAATGAACTGCAGTGACAGGTCACTTACAACTAGTGGAGAAATTCAATGTAATTAAAAGCAAATGAAATACTATGGCTAGTTTAGAATCAGGACAAGAGCTTCAGTCTAACCAAAATAGAACAGAATGACGAGAGCACAAACAGCTCAATACATCCATCATTTTCTTGTCCTGAAGTGGGAACAGGAACTCTTGCACAGTTTTTAAACTTCACCTAATCAATTGCAACAATAACATCATTGCAACAACAGCAACAACAGCATTATTAACAATGTTTCACTTATGCTGCCTTCTCTTAGCCACCATGTGTGATTCAACCTATAGAAGTGGAAACTTCTTCCTTGAAACAGCCTTCCTTATGTCTTGTTTCATGTCAGTGTTGGGACTTGGAAGCAAAGTTGACACATACGTTTCCTATTTCCTGTATGCAACCCATTTGTAAAGACCGACCCTCTCTGTTTTTCATCTCTCTTGATTCTCTCATGTAAACAATTCCTCAAAAACCATTATAAAGTCATTTTATAAGCCTGGATTCCTTGACTGAATTGAACAAAACATACTTGTGTTAGCTGGGGGATTAAACTGGCTGTTTCCAATGAATCCTCAACACTACTGCTTTTGACTTAGCTAGAATTCCACACGGAGACCTCCCAGCTATAAAAAAAACAGAGTTTACCTTATGGGAGAATACATTGCATGAAGCTTCCTACTACCAGGACATAACCATGCTTATTCAATGGACAAAATACAGGAATAGCTGTGAGAATTTGGGGAATCTGGTTTTGTACAGTTTATGGATGCTCAGTGGTATCACAGCCTTTCCATGTATAGCTGTACCAGACTGTAAACTCTGTTTAATCTATATGGCTGGTTTACTGACACTGTTCTAATCTGCTAGCACAGAAAGATAAATCCTTGCACAAAATAAACACAGAGCTAAAACAAAGGTCACAGAGCTTTCAAGCTTACATGTCAAAAATACCCCAAGAAACTCTTAAGACATGTTTGACTCCATCTAAAAGCACAGACAATTTCAAAAAAATCTCCTTGGACATGCTTGGCTTCATCTAAAAGCAGAGATGATTTCCAGGAAAACCATAAACAAGCAAAGTAAGCAGTGGGAACCAATTACTTTGCTTTTTTTTTTTTTAAGTGCTTGATAAAGCTGAGAAGGATTTATATGGAGTACTTGCTTCAGGTGACAGTGGCTTAAATCCAGGAGGCTCTTTGGAGAGTGCACCTATAATTGTAGAATGCTTACAAAAATCAGGACTCCCATAACAGAGTTATGAGAATGTCTGCATGGGTTGATCTGCTTGAGGGAGAGGATGAAAGGCTACAGAGACACATAAATGAATAGGAAAGCATATGGGTCCAAAATGGTGGCAAATACAAAAGCCTGGCACAAGCTCAGCTACAGATCAGGTTGTCAGTGTCAAAGAAAGAATAGACTAATTTTAGCTTGCAGAAAGGAACTGGTTCTTAATTATCTTGGATTCAAGAACTCTTGGTTGTGTGAACCCTCATTTATGTAAAACCCCACTTCACTCTGAGTTTTCCCTTTGTCTTCCCTTTCTTCAATACTACACTTAATGTTGTACACTTATTCTGCCTGTCCACTATGCAGTGCTTGGAACCAAAAGCTTTCTGTTTGTGACACCACATTGTTATGTGGGTCATTTAATAAGGTTTGCAAACATTGGATTAAATTCACAAGTATCCTAAAAGAAAAGATTTTACTTGTAATACCTAACTTTACTGTTATATAAATTGGAAATGTCTCAAATAGCTTTAAGTGAGAAGCAACAAGCAAAAGCTTCTCATACTACAAGGGCACCCAAAGATCCTTGTTTTTCAGTCTGGGCTGGATTGTGTAAACAGACAAAGGAGAAAACTCAGTATAAGAGGGTATAAGGTACAGAAAGATGAAGTAAGTGATCTGGCAAGCATAACACAGCAAGTCTGAAAAATAAGGAAATTAAATTTAAATTTTCTAGAACCCCAATACTGAATCTGTCCAGTCACAGGATTTTCTAAGGCAGATCCCTAACTTTACAGTCAAGATAAAGGTAAGTATTTTTTCTCTACTTTCCTGGGTTCTCATTATATTTACATATAAAAGAGGTGCCAGAAAGGACCAAACTGACACCCTCTGTTGAGTGCCAGAAAGCATTGCTTCAGGTTCTTTCCAAATAAAATGCTTTCTATGAGGCTTCCCATTATTCTTTAGGTGAAAGCAAATGAAATTAAACCAACATCTTGAGCTTTATTTTTTCTTGTGCTAAACATTTTATATTGCTCAATTATAAATCATTTTAGAAATCCGTTAAGACAAAGTACTCAAACATAAGCTGGACAAAAATATTGGACAATTTGTAGTATCCTACTGTTGGATCTGTTTTTCACTGCAAGATAAAAGGAAGAACATTTTTATGTTTCCAACAATATTTTTAGCAAATTAACCACATATTAAAAAACTCATATTTTTCCAGCTCAGCACTACATTCTCTCCACAGTTTCTGGCTGAAGAAATCTCCTTTGGTTCATCCTAGAGACTTATAATTTCCTTCAGTCATGTGAAAAGAATAATCTATTATTTTATGGAACTTAAATAAATACCACTGATATGTAGAAAATCCAAAGTTTACTATGTTAATATGCTTCATCTTTTCACAGCTGAGCATGATCCATATTTTTATGCATCCTCCTCTCTCAAGAAACCACTTGCAAGCTCCAAACATATAAATATTAGCAAATACCTCACTTCCATCAGCTTCAAGACTTTGTTAGTCTGTAACATCTAGTATCACAGCAGCCTGGCTTAAACGTCTCAGGAGCAATGCACACTCAGAGGTTTCTATACAACTGTTATACACAACTATTTAAGGTGTTCTTTGTAATGAGACAATCAACCTAGTCAATGCTTTTCACAATTTTCCTCTGACCAATGAAATGATCAGGTCTTTCTTTGGATCTGATTATCTTCCTACCTAAAACTTTATGGGTCAATCAAAAAGTCCCTGGTATCAACAGCAGCCAGCGTATACTTGGCATTTAAGAAGACCCTATATACAATTATGCAGTAATTAGATTTAATTTACTTAATTAGTTCTATTTAAGTTTGTGACTGTGTTACCAGAGAAAGTTGGGAGACTGGTTCTAAAGACCCAGTAGTTCTTTCATGTTACTATGACCTCTGCGCAGACATAAGAAATAATTCCTTTGACTTTACTGAAATGTTAACATTATATGAAGAAATTATGACTGCTACTAGTTAAAATACATAGGAAAAAATGGAATATTTTTAGTGAAGAAAAAGCAACTTTTCAGACTTTAACATTCAAAATTCAGTAACAACATTCTCTCACATCTCAGATATCCTTTATGCTCTACTGTGTTCTTGGTTTTTTGTATTTTACTTAGAGATGCATTACAACCTATGAGGGTAAAGATTACCTTTGTTTTACTCACAATTATTTATTAAACTCATATTTTAAAGGAATAATATTACTGCCTCTACACTTATTCTTGTGCAAAAATCAGCAGATATATTCGTAGTGTGGGTGACAGTGGGGATCCTCACACATTACATTCCTAATCATCTTCAGTTATCAGCATATATGTGTGATATTTACCCTGCGAATCCTAGATGGCATATGAGATATGCATCAAATAATGAATAGCTCAGGTATGTTAACCCTTCCCACAGCACTGAAGTACGAGAGAATGAGGACATTGAAGAAAGTATGCTTACACAGCTCAAAGTGAGCTACCCGTACTTTCTAGCTCAAGTATCTTTGTTTAGCATTTCCATTTCTGGAACTCATATGTGCAGAATCAGTTTTTTTTTACCAAAGATCTAGATGATGACTATGCAATTATTTCAAGAAAGTAGGCTCATCCTTAGGGAGAAAAAAAATAGGTGGACGGATAAATGCATAATCAGTTATCAGTCTGAAACAAAAAGAATAAAAGCCAAGAATATCAGCTTGTACAAACTGACAGAAGTCAGTGGAAATCAGAAGGATGACACTGCACATGTGCTGAGAGACTTTCCCTTGAAGTGTAAAATTATTCAGTAATGGAAAGACACTTTTCCCAATAATCTGCAGTAATACAGTTACATTATACAGGATAAAATAATTTAAAGGGGCAAGTGTTCTTTTCTTTTATAGTGTAAATCAATCATAATAGATTGATTTCTCTGAATAGAAAAAAAGTGTTTCTGCTAATAAATGATTCCATAACTAAGGTTTTTGGTACTTTTGTTTGTCCTGTATGAACAGGATACTCAGATAATCTAATTACTATGGAAATTACTAAACTCAGCAAGACAAAATACTAAAATATGAAAACTAAATGAGCACAGAGCCACAACAGCAGAAGAGAAACTGAGGGAATCTAGAGCAGCAGATGAAATTATCTTAAGTGGAAGATGTCTAGAAAAGCAAAACTCCGGACATTGCAATTATTTTGTGAAATGTTGGAAAACCTAACAAGACATTATTAAGTACTCGTTGTATTTCACATGAATAATGCGGCACATCCGAATACTTTGCAGAACACTCATGATGTAGTGACACAAAAAAGAAAGGGCTGCCTACTCAATCTGTTACAGGAAACAGCGTGCTAGGAGGGCTGTCAAAACATTCATCATGTCCAGCAAGAGCCTTAACAGCACTATAGCACTCATTCTGAATGCTCTTGTTTGTAAGAACTCTTAAAAGCATCATTCTTCTACATCACTGTTTTTCTTCTCTGGATTAAATCAATAGTGATTTACAACTGGTGTGAGAGAACAAAATGGATAAAGATCATAAAGTTTTACCTGGTAAAACTTTTACCCTGGATCCTGATGATTATGTAACTTGTCATGTTAAATGATAATGTTTTTCTCACTTTGTATTTGAAGCATTGGTTCATATTGTCATGTTTTCTGTCTTATAATTCTTTAGTAAACAGGATTAAATTCCACGTGCCAACAAAAACACATATGGAATATAAGCCTGAAATAGCGTCAGATAATGTGGCTTAAAAAGAGAGATGTCTGAGCTCCCTACTGTTTAGCCATAACTTCACCTGTTTATAAACCAGTGCATTCTATTATAGATCTATGTCCTACAGAGTTAAGTAGATACAAAAGTAAATTTTAGTAAAATATATAGATTTGTAATGAAGGAAATGGTATTAGTTTGTAACTTGAGCGATAAGTTCAGCTACAGTACCTAAGGAACAAGTTTTGCAGTAAGCTTTAAGATAAACCACTTAGACAGCAAAGTTTTCTGTTTCTGTTGTACTTTCCAAACAAAACAAAACAAAGCAAAACAAAATGGATTTTTACTAAATATTTTCATTATTGTTATGTACCACATATTTTCCAGGAACAGAACTGAAAGAGGTAATTTGTTATATAGGACAATCAGTAATTATGTGCCAGGTAGGGCTGCCTTTTACAGAGAGTAACATTTCTAGCTTTCAATGTCCACGTTGTTGGCCATGAGTACTGCAATTGTATTCTCCTTCCCCTTGAAACACACACATAAATGAATTCAGTCCACTCCCCTAGAAGAGTGGGGAACCAAGAAGTCAGAACATCTGACCTGGTAAATGCTCACGCACCATTTTTTCCAGGCCAGGCAAAAACCACCTCTGCAGAAACAAATTCCAGAGAACAAATGCATTATCCTCACAGTAAGCACTAATACACATGAATGTATTATCAGCTAGCTGGTCTAAGGGTAGAAAGTCACACAAATCTTTGTTGATTGACCTTTCTGCTTATTTACAACTGGGCCCCTGACCTCTGCAGGAATCTGACCATCTGGTACTCAGGGAAAGCACTGTTTTAGTTGGATGAGGACAGGACACAGGACTGCATTATTTAAACCTTGGCTGACTGAGGCTCAGGCCAGGCAGGCTGTCAGTACCATCTTCATGGGGAAATCAGGTGAAAACTAGCAAAACTGGGTTGTGAGCTCAGAGGACCCCGTGCCTGTTGGCCAGGCAGAAGAGTGGCTTGGACTTCGGGAGAGAAGGAAAAGCATGGTTCCTCCTCACCCAACCATTCTTCTACCACCCTGCCCAAAAAAATAAGTTAACAGGCTTATTCAGATCCAAGGCTCCTGAGACCGTGGATGGCATCTAATTTTTCATGCCCTCCTAAACACCTATTACCTCTGCTTGGATCAAAATTCCCTCACGTCCCCTAAGGCTGCGTTTCTGTGCTGCTGCCCCCTGCTCGGTGTGCCCGCTCCGGAGGAAGGGAAGGAGGGAAGGCGGGAAAGCGCTCACATTCCGCGGCAGGCCTCACGGCCCGCCCTGCCCCGCCGCCTCACCCCGCGCACCGCCGTTACCGCGGCAACGCCGCACCGCATGCAAATCCCTGCCGCCGCCGCGGCTGCCGATTGGCCAGCGCGGCTGTCAGTCACTGGGACGGGCAGCCCCGCCCCCGGCCCGCCGGGCGCTGAGGGGGACGCGGGGAGCCTCTCAGGTCTGGGGCAAATCTGTCTTTTCGTGGCGGGCAATGCGAGTGAGGGGAACGTCTGATCGGCTGAGCACCGGCCAGCGTTCTGTGGGAAGTGACCCCGCTCAGGCTCTGCATCCTGGCACAGCGACCCCTCTCTAAATCCCTCTCCCCTCTTGCCTAGGTGAGAAGGGACAAATGGCATCATTGTGAAGTCCAAGCAGCAGAGAAGGTTAAGCATGAGGAGTCCTAAATCCATCTCCCACGTACGCACTCTTCTCATTGAAAAATTCACACTTTTCAGCCAGACTGTTTTCAACACTTTTCCAAATTTAACTTTTGCAAGCTTCATATTTTCCTTGGAAGTTAATTCTTACAGAAACAATGATAAATAATTGCTACAAGAAAACACCACTGGTTCAAACATTCCCATGGCAAGTGTTCTCTGGTGGCAGTGCCAAGAGCAAGCCAGCCGGGCCGCTTTCATGCTGCCCCTTTCTGCATAACAAACTTCAATTGTCACTTAGTGAAAACTTAAAATGCACAACAGGCATAGTTTGTGTAAGGACGTGCCAAGACCAAGTGTTCTGCTAAGCAACAGAGATCTACTGCAAACAAATTCTAGTACCTGTTTGAAATTTTCGGTGTGCCTGGTGTGCTGGTAAGGCAGACGTGAAGCAAACCTGTCAAAAACAGGCTTTTACAACACCACATCCTTCAAGCAGGTGAATTCCCACGCCTGAGACCCAAAATTATATTTACAAAAAGCTTTCAGAGAAGTAAAATCAGGTTGTCTGATTAGAACATGTTGCATTACAAAATGTCAGTGTGCAAAGGAGGAAAGTGATAGCCGGCAAGGCCCTTTGACACTTAAGCGCCAGTAAGCCCAGCAGTCAATTCCGCTTTATGCTGTGTATGACAAAGGGTGTTCATCAAATGAGTAGCACCTGGATTAAAAGCAAATGACATTTAACCTGCACTTTGCCTTAGGGCAAACACAATTAAACACAATTTCTATTGCACCAAATTTGTTGTCAGCATGACACAGAGCTCCCACCTTTTGACAGAATTAAGATGCAGACCCTCTTTTTAGCAGTATTTGCAGAATGCTTTGATGCCATGAAAAATACAAGAAAAAGTTATTTCACCTTCATCACTGATTCTATCACCCAAGACTGTTAGTTTCAAGTTATTTGAGGTTACAAAACTGTGATCATTGTATGTGACAGATAAGTACTAAAGAATAATAGTGCAGTTACAGAGTCAAAATCTAGGAAGTGCTAAGATTAAAGTTACCCTTTGCCTCACAGATCTAACAGAAAGTTTATAAATAGAAATAAAAGTATGTTTGCATGTTGTAAACATCTACATTGACCTATGTGCCTCCATAAAATAAAAAATACTTTTCTCCATTGTATGATTTTAGGTGGTAGACAGGTAAGACTGTTGTTTCTGCATGAGCTGTCTCAGATGTCAACTGAAAGGTCTGAAAATAGCAAGACAAGTAATCACAGTACAAGATTTAGGAGAAAAATGCCAACACCTTGCTATTTTTTTGTTTACATTAATGAAAGTGTTTTCAGATCATTAGAAATGAGGAACAAACTAAACAATACCACTACTCCAACTTAAAAGCCTACCCCAAATCCTTAACAAAGTTCTCATCAAGATGATAGAATACATTTTCTGTTACAAGTACCATTAATAAAATAGATTGATTTTTAAATAAGTTACTATGTATATAAAATTTGGTAATTTTTTGTATAAATTCATACCAATAATATATTAAAAATTGGTGAGAAATCTCCAGCTGAATTCCTGATTGGCGTATTATGTATGTATGTATGTATGTATGTATGTATGTACATATATATGCTTGTATGTGTGTAGATGTTTAGGTATTTGAAAAAACAAAAATGGACAACCTTGAAAAATGTTTGCTATATTACATATACATGCCATACATGTGGTTTACTGCAGCTGACTGGTGCAGATCTCTGTGTTATTTTAAATTAAATGGTACAAAATTGCATTTAATCTCTTCTGGTTTGTATCTTTTCCATACTCCATTATCAACTCTTGCTGACTAGACAGAATGCAAACAAAAAACACAGGAATTACTTTTACCAGAGAAAGAAGAACAGCAGAAATGAATTGCTTTCCACTGTGTATCTTCTTCACGCCAGACTCTATCACATAGTGGACAAGATACTCCCTAGAACTGGCTTTATTATATGAAGTAATTTACATTTCATGTACATATGCAATTAGGGTACCCTGGAACAACAGGAAGGGTCATAGAGAAGCCATGGGAAACTTATCATAGAATATAAATGTGTCCAATAATTTCCCAAAGGGCCTGAGACAAACATCAATAAAAATATTTGTATCCCAGCAAGACAGGAACAACCCTGATATAATTACTTTGCACATATTTTTGTAACTGTCATTCCAACTAATAACTCTTTTGCTTCTGCTGCCCTATTTTGCTTTCTCCAAAACTATGGGTGGGATCCTATCTGAAGGTCAACTTGGAAGTAGCAGAGGAACAATAAATAAACCAAGAGTATGAAAAATGCCTTAAAAAGTAGCTTAGATGGGGTAAAGGTCAGAGGTCATCAATTGCTAGGACTTCTTTATTTTTACTGTTTATTATAGTTCATTTGTTCATGGAGAGAAAACAAATGAGGGAAGTTCATTTCATTATACATTATTTTTGCTCTCAGGATTGCTTTTCTGAACGTTTGGAAACGTTTGTTATATGTCTTTCCCATTACCAGTATTTCTTTTCTCTTGTGTGTAAAGCAGTAATATTAGCTCCACTGAAGATTTTCCTATGACAACATGTTTTGGTAACTGAAGATTTAAGAACTTGACTATTCAGCCCATGAAATCAGTCTATGTTTAATATGATTTAGTTGTTGTGAAGACATTACTTAGGAGACCAATGTATTTGTTAGGTGCCACCCTTTTGCTTTACTCTACAGATTAGCATGCAGACCCTCCCTCAGAGCATATCTTCAAAGCATCTGGAAGAATGTCAGTAAATTAATTACCCAGTGTTCAGTAACTTTTCTTTCCTGAAGAAAAGAAAGGTTACACCAAGGCTGAAAGGAACGCGTGCCTTGTTTTCATTACCATTACCAATGGACAACCAGAAGACAGAAAAGATTATGTTGCAGCTAAGAACACAGTTCAAATGTGTACAACCAGATTTCCCTTTGAAGCTGGAAGTTTTCCCAGGAAGATGGATATGGCTGCAGCTGAAGCAACAATCATTTTTCATGAAGTGAAATACTGCCACACATTCCAAGGCTGGACTACTCCAAGCAAATTACACAGTGTTAATGACATTTCCCCATGTGACCACCTGAAAATACCTAGTGTTTTTTTTCACCAGAACTGTGTTTATCTCACAATTATAGTCCTACAATACCTTTGATAATACTTGTCAGTAAAAAAGATTGGTGGGAAAAATGTCAGATCTTCTGAATCTTGTCTTTAACAAGAGAAAGAGAAATCCTGAGAAAGAATTTTGAAACTCCAAAATGTAGTAAGAGGGAGGACGGACCCTTGTATTTGGACAGAAAAAGAACAAACCCAGTATTTAGAAGAAGTAATGGAAGAATAAGTGGCAGCATGAAGATTGTAAAACTATGAACTTCTAAAAAAAAAAAAATCTTCCAGAAAGAACAATTTTAATTAGCGCATGGAATTTCTCTCTTTTGGCAAGAAAGTTTGATTTAATAACCAAGTCATTGGTTATTAAAGACACCTATATGTGAACTATTCCTGTCAATGGTTGTGCAGTGCTGTAGCCATTAGTCTTACATTTCTCAGTCCATCACAAAGGATGCATATTATATTCCTCTGGACACTGCTATTAGTTTATGCTCCCTCTTCAGGACTGTTGTTGCAGGACATGAAGCCACGTTTATTGGCCTGCCTTCCCAGAAGGCAGCCCGAGAATCATCACTCTGCACACACCAGAGCTCTCTGCTGTGACTTTCCTCCCCTGACTGCCAAGAATATCAGAGGAATTGGATTTGCAGAAACCCAAACTCCTTGCCTCCAGCTCAGGGCAGCCCAGGGCTCCTTTACGCAGACTATACATTTCTTCCAGCCCCCTTGGAGTGGCTGACTCATTGCAGCCTCACACAGTCTGCCATTTCACGCTCTTTCCCTTCTTTTTACATCCCACATAGGCAGCTACCATTGCCAAAAGCTGTCCCAAGAGCTGGAATCACCTTCTCTCCAGTGCAGCCCCCTTTACCCTGCTATCACAGTGTCTAGCCATCAGCAAGCTTGTGCCCCGAGCATCAATTCCTAGATGCAAATTGGAACAGCAGTGCATCAGCTTCAGGGGAGCCCAGCTACATACACATAGTATACCTCAGGATGAGACAATTTTCTTGCAACAGATGTTCCCCATTCCAGTCACTCATATTACTGCTGCCTGGATGCCCTTTTTTTCGCATATCTTTTGTACCTAGTGTACACTTTTCATTTCATAAGCATCTTTCACATCAAGAACATAATGGGTAATGAAGGCTTCCAACAAAGCAGAAAAAGCTTAACAGCAACAACAACCAAACGAAAAAAAAAAAAAGGGGGCTGAGCTGTGTAATGTTAAAGATAAGATTAACCTATTTTAAACAAGAAGGAATAAATTTCCAGAGGAGAAACTGTTAACATGCATTGAGTTCTTCAACCCCTCAAATCTCCATATCAAGCCCACATGACCTTAGGAAAGACAGGCTTTAGGCTAGCTGCAAAATTAGTTGGATGAAATACTATGGCCATGTTACACAGTAGGTCAAACTAACAATCTGTTGATCCCTTCTGGCTCTAAAATCTATGAGTCAAGTAATTCTTCCTAAGTGGCCCCTACAGGGATTTGAGCCCTCTGTGACTTAAACCCCTACCGTTTCTTTCTGCATTTACATGCTAAAGATTTTTATTTTTTAGTCTCCCAGCCTTTTTTCTTCCTATTTTGTCACAGTAGCCCTACCAAAATGGATCTCCACACAGAAGAGCTGCAAGTGATTCCCTATCCTCTGTCTTTTTCCCTCCATTAACTGCATTGGAAATAAATAAGCCAGAAATAGTGTCAGCAGAAAGGACTGACCTCCAGTTCTTCCTTAAAAATCCCTCACAAGCAAGATCCAGAATTAATTACAGCCAAAAAAGTCAAGAACCACACTTAGATCAATTTTTATCCCATACTTCTAAGCCAAGATGGCACTAAAACAACAGCTGCATATTATAAATGGGACACAGACTTTAAAATCTCTCTGCTCTCAACCAAAGAGTAAAGAAAGTCAGAGATTCTTCACTCTTCAGATGGGTCTGAAAGTACTTGAAGGCCTCCTATGTGCAGTCTGTTAATGCATCAGGTGCTAAACATGTGAAACATCCACTGAACCCTCTCCTGTGAACCTGGATTTATGTTCTGAAAGAGACCAAGCAAAGTCTTGGTGTGAGAAGCAGTGGCCGCTTTGCAAGATCAGAAGATCCTTTGTATTAATAATAAATGAAAGAATCTATCACTGTCACATTGGTCACTATCTCCCTTTCTTCTGTCTGCTTCCTCTTTCCTTTCCCATATTGCAATCTTCATTTGTCTTTTACTTTTTTTTTTTTTNATCCTCTATCACTTGACTTTGCTAATGTTTTGTTCCGTGGCAAACCTGCCAGTGCCAACTTCCTTCTTCATCATTTTTCTCTTTTCCCCCAGTTTGCTTTCTCTCTCATTTCACTTTTCAGCATGCTCACCTTTGTCTTCATTGCCCAGCTGCACTGTTTGAGCATTTCCTCTCTCCTTTTTAAGCCATTACAATTTCAGTCATATGTTCATGTCCTCAAACAGCTACACCTATCATCCATCTTTGTCCATGATACTCTTTTTTAATTGCTTGTTTTATGCAGGCCCATATATAGATTTACTATTCAATATATATTAGTAACTTTGTAGCTGCAATAACTGTGTTGATCTCCTAATTTGCTCGTGTGAAAAAACACTTCCAGTTCTCCTCCAGTATTTCTTCTACTTCCTCTGAATCCTCTTCTGTGTTTCCCTCAGCCTCTCTAGATACCACCACAGCCTTCAAGTTCTCTAGGCTTTCCCATCCTTCTCCTTATTTTGTAGTCAGTTTTTGCTGCTGAAGAGAAGCAGAGGAGCTGAAGACAAAACATGGGAGCCATTTCCAATCGCTGTCACCTGCTAAAGTCATCCTTCCTGTTGGTGGGAAGCAGGAGCAGCAGCCACACCCCTCTTTGCAGCCTGGTCAGGACAACAGGGCAACGTGACAATTTGGCTAAGCACAAGGAGGGGACCTGCAAGGAGATCGGGGAAGAGATATGTGGCAAGTTTTATGAAGAGGTAGGGGCCAAGATTACTACAGGAGAAACCACAGAGTGTGTGGGGGAATAAAAGCATCCAAGAAATGCTTCAGAAAATCAGAGAGCTGGGTGAAATGAAGGGGTATATCCCTTTCCTGTAGGTGGGGACGCACCATTAATCTTCTTGTTATTTATTGGAGTAAAAATCATTATAATGGAAGACAACAGAGACAATCTTTCACCCATTTTCTCCTCCGACATTGATCCCCACATATTGACCCCTTTCAGTACCTTCATGAGTATTTTCTCTTTCTGTATCTCTTCAGCTGACTGTCTTCATATCAAACTATGCAGCTCACCTCACATTCCCTAAGCTCAGAGGATTTCCTCAGCCCTTCCAAGTCCTGTATGATGCAAGCATGCCAGACAAACATTTAGCCCTCAAATGTACTTATGTAGTCTCTTGTTTTCCCCTTGTGTGGCTCTGAAGGGTTATGAAAATAAGAGGCCAAACAAATTCATGCCAGCAGTAATTCCAGCCCCACCCTGCAGAATGGGCAGACACCACATGGCCCAAAGAACAGCCAAATTTCATTATTACATTTAAATAAATGTTGACAGTTGAAAAGACTGCTCTGTTTCCCCCAGTTTTCACTCTCCTCATGTTCTTTCACTGCAGGGGGCTATCAGCACCTTGGCTAACTTGGCTGCAGCATGACATGAAGAGACTTCACTCTGTAGGAACAAAAAGTTCCTTTGAAAACTTGAACATACCACGTAACAAAGCAACACTGGTAAACAGGATTTCAGCAAGGACCACAATGCTTAACGATTTCGGGGGTTAAGAAAAGACACAGCTGAGGTGGGAAGAACGAACTGCTTTTCCAAATAGTTTAAGTTCAGTGTTTGCCAAGAGCTGCAGGAGGGAGACAAAACCAGAAATATTAATAACAAGAAAATAAAGGATTTAGAACAGTATTCCGCTTAATTTTGTAGGCGGTTTGGGTATTTTGTTTGTTTGCTCTGCTTTTTTTCTGTACTTGGCTGAGGGTACCTGTGGTATTATCTAGACACACCAGACAGGAATTTATAGTTGCCTTTTATTGAATTGTTCACAATCTGTATGACCAGCACATTTCTTGTAGTTTTTCTCATCTTTAGTTCTACAGCAGACTTCTATGCTCTTCTTCTGGCTGTACATTAACAGGACTTTTTGGTGTTACCAGAATTAGCAGGAGCTTTCATGAGCCTTTAGAAGAGTGAAATTTTTGTTACCTGATTCAGAAAAGAAAAGGAAGATATTGCATATACATGAAATCAATTTCTTTAAGGAAATAATTAGGAAAAAATTCAAGATTATTCTCAATCCTTTTGTTTTCTGAAAATTGAGAATATGAGTTGTTTGCTCAGCCATTTCATTTTAATTTTACTGTGCTCTGTGATTTGCATGCTGCCAATACAGACTAAAGAGGGCATATGGGGTTATTTTTGATGAACATTGCATGGCCAAATAATTTAGAAAAGTTTACAATGATTGAAATACAGCTGAAAATCTTGCAAATCCTGTCTCCATAGTTTGTTTTATATTTTTTTTTAATGGCAAATGCTGAATTTGCTTTTTTAAACTGTGTTAAAGAAGAAACTTGAAGTGTAGCTCAGACCTCACTGAGGGCCTTCTTGACGTTGCCTATGTTAGAAAGAACAAAAATATTAACAACCACTTTGTAATAGGTAGCTGTCAACTGTAAAAATGCTATGACACATTTGCATTTTCAGCTTCACTATTCTTTTAGAGGTCAGAATGGGGCTTATGTTGTTATTCAACTTGGCATCAGTTTAATATCAGTACAATACCATGATTAAAAGTTTTGAGTCTATTAATAAAATATTAAAAAGTGAGATCTTTGTCTGCTAAAGATGGTGTATAGGTTTGGCAGTTTTGGATATACCAAAGCTACATTACTTGTATCATCCTTTCATACTTGTTTTTGCCTTTTTACCTCCCCTAATTCTCTTTGCAGGTATTGCCAGTAGCAGACTCTTGCAGATTTGCCTTCAAGATGCTTAAGGATATTGTTATAGGTAATAAGAGAGCAATAGCATTGTGTCAAGATTTCATGGACAACACAGTGCTGTTTGACTTTCATATCCTCTTTGCAGGTGGCAAGACAGCAAACATCAAGAAATCAAGTGGCACAAGCATAACATATTTCTCCATGTATTTCCCACTTGACTATTCATCAGTAATGAATGGATCTGTACCACTGATTAATTGTGTCACAGAAGACAAGACAATGCTGGCTCTGCAAGAACCTATCCAGTCTCCTTGGGTTATTACCTTTGGGCAAAAGGCAGTTTATGCAGAGTGTAGTGTAGGCTTGGACTGGGTTTATGTCACTAGAGAGCCAGATTCGTTGTCTGTGCGCAACACACACCAAACCAATACTGTGGAACCCTCTGAAACTGCGTCCAATGGACAGCAGATTTTATGCACTTGTATTCATGCCATATCAGGCATCATCTGGCTCCTACTGTGCTGCAGAGCACTCTGGATTCCTAGAAAGCTTGTTAGCTCTGTTGAAATATGATGCACTTAGAGGTCAGTTAAGGTTGGGTGCTGTGCATGAATGAGTGCACTCCTTCTCCAATTCGGAGTGTCAGGTGGGGTACAGTGAAGGAATACTCCTAGGTCTGGCTGGTCTTATGAGAACTGGTTCCATGACTGCTCCTGGTACTTGCATCATCCATGTTTTCCTGCTATGTTTGTTTCTTTCCATCAGATAATGAAGAATTCACCATAATTATTTTTGGCTGGAGTACTGCCATTAAAAAGTATTTCAAAATGGTGTAATGCAAAATGGGCTCATGCCAGAGAATGGTTTCTTTGGTTTAGAGAAAATGGTGTTACTGAAGGTCAGACTAAGGGCCAGAAACCACAGTAAAAATTAGCGCAATGCAGGAAGAGGATTGAACCTACTTGTCACATCAGTGTCCCAGCACAAGGACTTCACCTGATTTTCTCAAAACACATTGAGAGCTGCTGGGAGAGAAGGACTCTGCAGCCTGGAGGTGAACATGACTAGCTTCTGTGACAAAGCAGCGTCAGGCCAGGGGGTTTGAGAGCCCAGCCATCTCAGTATTTCCTGGCTGGCTGAGCGGGTAGCTCTTCTTTGCTTCAGAATGTTCAAACCATAATTCCCATGACCCAAGGGAGGTATCAGATCTGCATCCTGCATAATATCACTGAGTGCTCTGGACACTTCAGTAATTATTAAAAGCACTGCCATTGGCATTTACTGTCTCAAAAACACGTGAACTACTTGCATGACTTGTTTCCTGGATGGGCATTCTATATGCCTGTGGAAAGAGTGACAGAAAAAAAGAACACAGAAATCACTAAATGCAGTTGATCTGAAGAATGCATACATTTTTGCTTTTTTTGTTCAACAGAAGGTAAAAATACCTTTTTTACACAATATAATTAATGTTTAACTGGTATGGTGTCCATCATCTTGTTTCTCACATGAATATCCCTGCCACTGTATTCTTAAGCCTAAATGTAATAACTTTTGCAATCACTTCTCACAGGCCTCTCTAATATGCCACAGAGAATGAAATTTACTTTTGCACTATTTGTGAACAAAGACAAAGCCCCATCCTTTTTAAAGTTCAGTCACTGGACTCTAGCAAGGTGCTTTGTTTCAAAAGAATGTTACAAAAAATGTGAAAGCTTCTGCACTGGCATAACATGAGAAGACCCTACAGAAATTGAAATGCCAGACTAGTGAGCTGGAATTTGCCTGCGTTGCTAGCTAGGAAGGGAGCAGGGGGAAGAACAGCACACATTCCTACTCCAGAAGGAAAAACCTGGTTGTGACTCAGACAGGGGAGAATTTTTTCCAAGAACAGTTCATCCTAGTGAAACTAAGACACTCAGGTCATGTTGCCAAGGTCACTGACATTTTTGTTTATCTGATCCTTAAAGGGAAATTACCAAGTTAAAAGTCATGGGCTATATCCTTCATAAGGCAAACTGTTGCACTCCACTGGAGGCACTTAATGAGTGGCACTATGCGTTTCATGCTGTTTCTTAGGAGTTCCTTTCTCATGTTATTTCAGTTTTGTATTACATCCAGTTCTCATAATCCTTTCACAGTTAACTTCTGACATTTCACAGTCTGGCTTCTCTGTATGTAATCCTATAGCTGCATGGTCATAAACAGAATAGTGGAATGAAAACTTGCTTGAAATCAAAAACAGTGCAACGAACATGCTGCATTCATGTCTAAAGCAACACTGGACCATAACTCCCTGCCACTTCCTATCTCCTACCTCCCTCATTCCCAAACATCTCTCGTTAAATGTCCACCTTTTTCCTCCTTTCATGTACTCTCTGATAAAAAGCAGCTAAGCCTGACAATTAAGCATTTATTAAATATTGAGCCCATGATCTGCCTATAGAATAAGCTACACAAAACCCATCATCATTGCTTTTACAAAGGGCAACTCCTTGCTGGAGGCAAGAATTTGAAAATAACTTCTTGCTGTAGATAGTGCCATTTTTGTTATCTCAGTGGTATGAGTTCCATCCATAGTTTGAAACTGTGGGATTTAACTCTAGCACAGTATCAGTGCTGAGCTCTTCTTACTTGTCTTCTGAGTGGACAAGCACTCCTTGCTGGCCAGTAAGGGAGGTATAAGAGCAGTCCCGAATTCACTGGGTGTAAATTAGACCAAAGACCAACATTTCTTTCTCCCTATTTCTTCAGCATTTTGTAGGCGTACAGTGAGCCAACAGGCCAGATTCAGCAGAGTCCTGGGATCAGAAGTTATTTAACTCTTCAGTAAAAGCAGTGATTCTCACACACTCGGATAGGTGGGGTTTTAAGCAACATCTCCCTCTGACAAGAGTTCTCCACTTGTACCTTTTGTCTTTAATCACACACCCAAACTGTGAACTTGACAGGGCATGTCTTCCCCCTGCTATGACCAGGGTACACAGGGACCTGTTTCTCACTTGAAACTTGTGGATGACAGTGATATGATGCCATTAGTAATATATTAAATGGCTGTCAATAACGAGTAACCTCCTGTGCAATTGTCTGCCTGACCAGATCTGTGAAATCTAATGTCCCTTTGATGAGGTTCTCTGGAAGTGTAATCTTCCCGGGCATCATAGGGGACCCTGGCATATACAGTGACACTACAGAGAATATCAGCAGTACAAACATATTCCACATTATAAAAGGATAAAAAGAGTGATTATTCTCTGTGTCTTTGAGTCATTTATCCTACAGAGTGCAGCATGACAGTTCCTGGCAATACTCCTTAAGGAAAAGTTTTGTGTAGGTTATCACTTCATCTTCTCATCAAGAATAGGGTCCATATTTCCTGAACCACATAAAACCAGTCAGTCAGAAGCCACTGTCATTTCATGTCTGACCTCAGCATTGCTTAACAAAACATTTTCCTGTTTTGGAAAACACTTGTCTATTCAAAAGTACAAGCTGAGACCTTAGTACTCCCTTCAAGCAGCCTCACTGTGAAAAGAGTACTCAAGAGAAAAGTACTGAAGGTTCAATAACAAACATATTTAGAAAACAGTAACTAATCAGATGGGAAACCACATATTTCAGCACATTACTCTATGCAAGATTTTTTTGTTACAGAAGAATTACTAAATCAAACTGTTGATTATTAAGAGAAAGACTTCTTTTATGACTAAACATTCTCCTTAATAAAATTACATATAAATCTACACTAAATACAAACTCTATCAGATTTCTTTGTCTACACCCTCTGCATATCCCTAAAAAATTCAATAAATTCTTGTCTGAATTTATTAGAAGGCCATGTCCATTAAGCAGTCAATTTTTGTTGTTCCCCTGAGAGACTGCTTGCGGCAAATTTTACTGTATTTCCTTCCCTCCTGGTATTGACTTATAATAAAAGAAAAACATTTTTTCCCTGTTTAATGCATTTTCCAAAATTACATCAGTATCCATCCACTTCAAACAATTTCTAACAAAGGCCTGGTCCAGCTGGATAAACAAAACGATTTTACATATATTTCATTGTGCATTTTTAAACTTTTTTATTGTGAAATATTAGATCAAAACTTCTTGCCACTACTCAGACAAATAATGATTTGCATATTTAAGCTGAGGTGTAGGTGTTTTTACTATCACAGTGAAAGTTAAGAAAAACATCCCAGTGTAATGAACTTGAAACCTCACATGAAAATAGGGCATTAGTACGCAGCAAGGATATCTCTGGAACAATAAATACTGACTGAAAAAGGAAAATAAACTTCTCATGCTGATACACCTGTTGTAAAGATGAGAAGCATAAGATATCTGAGCTTGTTTTCTTTTTCGGCAGATTAAACACAGATCATTACCAAAGCTGATGGACAGAGTTCCTGAGTGCAAAACTATTCCCAAACAAGTAGCAACACAGGCTGCCTACCCAGTGCCCCCTAAGATAAAACTGTTTTTATCCCCAGCTGTTGAGGGCACGCACTTGAATATGCTTAGAATGAAGCTTTAAGCATAAACTTTTGTGTTTTGTTTTCTTTTAATCAAAAACATTAAATCCAAGGAAACAAACCCAGTATGAGCCATTCTTCTTTCTTTGGTGCTTTAAGAAGATTGTGTTAAAGCTGCATTGAATTCCATTTGATGCTAAGGAAAGGAAAGCCTGTTCCTGAGGACAAGCTGAGTGGCAGGGTGAGCATGGGAAGAATGCCACTGTTTATGGATAAGTTTCAGCATCTCTGTTTCTTTTTCTTTTTTTTTTTTTTAAGGATATAAAGATAGCTGGAAATTAGTTGACAATACAGAAGAGTTTTGAGTTACTACATAACCCTGAAATATTCTTCAAATCCAGCCTTCGCTTCCATTGTCATGCTCTCAGTGGGGTCAAATTTTCTTGGGGTGTTCTGCTATTGACTAGAGAAAATTTAAGAAAAGGGATTCTTCCTGTATTGATTTTTAAACTGATGAGTGCTCATAGCTGCCAGAGTTATCCTGACTACAGTGTCTCACCACAGAAAGTCCACGGAGTTCAGTTTTTTGAAAGCAGCAATGTACATCAGTAATTATGTGTTATATTGAGGTACCAATTAAGCGTATGTGTTTTCTTTATGTTAAGGTTTCATTTTCCCCCAGTGACATGTATTTTAGAGCATCAGAGAAACTGGTGACTGTGTAGCTGATTCACAAGCTTGCAGCACAGGAATTCTGGGTCTTGCTCCAGGGTGGTCTTCCTACATAATCTTTGCAGTCAAGGGCCATTCCTTGTCTAATGACAACTGTGACCTCTGCATGCCACCATAACACAGTAATGCATTGTGGTGGGTTAGCTCCGGCTAGCAGCCAGACTCCCACCCAGCTGCTCACCACCCCTCTCCAGCAGAACGGGAGAAAAAGTAGGTTGAGAAAGTTTATTCATTGAGATAAAGATAGAAGACTGCTTACCAGTTCCTGTCATGGGGAAAACATACTTGCGCAAAATAAATTTCTTTTATTTTCAATTAAAATAGATTCAGATGGTGAGATACAAAGACAGTGGAACAACTCTCCTACCCTCCATTCCAAGGCCCTCACTGACTCCTTCACTTCTGACTCCTCTCTCCCATCCTGAGTGGCACAGCAGGGGTTGCAGTAAATACACAGCAGTCAAACTCCCACCCAACTGCTCCTTCTTCCTGACAATGTTCCCATGTTCCTGTGTGGATACTCTTCATGGACTCCAATTCTTCAGGATAAACCTGTTCCAACATGGGTTTTCTGTGGTCTTCAGGGAATTTCTGCTCTGCTGTGGAGGATCTCCTTCTCTTTGTCTGAACTTGGTTTTTCCCTGTGTTGCTTCTCACTCTTTTTGTTCTCTCCTTCTCGTTTTGCCCTTTTTAAAATAAGTGTTCCCAGACACACCAGCAGCATTGTTGAAGGGCTCAGCTGTGTCCTGTGGTGGATCCATTGGAGCTGGTTGGCGCAGCTGTGGCCAGCATGGGGCAGTCCCTGATCTCCTCTTGCAGAGACCGCTCCCAAACCTTGCTTGGACACAGTACCAATATTGTATTTCCTAACTGTACAAAGAAGTGCCTCCCATAATACTTGTTTGTCATATCACTCTGTGCTGTGACATTATGCAAGGCAAAGTGACGAAAATTTGTGACTGGAATGTGGAATTAGTGTTGAAGATTTGCAAAGATACTCTTTGCATTCTTTTTTTTCCAGCAAGTTTCATTTCTCTGCATCTCTCTCCCAGCTTCCAGAAAACAATATGAAAACTCATAGGTTGAACCAGGTGGGAAGAGTAAACCGAGAGAAAATACTGTTCCTACAGCAATTTAATCATCTAAACAAATATTGTCAGCCAGTTATCTGTCTGTGTGCTTGTGCAAAAGAAGAGAGGGATGATAAAAGGAAAATAGGGAGTGAGAGTTTGAAGAGAAAGAATTTGAACATGAAGAAGGGGAACTTAAAAACATGTACACTTCAAACATTATGAGGCATTTCAAACAGCCACAGATACAGTTATCTATGGCAAAAAGAAAAAAAAACAAAACAAAAACAACAGAACACAAACAAACAAACAAACAAACAAAAACATAGGTGCAGACTGAACTAGGCTCAGATAATGTTCACCTGCCTGTAACTTAGCCAGTAAATCTGTATCATACAAGATCCCTCCATTTTTCTGCTGGAGTACCAAAGCTGGGAGGAATGTAGAGTTAAAATAAAAAGGCTTAATTGGAGTAATAACAGCATTTTAGGCATAGAAAGTGATTTGTGGTGTCAGATCTTGGCTGAAAAAAGCAATCTGTTGAGGACAGTGGTGGTTAAGGTGTATTTGATCCAAGCTGCTACAACACATTACAGAAAAATCAGCATCTGTTTAATATTACACCTATAACAAATACTTTAAAGAAAGGAATTCTGAAGGCAACTAGAGAAACCGCAGATTTTAAAACAAGTTCTGAACTCTTTGTGTCAGTAATCTGTCCTGTATCAGTCCTGTAATACTAAACAGCCTGAGCTTTACACAAATTATGACCAGTAAAATGCAGTGTATCATATGGGCGAGAAAACAGAAAAATCTGCAATTGGGAAACTTCTGAAAGTTAAAAATTACATATTCAATGTGAACACATTGTGGCTGCACTGGATCCTGAAGCATGATGAAGTAAACAAGGAAATGCTTTCACATTTAATTGCCTTTTTGAAGCACTTTAATGTTTTCAGAGGAAGAGGTTTCCAGTTCTCATGTATTTGATTCTAGGAGGTATTTATTTTTCCAAGTCTCCTTTTTTCTTGCCTTTTCAGAACTCAGTATTTCTCAAAACAGGAGAGGAGAAAAAGATACCAACAGGAGAAACTGAGAAAAAGATATTTTTAAAAGAGAAAAAGAGGATATGTGTAGTCAATATGTTTCAAGAATGGTGCTGTCCTAAAGAAATTTGTCTGACAGTTTCCTGCTGACCCATGGTTTGTATGGGGTCACTCAATGCATATATAAAATAAAGCCTCTCCCATTTTTAGTACTTATTGGCACAAAGGAGAGATGAAATGGATCAAGTGCAGACTATTTTAATTCAGTTTTATAGAGCGCCTGCAGGTCAGGACAGGGACAGATTGACTAAGCATTGAGAGGATGCTGCTATGAATTCTTCTGGAGTAAGATAAGACAATTTATATAGCTGTCAACCTTTTAAATTGCATAGCAATAGGGTTGCTATTTGTCTGTTTTGCCAAAATGTTTACAATCAAAACAATTTGTTTATTAAAATACAGTGATGATTCCTTAGGTCAGGTTTTTTGTGCCTTCAACTCTTGGTGAAACCATAACATAGAAATAATATACATAGAAATAATTAAGTTGCTAAGTCGTAGTTTTACTTAGCAACTAAATTACTATCTATTGTATGGACTGGAAGGGGAGCTCAAGAATCATCTGGCCCAACTTTCCTGGCAAAAGCACAGTGTAGACAAGATTACCCAGCACCATGTTCAGCCAAATTCCCCAATCATTCTGGGGAATTCGTTACTTTCCTGGGGAGATTAATCCAATGGCTTATTGTTCTTATTGTGAAAAACTTTCCTCTACTGTCTAAACAGAATATCCCCAGGAGTAACTTGTACTGATTGCCCCTCATCTTTTCCATGTGACTCCTTGTGGAAAGGGAGTCTCAATTTTCTTTGTAGCCACCCTTCAAATACTGGAACACACTGATTAGGTCTTCCCTAAGTCTTTTGCTATCTGGCAGGCTTCCTGGTTCTTTGCGTCCCTTCTCTGGACTCTCTCCAGCCTATCCATGTCTTTTGTTTCATGTGGCAGGGGCCAAAACTGAATACAGTATTCCAGGTGTAGGCTGACAAGTGCTGAGTAGAGCGAGACAATGACTCCTCTGTCTCTGCTGGTGGTGTTCTTGTTGATGCAGCCTGGCATCCCACTGGCTTTCTCTGCCATAGCAGGACTGTTCACTGAGCCCATTGTCCAAGGACATCCAGGTCCCTTTCCACAGAGCAGCTCCTTAGACAGGTAGATCCCAGCCGCTGCTGCACTCATGGATTATGTTTTTCCAGGTGCCAAAACTTACACCTGTCTCTGTTGAACTCCGTAAGATTCTTGTTACCCCATTCTTCCAGCCTGTACAGATCTGGAGTGCTGGGGCAGTTTTGGGTGCCACAATACAAAAAAGACATTGAGCTGTTAGAGAGTGTCCAAAGGAGGACCATGAGGATGGTGAAGGGTTTGGAGGGGAAGCCATGTGAGCAGTGGCTGAGGTCACTTGGTCTGTTCAGCCTGGAGAAGAGGAGACTGAGGGGAGACCTCACTGCAGTTACAGCATTTCTGTGAGGGGAAGAGGAGGGGCAGACACTCATGTTGTCTCTGTGGTGACCAGTGACAGGACCCAAGGGAATGGCCTGAAGCTGTGTCAGGGGAGGTTTAGGTTGGATATCAGTTAAACATTCTTCACCCAGAGGGTGGTTGGGCACTGGAACAGGTTCCCCAGGGCAGTGGTCACAGCACCAGCCTGACAGAGCTCAAGCAGTGGCCTGAAGTTGTGTCAGGGGAGGTTTAGATTCTTCACCCAAAGAGTGGCTGGTTACTAGAACAGGTTCCCCAGGGAAGTGGTCACCAGCCTGACAGAGATCAAGAAGCATGGGGACAATGCTCTCAGGCACATGATGTGACTCTTGGGGTGTCCAATGCAGGCCCAGGAATTAGACTTCAATGATCCTGATGGTTCCCTTCCAACCCAGCATGTTCCATGATTCTATGGCTCTTCAGGGGTGGCTCTTTCTTCCAAAGTGCCCACATCCCCACTCAGTTTAGAATTATCAGCAAACTTTTTCAGGTTACCCCTGGTGTCACTTTCTCAGTGACTTACAGAGCTGCTAAACAGAGCATTGGGCCCAGTATTGATCCTTGAGGGATCCCACTTGTGCCAGGCTTCTGGTTTTAAAAAGAACTATTTGCCAGCTTTCCCTGCATTCAGGCAGTCCCTCACCTACCACATGGACCTCTTGCCCAGGCCATAACCTATCAGTCTTCCTCTAGGAGTAGGCTGGGGAAGCTGTATGATTTATTCGCTTGCTTTAGACGTAAAGTGACACTTACTTTAACAAAACCTGAGCATTTAATTTTTTCTGGTTTTTCTGGTTTTGTCTGGTTTACCTGTTTTTCCCTTATGCAAGGAAAGAAGTTAAACTTAGCCATGCACATATAGCATCATGTCCTGTCCTAAAATGAGATTAAGAATGACAGCTATGGGCAAGACTGTGTGCTCCAACATTTTTTGCTTTATATTGCTTGCTGGAGAATTTCCCCATCTCATGCTTGTAGATCTAGTGACTCATCCTTCACATCTAGCTGAAACAGTGTGTTTTGCTTCACAAATAATAGCTCAGCTTTACTTTGACTCTAAATTGCAATGATATTTGGGAATAATGTTCTCCTCTTGTTAAATTAGGCAGTCAACTAAAGTAAATACGACTTTTGTTTGTATTTTGGAAGTGGTTCATACTGACAAACTCTGGAATGGCAGAGCCACCAGCTGTGGCATCCTTCATTGTCAAATTGCAGGAATCACAGTAGTACAAAAAAATGGAAGAATCATGTCCATTTAGCTGGGACGAAGCTGATAGAAGCTGACAGAATGGCTTAACAGAGATGCACACTTGGAGAGTGTTATTGCAAAGAGCAGCAACAGGAAAAAGTAGTGATCGAAAAACAAAATATGCAATACATTATGCCTTCAAAAAGATGGACAGTTCAGAGCAAATTTGTATTTTGAGTGAGGAGCACAGAATCATTGAGCCAGGAGCATAGAATCATCTTGGTGAGAAATCACAGACCATCAGATTGACTGCAGCTCCAGAAAAATCTTAGTACCATTTACAGGTCTAATTAAAACTTTATATAGAGTTTTATCTGGTTTCAGCTCTTAAATTCTTGAATTTAATTTGGACTGTGGGAATTCCAAGATGTACTTGAGAGTTAAATACATTATTCTGCTAACTTATTAATTTGAATTGAATAATTTATGTGATAATTTAGGAATATTTGTTTGAATTGAATAATTTAGGTGAAGACTAAGTATGGCAAGCCCGGTCTGCTGCCATGTCAGGCACGACTCTTGCCATGTCGGTCAAGAGGGATGTGGCCATGAAAATAAAGGATGGGCTCAATGGAGTAACCTGAAACAGAAATACTTTTAATAAATGGTCAAACAACAAACAAGACAATCCCAACAGCAGGTATAGGAGCACTCCGAAAAGTGGAGTCCACGGTAAACACAGAGCATATAAAGGGTAGGTTGGGGCGGAATCTGAGGGTACGGGTCCAATGAGGAACGACGATTAGGAATATGTAAAACTCTGCACCAAATAACAATAAATCAAGGAGAAGAACTGGGGAACCTTCTAGAACTACAACCTTGTATGAACAGACTTGTTACCATATTATTTCCCAGGAGTCAAAGGTGCTTAAATCATGCTCACCCTAAGTTGAGCGAAGGTCTATAGACCGGACTCCCATGCTTTAAAGTTGGTATCTTCAGGCAGCTTGATTCCCACATTTCCTCCTTTTTGTTTTTCTAAGAACACTGCAAACACAGAACTTTTAAACATTCCTAACATACATTTAAACAGGCACGGCAACAGAACTAGTATCAACATTATCACCAATAAAACTAGCAGTCGCATTTTAAGAATGGAAGAAACATAACTTGTAAAGTTCCCTTTTTCAAACAACTTGTCAATCCAATCTCCTCCTTACTCAACTTCAAGTTTTTCTGCACTTTCTTTGAGCGTGTTTATGCTGTGATGAATGGACTCACTGTGGTCTGATAAATTCATGCAGCACATGCCTTCTAACTCCTCGCAGCCATGGCCATGTGCTAGCAACAAAAAGTCAATAGCTGCTCTGTTCTGTAGGGTTGCGTGTTTCACACTGTCCACATCTGTAAGTAACTTGCTAAGGGCAACTGATGTAGCATTGGTTTGTTTATTCAACCAACACCCAATCCCATCCAATTGTTTTAATGCTTTGCCTGCAGCTATCCATGGCAATAGTGCAGACATCACAGTTTCTGTTGTTTTTGTTTTTTGTAATTCTGTCATTACAATCCTTTTTGAATTGATGAGTAGATCTTTTTAGTCTCACCAGCTGTTTTCTATGTGCCGTGGTAATATTGGGTGTTAGCATTGTAAGTCTCCCCAAGCTGCGTGGGCCACCTTTGATGTGGGATGGAATCGCTGGCCAAGCTCTATCACCACAGATTAAGACAATGCCAGGTGATAACTGAATAGGGTGACTGCTGGACCAGGACAAGATCGATGAGGTGTAGATGAACTTTGATTTCTATATAACCAATTGTGTGGGGAAACATCCCACCTGACTATCCTTTAAACCATTAAATGTATAGCTCTCTTCTCTTTCCCAGTTAATTTAATGTCTTCCATATAACGGAATTTCACACAATAGTCCATTTTTACCCAGCCGAGCAGCTGTAATTCTTGCAGCTCCAGTGGTGCATGCAGGAGTTTCCAGGTCCAATAGTCCCAGGCATCTACAGGGTTGTAGACCTTGGTATTCTTAGGACTATTTCTTCACAGGGTATAGATGGCACCCTCTAGTATTGGCCACACATCAGTGGGTAACCCAACTGGACAGGTAGAAAAGGGGTTACGAGGGCTGGCTACAGAGACACACATTGTTTCTTGTTTTATTACATTTGCTAGTGTTATCCAGATGTTTTGTTTAGGCTGTGAAATAATCCAACTGTTACTTAGTAAAAGGATGTTAAGGAAACTAAAGAGAATGAGCAAGGATTTTTGGAGAATCAGTTTGAACTTAAAATGGCAACTTCTGTAAAGGACAATCAAAAATGTTTTTACAAATATATTAATGGTAAAAGGAAGGGTAAGACCAACCTTTGTTCTTTATTGGATGAGGGAGGGAACTTAATAACCGCAGATGAGGAGAAGGTAGAAGTGCTTAACGCCTTCTTTGCCTCAGTTTTTAGTGGGAAGATGACTTGCCTTCAGGACAACTGTCCTCTTGGGTTGGTTGATGGTGCCAGGGAACAGAATGGTCCCCCCATTATCCAAGAGGAGGCAGTCAGAGAACTTCTGAGATGCTTGGATATTCATACATCTGTGGGACCAGATGGGATCCATCCCAGGGTGATGAGGGATCTGGCAGATGAGCTTGCGAAGCCACTCTCCATCGTTTGCCAACAGTCCTGGCTCACTGGCGAGGTTACAGATGACTGGAAGCTGGCCAGTGTGACACCCATTCACAAAAAGGGTGGGAAGGAGGATCCTGGTAATTATAGGCCAGTCAGCCTGACCTCAGTACCTGGTAAGGTAATGGAGCAGTTTACACTGAGTGCTATCACACAGCACTTACAGGATGGCCAGGGTATCAGACCCAGCCAGCATGGGTTTAGGAGGGGTAGGTCACGTTTGACCAACCTGATATCCTTTTATGACCAGATGACCCGCCTGGTGGATGTGGGAAAGGCTGTGGATGTTGTCTGTTTGGACTTCAGCAAGGCCTTTGACACTGTCTCCCACAGCACACTCCTGGAAAAGCTGGCAGCCCACGGCTTGGACAGGAGCACTCTTGGCTGGGTTAGGAACTGGCTGGATGGCTGGGCCCAGAGAGTGGTGGTGAACAGAGCTGCATCCAGTGGGTGGCCAGTCACCAGTGGTGTCCCTCAGGGGTCTGTGCTGGGGCCAGTTCTGTTCAATATTTTTATTGACTACATGGACGAGGGAATTGAGTCTTTCATTAGTAAATTTGCAGATGACACTAAGCTGGGAGTGTGTGTCAATCTGTAGGAAGGTAGGAGGGCTCTGCAGAGAGACCTGGAATGGTTGGATGGATGGGCAGAGTCTAACAAGATGAAGTTTAATAAGTCCAAGTGCTGAGTTCTGCATTTTTGGCCACAATAACCCCCTGCAATGTTATAGGCTGAGGATGGTGTGGCTGGACAGTGCCCAGGTGGAAAGGGATCTGGGGGTGCTGGTCGACAGCCAGCTGAACATGAGCCAGCAGTGTGCTCTGGTGGCCAAGAAGGCCAACAGCATCCTGGCCTGTGTCAGGAACAGTGTGGCCAGCAGGAGCAGGGAGGTCATTCTTCCCCTGTACTCGGCACTGGTGAGGTTGAACCTTGAGTGCTGTGTCCAGTTCTGGGCCCCTCAGTTTGGGAAGGACGTTGAGACGCTTGAGCGCGTCCAGAGGAGGCAATGAGGCTGGTGAGGGGCTGGGAACACAAACCTTGTGAGGAAGGGCTGAGGGAGCTGGGGTTGTTTAGCCTGGAGAAAAGGAGACTCAGAGGTGACCTTATCACTGTCTGCAGCTTCCTGAAAGGTGGCTGTAGTCAGGTGGGTGTTGGTCTCTTTCTCCAGGCAGCAGTTGACAGAATGAGAGGACACAGTTTCAAGCTGCATCAAGGGAAATATAGGCTGGATATTAGGGAAAAGCTTTTCATGGAAAGAGTGATAAAGTACTGGAATGGTCTGCCCGGGGAGGTGGTGGAGTCACCATCCCTGGATGTGTTTAAAAAAAGACTGGATGTGGCACTCGGTGCCACAATCTAGTTGAGGTTGTGAGGGCACTGGTTGGACTCGATGATCTTGAAGGTCTCTTCCAACCTAGACATTCTGTGATTCTGTGATTCTGTATGTCCGGTTTTCTGGTAAGTCTTGGTGAGTTGTCCTTGGCTGGTATCCTTTCTGCTGCTACCGTCTCTTCCCTAGATGAGGATTCTTGTAGTGGCTGAAGGTGAGGTTTGATTTTCTTCGCTGGGATCCACTTGGGTCCTTTACCTGCTAAAACACAAGCAAACCCCCTTCCCCAGGTGGTAAGTGGAAAAGGTCCTGAAACTTGCTTTGTTTCAGGATCCTTTATCAGAACCAGTGGTCTTTCTTTTAGCTTTGCTTGGGTAGTGTTTGAAAAGTGTCTAATGATTGGTGGAATGGGTTCCATAAATGAATTATTCAGAAAGTTAAAAACTTACACAGCTTTACTGAGTCTTTCTACTGTAGATAGGGTCACTACTCCCACTTTTTGTTTTTCTAATAGTTTTATAAGAGATCCACGGGCTCTTTCTATTATTGACTGGCCCGTAGGGGAGTGGGGAATTCCAGTCATGTGTTTAAAGCCCCAGAGATTAAAAAATTGTCATGCTTTATGTGAGACATATGCTGGTCCATTGTCAGTTTTCACTTCTTGTGGTATACCTAGCGATGAAAATGCCTGTAAGAAGTGCTTTATGGTATCTTTGGTCCTTTCCTTGTTATGTACAGAAGCAAAGATTGCCCCAGAAAATATATCTATGGATACATGTAGATATTTAAATTTCCCAAAAGATGGATAGTGCATTACATCAGTTTGCCGTACCTGTGAGCTGCGTAGGCCTCTAGGATTTACTCCCCCCCCACCCCCAGTAGAGAGTAAGGAGTACTTCTGGCAATCTGGACATTAATTGACAATCATTTTTGTTTGCTCCTTGTTGACGTTAAACATGCGCATAAGCACAGGGGCATTTTGGTGAAAAAAGGAGTGACTTAATCAGACCTGTCCAAAAATATTTGGCAGTGTTGTTTGTATGGCCATGGTAAGATGGTCAGCATGTGCATTACCTTCTGCTAGAAAACCTGGCAGTGAAGTGAGAGCAGATGTATACTACAAAATAAGGTTGTTGTCTGTAAGAAAGAGTAAAAATCCATTTTTAAAGTAAAGTATATAACTTATCATTAGGTACCTTCTTTAAAAGAGAATTTTCTGCTCTTTCCACAATACCTGCAATATAAAGGGAATCAGTAAGTAAATTAAAAGGAACTGTAAACTTGGAAAAAGCTCTGACAACTGTGGCCAACTCAACAATTTGAGGAGAGCCTTCTATTATTTCAATATCTGACTCCCCTATTTGTGTGTCCAGGTTTTGCCAACCTATGACAGTTTTCTGTGACTTTCCCGAGCTATCTATGAAGGGAGTAATAGCGTCAAGAGGTACATAACTCCTTAACTGTTTTAAAATTAAACTACATGAGGAATGCAACAATCTGTGTTTAGGGTAATGAACTGAAATTTGTCCTGAAAAATTTTCTAACGCAAACTGTAGGCAATCAGATTGCTGTAAAAGCCAATTTAAGTGGGTGGAAACTACTGGTAAAAATACAACTGAAAAGTCCTTTCCTGAAGAGAAATTGAGCAAGATGTAGACTTTTAATCAGCTGAGACATTATTTCTGGTGGGGTGGTTATTGTCTTCCCTAGCTGATACAGTAAAAAAACCATTCTAAAAGTAACAAGGGGTCACATATGTAAGACTCCCATTGGAAAATTAAACCATAAACCTGGGGACTTTCCCCTAAAACAGCAAATAAAAAGGGTAACTTGGGGTTAGACTGGTGGGCTTGACATGATTGGATGGCTTGTGCTACTTTATTTAAAGCATCTTGGGCTTCTTCAGTTAGGCTTCTAGGTCAATTTAGTGCTGAATCTCCTTTTAATAAATCAAATAATGGGGACAAATCTTCATTTGTAATTCCTAATAGGGGTCTAATCCAATTAATTGTTGCCATGAGCTTTTGTAGATTGTTCAGTGTTTGAGGGTTTTCGTTCCACTGAATAAGCTGCGGTCGCATGGCTTGCTCCGATATTTGAAACCCGAGGTATTTCCACGGAGAAATCCATTGTACCTTTTCCATAGCGACCGTAAATCCTGCATCTTGAACTGCTGTGATGACTGCCTTTGAAGTAGCTTCTAAAGATGCATCGTTTTCTGCTGCTATAAGAATGTCATCCATGTAATGGTAGATGATGACTTGTGCATATTTTTTATGGATGGGAGTAAGGATCTTTGCCACATACCATTGGCATATTGTTGGCGAGTTTTTCAGGCCTTGTGGAAGAACAATCCAATGACATCTTTGCAGTGGAGCTTGTCTGTTGATGGATGGTATGGAGAAGGCAAATCGTTGGGCACTGTCACGATGCAAGGATATATTAAAGAAACAGTCTTTCAAATCAATAACAATTTCCAGTTTCTGGGGATCGTGACAGGAGATGGAAGGCCAGGCTGTAACACACCCATTTCCTCTATAACATCATTGATCCTCCTCAGATCTTGTAGGAGGCACCACTTGCCACTATTTTGTTTTAGAATGACAAAACTGGGGTGTTCCAAGGGCTGGTGGTTGGCATGATATGACCTTTCTCTAATTGTTCTTGAACTAATGATTCTAGCGCAACAAGTTTTTCTTCAGGAAGGGGCCATTGATTTACCTGTATGGGTTTGTCTGATTTCCAATATAGTTCTAAGGTTCTGTGCTCATCAATGGGCCTGATTAAAAATTTGTTTCCAGCCACATTCTCCATTGGGGCAAAATGTCCCTCCCCCACAGGCTTATAGGAGCTTTTACTATGGTATTGTGTTGGCTATGTGGCCTTCAGGTCCTTCAGAGGCAACAGGGTGAAGATTTTTAAAGCTATTACTGTTGCCACAAATCCCAGATAACATATCAAAGGACAAAGCAAACTCAGGAGACCAGTGGAGTTTGGAAATTACTGTAACATCAGCTCCAGTGTCCACCAGACCAGTTAGTGATCTTTTTGTTATTACACTCTGAAGTGCAAGTTAGTTGTGGTTGATTACGACTGATCACTTGCTTCCACATATAATAAAAGACTCAGATGAACTGTTGTAATCCAGTTCTGGTAAAAGAAATGCCTGGGCAACAAATAGTCCTTTTGCAGTAAAACATGGGGGATCTGGTCACATAGCGAGAATTGGAATTTCTTGAGATGAAGTTACACACAAAATGGAAGGCAAAACAAAAAATCCTTCAGCAGTAGATCTGCTTTCTCCCAAAATTAAAAACTCATGTGGCTGATGTTCCTGGCCAAGCTGTCCTGTAAATATGGCATGAGCCATGAGGTCTGTGAGTACCACTGGCTCTGCAGTTGCCAGCTCCAGTCAGGTACCTGGGGGCATGGTGGCAGGGAGATTGGAGAGGATGCATTGCAGCTCTGGACTTCCTGGCTCTCGATGTTCTCTGGCACGGGTGACAGGGGTCTTTGCATCCTTGTGCGCCACTATCCCACGTTCTGCTGGTGGTTTCCTGACAACTGGCAGCATCTTCCCTGTTCTGGTTGAAATTTGTTAGGCCCATGAAAATGTCCTTTACACCCACAGGGCTTAGGGAATGGTCTCTGTCTTTGTTGTGAGCAGTTTTTTGAGAAGTGTCCCTCTTTCCCGCATTTGAAGCATGGTCTTTGCCCCAGATGTTGCTGGTTTTTAAGAATTGTCTGCAAGGTAGTCAGGACTTCAGCAAGGGCTTGAGCCTGCAACACAGCAGAATGTTCTGGTGTCACAAGACGGTTGCAAGCTTCAATCTTCTGTGCACTAGTAGGTTCTGATTCTGTTGGTAACGAGCGCAGAATTCTCTTGCACTCGGGGTTTGCAGTGCAAATTGCTGATTTTTTCAACAGCTCTTCCTTTGCTCTATCGAGTAAGATTTGTCTATCCAGGGCGAGTTTTAGCCTATCCATAAATTTCATGTAGGGCTCGTCAGGCCCCTGATGTATGTCTGCAAAGTTCAAATTAGGTTTATTACTGTCAGGAATTTGTAGCAATGCCTTCCTAGCTGAGTCCTTGATGTTGTTGAGGATGGGTCTAGGGAGATTTTCGGCCTGATGGTCAGGATCCATATCTGCCCCTTCTCCAGCCAGGTGTTCTATGGTCAACGCTGCCCACGCTTGGTCCCCCATATGATCTCTTAATAATTGATTTAACAACCTTTTCCATCCCAGTTCCCACAGGAAGCATTCGGTCGAGGTCATATTCCCATATTCCCTTGAAGCTTCATGTAGCTTCTTTATCTCTCCATAGGCCAAAGGTTCACACCGTGGTTTGGTACCCCTGCTTCCACAGGAAACAGGCATTATTTTGAATTTCGAAACCAAATTCCAATTCCCCTCCTTTACTGGTTTCCTCCAGATCTTCTCCCATGGATCCTTATTAGGCTTGGGTAGGCTGAGGTCCTTTTGAGATGATGATAAGGAGGAGGAAGAGGAGGAAGAGGAACGACCGACACAACAAGGACCCTTTTATTAGACTGGTGTTTGTGTCTGTGGCTGTGTCCCAGTGTAAGCCTCCAGGCAGGCTTTGGTCTTGGCTGCCTGTGTGCCGCCATGTTGGAGGCAGGCCCTTCCGGAAGCCAGGTGGGTGGGGTTCCGGTTTCATTGAGGGGGTGTGGCTTATAGGAGAGGTTCCGGTTTCCCTGAGAGGGGTGTGGCCTGAGGTGGAAAGGGCGAGTTCGGGAATGGAGAAGGGGGAGTCGAGGGAGGTATCTCGAGGGTGACTGGAAGCTGGGTTAGACGTGAGGTGATAGTTGTTAGCAGCAGTTCTGGGATGGCTGTTAGTCGCATTTCCCGTGTCTGGAGAGAAAGTAGGGAGGGAAGGGCGAGGACAACACGGAGGTACAGGGTTGAGGGAACGACGAGACTCTAAGATGGGGGCCTCACTATGTTGAATTCCGTAAGGAGGGATCGGAGGGTTGTCTGAGGGGCTGAAGGATAGGGGCCTGTAGCACAGGCTCCCATGCACTCAACAGGCTTTGCTCTCATGTCCCAGTCTCAGGATTAGAGGATGGGGTGGCAGTCTCAGGGTTCTCCAAATTTGATTTTTCTGAGTTAGCTGGGCAGAGGTCATGATGCTTTTCTTCCACTCTCAAAGTCTCGAGAATTACTCGAAAAATTGGGGTGCCACCTGGTCTCTTTTTGTTGTTAAATCATAAAATTTGGCTCCCAGTGAGTCCCCAGATTCTGTCTTCATAACCTTGGGCAGGGTAACATCAGGAAAATTAAGAAATACCCACTTTATGGTTCTTTTGACCTCTTGCTTCTTTATTTCTTTCCCATGGGCTGCCAACTTTAACTTAAATTGCCCATATATGTTCTTTTCTACGGTAGACATCTGAGAACCCATCTAGGGGATGGTGGATGGGATAGGATATGCCCTCCCAGTTAGTAAGGGATGATGGGGGGGATGTCTTCATTTTTCTACCAGCTCTCATTGCAGGATTTCTCACCATGGGTCGTGTGGCTACCACAGGGCACCTTCCCAGGTGCTTACTTCCTCCCGACACCTGGGCTGCCAAATTCTTCAGCCATAATCTTTGCCAGGCCTGGCACAGAATCCAAAATCCACAAGCAAAAGGGAATGGCCTAGTCGGCTGGAGGACTCTCACGACGCAATGCCAACAGGTCCCCTGAATATCAGGGGTCCCTGTTCGGGCGCCACATGAGGCAAGCCCGGTCTGCTGCCATGTCAGGACCATGTCAATCGAGAGTGATGTGGTGATGAAAATAAAGGACGGGCTCAATGGAGTAACCCAAAACAGAAATACTTCTAATAAACAGTAAAACAACAAACAGGACAATCCCAACAGCAGGTACAGGAGCACTCCAAAAAGTGGAGTCCAGGGTAAACACAGAATATATAAAGGGTAGGTTGGGGGCAGAATCTGAGGGTATGGGTCCAATGAGGAACGATGATTAGGAATATGTAAAACTCTGCACCAAATAACAACAAATCAAGGAGAAGAACTGGGGAACCTTCTAGAACTACAACCTTGTATGAACAGAGCTGTTACCATATTATTTCCTAGGAATCAAAGCTGCTTAAATCATGCTCGCCCTAAGCTGGGCAAAGGTCTACAGACTGGACTCCTGTGGTTTAAAGTTGATACCTTCAGGTAGCTTATCTCCAATAACTAAGTGAAATATAAATAGTACCATCACTTCAACCTTCTGAATTCTATTTGTCTGCTTATACATAATAAGTAATTTATTATTATATACATGTTATTGTGATAGGAAAGTAAGTTATAAATAGTTTTTTGCATCAATGAGTATGATTCAAGAATAATGGGGAATTTATGTGGGTGTATTTACTCACTCACATTATCACTTGGCTTTTATGCCAAGGCTAACATCCTTTCTTTCTTGAACACTTCTCGACACATAATGGTTGCAAGTTTTTTAAACCCTAATTCTCCCTTCAACTCACGTAACATGCTGTACCTTGAACAAAACAGCACTTCCTACCTTTGTGCTGGACGACAGGGTTAGTTAGCAGTGACCCAAAAGAACTGTACTGTTATCACCATACAGTGCAGTACTTTCCACCAGTATACTTCCATAGAGTCAGAAAGAGCTGACCATATATTGTTTTCCTTCTTCTGGACTACATTTAAGATATTGCTTCTCAGCTATTCTCTTGTATTGTTTTAGCTAATCTTCAGCTCTCTGTTTAAAATTGCTTTGCATTTATGGTTTCTTAAATACACCTAAAACACTTTTTAACAGAAAGGTATGTGCACTCTTCAGTCTCTAGTGGGCTTCCTGATCTTAGTTAAAAAAATCATAACACTTAGAAATGAGCCTAGATTACAAAATTCGGTTAAAAGTATGTTTTAAAAGTATGTTGAAAATCTCTGCCTGAATATTAATTTGGTGCTACTATTTGAAAAATCAAATTAGTTGGTGTTATATGCACATGCGGCCCTGGAGCTATCGGAAGAGTAGCAAAAATCAGTCCTGAAGGATGAAGGAGTCCACAAAGGCTGGGTGTGCTTTCAAAGAAACTGTTAAATACTTAGGAGCACGCTGTCCATATGTGTGGAAAGACAAGTTGTTGGGGGGAAAAGGCTGGCCTGGTTAAACAGAGAAGTTAGGCTAGCGCTTAGGGAAAAAAGAGAATCTACCACGTCTGTAAAGGGGATCAGGTAGCTTGGGAGAACCATAAGAACGTCCTGAGGTCATATAAGGAGATTAGAAGGACCAAAACTCAACTAGAATTTGATTTGGCAGCTACAGTTAAAGATAACAAAAAAGTTTCTATAAATACATTAGCAGCAAAAGGAGGCTCAAGGAGATTCTCCATCATCTGTTGATAGCAGAGAGTACTGTAGTGGCAAGGGATGAGGAAAAGGCAAAGGTGCTGCTTAATGCCTTCTTTGCCTCAGTCTTTAATATCAAAACCAGTTGTTCTCAAGATACCCATCTGCCTGAGATGGAATTGGTGATGGGGAGATTGGTGAAGCCTGCACAAACTGGGAGGAGACAGTAAGTGACGTGCTGTGCCTCCTGGGAGGAGGTTATGGTGAAGTGGGGATCAGTCTCTTGTACGGTGCCTGCAGTGAAAGGATAAGTAGAAATGGCATTAAACTGAGACACGGGAGATTCAGATTAGACATCAGAAAAAATCTTTCCCTGTTAGGTGGTCAGACATTGAAACAGGTTGCCCGGGGATTTTGATGGTGGATTTGGCATCCCCAGGGGTGTTTAAGAGGGCTCTAGATGTGGTTATATTCCTGAAGATTTACGACAGGAAAGACAAAGTAATATGTACCTTTCTAACAATTTACATACATTAGATGCCCTTAAGAGTCATGTGGTTTGTCATGGATTTGGATTGGTCTGAAGTATGTAGTCACATAACAAATAATCTACATGTAACCACTGCTGAAATAGCTCTTTATTTTCAGCTTAAACCCCAAGGCTCTCTAACTTTGAACCCAAAGACACTGATGTGCCTTAGATGACCACTCCCTGTATGTGGCACATGATATAACCTCTTTTATACTCTGGCTATGGATCTACCTAGATAACATAGGATATGATGCCTTGTGGCTAGTATGCTAATAGTCACTATATATCTTTAGCAGTAGAACAATCAGAAGTTCTAATCCCTGTTTGTGTTACCATGTTATATAAAAGCCAGATTCCAAGATGTGGACATTTCCACTAAAACCCACCAGAGTGTCTGTTAAATCTGGCAGACAGATTATTTTCGGAGCATTATGAAGTTATTTTAGACAAAGTCTTTAGTCTAAACAGTCAGTTTAAAGTCATCCCATCAGAAGTTAAAGACTTTTCTTACTCCTGGGAGGTCTTGGAACCACCAACATACCTCCTGGACAATTTGGGATCTGAATGGAATTATCTTCAAATGGAATTATCTTCAAATAGAACTGTCTTCAAATTCAGATTAATACATAACATAGCTAAAGGAAAAGTGAAATTTCAGGAATGTCCCAATATTTTGGCTTTCACAAAAACACTGTATCTGCAAGTTTAGGAGAGCATACAAATTTATGAGATCCTAAAATTTGCTTAAATAATTGTAGATGTTCATGGAACATGAAGATTGCAGATGTTCGTGGAAGTTTTCTAACAGAGCAAATGCCTGGGGATTTGATAAATTAAAAACACTGATTTTGCATTATAAAACACAGGGTCTTGCCACTCAAAGGAGGAAAATCTGGTTCACTACTATGTCTCAGTTACACCCCTAGGTTTACTGCTGGTGTGACCCTTATGAAGCTGTCCTTGAAGACACCTGGTTTGCTCACTGACACTTCCATGCCTAGGAGAATCTTGCCTCAGGTGTGGGCCTTCAAAGTCTCTTTTACTACCTCAGCATTCTCATTTCACAGGAACAGGACAGCAGGTCAGAGAATAACTTTCTAAGTGAAATGTACTGATTGTATTTACATTTTATACCTGCACACATGGATGCGTAACACACACACACACAAAAGAAATGTATGTGGAAATAAGATAGCATTGTGCCCTCTACATTACACAGAAGTAGCAAGTTCACAAGGTAATTATATGCTGGTGTAAAAAAATCACATTTTAGTGTAAACTTGCTGATGGTCATATTTTTTAGTACTAAAAAATATCTCCCTATTCCCCTTCTCTGCACCAGTCATGAATTTTAATTTGTATTGTTACTCTGAAAACAGTTTTCTCCTCTATGAAAGGTCCTATTCTAAGGCATAGCTTCATCAAATTAAAATGTATGAAAATTAATATTAAGAAAAAATATCTATTGCAAGGGTTGTGACACACTTGATCAGGCCCAGAAAGCAAGTGGGGTCTTCATATGTGGAGATACTCAGAACTAGTCTGGGCACTGACCTGAGCCAGCTGCTGAGACTGTGCTCCATATGTTTCATGAAGAAACAGACAGCTCTGCTCTCTGAGGAATCCGTACCTGTAATGAGCTATTATCTCACAACAGCTGCCTTTTGTTCAAGTATTTAATGCAGGATGTTACCAAAAGCTTTTTTTTAAAAAAAAAAAATTCAAGAATTGCCTTCATGGCCCAAAGTAGATGTTGCAGACAGGTGCTGCAGCAGCACAGGGAGCAAAGAGCTCTCAAGTATGACTCCATTGAAGCCTTTTAACCTGGTATCTGCACCCTGTTGAGAGGAGTTGTTTGTGCTACCTGAAAAAATGTGGTCAGGAGTGATATCTTTGACTGGCAAAGGCAAAAAATCTGTCCAAGGAGTGCTTAATGTTCTTAGGAAACCCATTTTGGATATATTAAACCTGAAAACTTACCAGAGGAAACCAGGAGAGGGCAATGAGCACACAGAATATTGCTGATAGCTAGAAAGGCCCAAGTTACTGAATGGTTTGCCATTTTTCTCTTTTTTATCAAGGGATAAATATATGTTTGCACCATCACTGGCCCAGAAGAAGCTGCAGTTCTGGGGTTAAATATTACTGCATTGCACACAATAGGTCTAAGGGTCTCTCAAAACAAAGCAAAGGTTTCTTCATCCATCTTGCTAAAATAAAAAACAGTTCAGAATTGCTGCTGAGAATTTCCTCTTGCGCTAAATGGAAGAATGTGTTTAGCTGGAAAAATTCCCAGAATTAATGCCACAGAAATTTGCATTAGAAAACAACAACAACAAAAAAAAACCACCCCAACAATCAGCATTTAGAAGTGGAAAACCCATTGAAAAAGATCTGTTCTAAGAAATTGCTTTCACAACAGTCTTCACATGAATGCACTCTTGAGTTGCTTCTTTCCCAGCACATATTCTTTTTAAGAAACTTATTTTGTTCATTTTAGTCACTTTCAGGAAATTTAACTTTTGATGAACTCTGAAAAAATCTATGTGTTTATTAGCAAAAGGAGGACAGCATTTGTTTGGTTTCCTCAGAAAAAAAATGCTTGCTCCTCTATGTGTTGTTGTTAAATCCACTGCAGACATAAACAACAATAAATTGTCCTGCTGGATTGAGGCATATAATTTTCTTAGTTTAAGAAGAAAGTGTAACTGTGAACTTCAAAGATGCTGCAATAAAAAAAAAAAAAAAGGAAGTTGCTTCAGCAGAAACAAAAATAACCCCTCTCCAAAAGAAAATGAATAAGGTACATCATTATTCTCAGGTATAAACAAGTGCAGGGGTTTAAACTGGAGGCTTTTTATAGCTGAAGTGAAAATATGTTCCACCAAAAAAATATTCTTCTGAAGCTCAAGTCCTGATTTTTTATTTTTCAACCTTAGTAATTTAGGTGGCATGTGTTGGATTCTGTTTTTGTCCTAAAGGTATTGGTTTAATATTTTATAACATAATATTTAAAGTCCTGAGGAATTCAGAATTCTTTTAGTATCCACGGGAGCAAACAAACACATATTGCCTGCATACCTAATAGTCTAGTGGTTTGCTGCAATGAGAAACTGCCCACCACATTTTATGGTTTAACCTCAGTGCTTAGTTTTTTATGGGTTCAAATGAGTTGAGTTCATATTTCTCCACGATATTGTTTTCTCACACTTAACCTGCAGTTTGTTCACTGCTTGGAACATCCTTCTGACATAATGCATTTTAAATACCTGTTTATAAAAACATGATTTCATGGGATATGAAGAACAACATGACCATTTTTTGGTCACAGAAAATGATTTAATTAAATCTTACATTCTTCAAGAGGACAAACTTTATCGTTTATGAGAGCATTACTTCTACAACTGGGGTGCTGCCACAGGGAGCTAAATAAAAATGAAGGCAAATTTTTCTCAATGGTATTTTTAAACCTAGAGATAAGAGATGTTCTCCAGATGCTATACAGCCACCAACAATTCAGAAGGACAGGAAGGAATGTACCAATAATCTCTATTTTGTTTTGCAGGCTTTTTTTTGGAGAAGTACTTTTCAGTAAGGGTTTTATCACTTAGAAGTGGAGGTGCAACAGACAGGTGCACAGGACTCAGTGGGACTGCACAGGCAAGACAGGACTGCCTGGGTCACACTAACTGCAGTGGAAATCTGTATGTTGTTTCTGGCCTCTGATATCTTTTGACCCCAGAGAGAGGAACCTGGTCAGTTTCTTCAGGTATGTGATATAGTTTAACTGACATCTTTTATGCCTGGGTAAAAGCTACAAATCATGATGTAAGACTGAATATGAGGAGCTTTGTGTTCCCCCAGCCCCAGGCTTCTTTTGAGAAGTCTCTCCACCCAGCATGCCTTTTGACTACAATGTAGATCCTAAATGTAGTTTTATAAACTACATTTATAAATGTGTTCTGAATATAAATTTTGAATGGTGAAGGAATTTGAATTTTTTCAAGGGATGCAGTACTCATTCAGATCCCAGTGTTCAGCAAGCAAAAGCCATGTAACAAAAGAGAAGCCTTAGCAATTTCTCCTAATTAATGTGTTTGATGACTGCTTGAGAAAAAGACATCAGACTGTCTTCAGGTGCATGGATATGAAAACTTCCAAAATGCTTCTGAGGGATAAGCGGATCTCTTCCTCCCAGCTGACAGTTACTAGTGGTTTTCTCAGCCCAGCAGCACTCTGTCATTTGGTAGGAAGAATGTAAAGTTAGATAAATACATTTTCAGCACACCAGTCTGCATCCAAAACTTCCTTTACAGCAAAGTGCGTCTTTCTCAGTTAGAAACGCAGGGAAGAACGGTCACTCCAAAGACCAGATAATGGCAGGGGTCATTTTAGAAGGTGTTTCAAAGCTGTTGCAGCTCTTCAGCAAATCCTGATTCTCCCTCATGCAGCAAGCAGCCAGGAGGGAAAGGTGAGGGACCTTATAAAAATGAGGGAACAAGAACAGTAAACAAAACTTTGCTTTATTTTTCTTAATTCTCTAGTCAACACTTTTCATGCTTAAAACACTTTCATTCATGCTTGTGTTAACAGTTGTTTTCTTAGTACAGGTGCTGTCCTGAATGACAACCTCAGTGAAGGTGTTCAATTCAAATTATAAACCAGGCATTGTTTGTTTTGTTTTGTAGGGAAGGGAAAAAAGTATTGCATCAGCTGACTTTGGGATGTGGTGTGCTCTCTATCATTTGACCTCTTTAATCCAAGACTGTCTTTCTAAAAAAGGTATCTTAGCTCGGATAATTATGATCTTTATGCAGAAATTACTGGGTGAAATTCCATTGCCTGTGTTATGCAGAAGATCAGACTGTACAGGTCCTTCTTGGCTTTAAAATTTTGTAAATCCAAATTCTAACACATATAATCTTACAGATTTCCCCAGGGATTTCTATAAAAGAGTATTTCATTTTCTTTCTGTCCAACACTGCTCATTTACATTACTTCAACAAAGTTAACATGCTCTTCCTCAGTGTTGTGCAAAGATCAGTCATGGGAGAGATTTCTGTAACGTGCTTTTGAATCTTCCGTGACATGACGCAAACCAAAGTTTCTTCTTGCTGGTTTTCAGTCTTTGGCAAATACTAACCTGCAAGGAGAGTGCAGCAATGATGGAGAGGCAAGTAGCAGTTTGAAAAATACAGTACCTTGCCCTTCTTAACTCAGGACTTAGCTTGTGCTCTGGTTTAACTTCCTATACATTTAAACTTAAATTAACCAAAAATTTTACACCAAAATTGTGCTGTTAGCCATTATAGTTTTAATGTGAAGCAAAATCCAAAGCCAGACCTACAATAAATAGTTTTGGGCACCACAATATAGGAAAGACATTGAGGCATTAGAAAGTGTCCAAAGGAGAGCACGAGGATGCTGAAGGGCCTTGAGGCCCTTGAGGGGAAGCCATGTGAGGAGTGGCTGAGGTCACTTGGTCTGTTCAGCCTGGAGAAGAGGAGACTGAGGGGAGACCTCACTGCAGTTACAGCTTCTCTGTGAGAGGAAGAGAAGGGGCAGGCACTGATCTCTGCTCTGTGGCGACAGTGACAGGACCCAGGGGAATGGCCTGAAGTTGTGCTGGGAGAGGTTTAGGTTGGATATCAGTTAAACATTCTTCACCCAGAGGGTGGATGGGCACTGGAACAGGTTCCCCAGGGCAGTGGTCACCGCACCAGCCTGACAGAGCTCAAGAGTGTTTGGACAATGCTCTTGGGCACATGGTGTGACTCTTGGGGCTGTGCTGTGCAGGCCAGGAGTTGGACTTGATGGTCCTTGTGAGTCCCTTCCAACTCAGCTCATTCTGTGATTTTATGATTCTGTGAAATAAGTGGAAAGTACAATACCTGGAGCAATTTTCATTATTTTAAAAGTCCATCATGGGTCACATAAAAACATGCTGAACTCTCAGCAGCAAAGTCTCACGCTGGTGTAACTCAATTAATTTCCATTGGAGTTTTTCACTAAAACTCAGTATTATCCACAAAACTTTCTGAGAGAATCCAGACATACTGTATTTCTCTTGTGTCTGTGGGGGGAACATCTGCTTCTGGAACAAGACATTCATTCTCCTCAAGCAGCATCTTTGCTTCTTAAACCTGCCAATGCTTAATCAGGTTCTGTCTTTCTACATGGTATCCTCTGCTGATATGGTTCTTACAGCAGCCTTTTAGCAGTTTCTGTAGTTTCTGCTCTTCATTCCTCAAGAGGTCCATGACAGGGAGTAAAACAATGCCACCAAGTCAAAATTTTTGTATTCATTATTGATTTCTTGTGACTCTTTGGAAAAACTCTTTCTGGCTTACTCAACAATGAGTTCTCTGGAGCAGGCACAGAAATTTCCCCATGAAAAAACAGAAAACCTCAGAGCAGGCATACCTCCCTACAACCCTTTCAGACTGTTGTGCTGGAAGGCGTAGTCTGTCATACTATGACTGCTAAGACACTCCATACTGCAAAACAGCTGCCGCCCTCCTGAGTTCCCCAAAACAAAGGATGGAGGTGATCAGAAGTATAAAATCTCCTGAAGGATAGGATTTTATGTGGGGCTTTTTTGATGGTCTGTGTAGATACAAGAATTTGATTTTGTTCAAGCTATGCCAGGAAATTTTACTTGCACCTAGATACAATGTTATATATACAGATGCATAGAGAAAGTTGTGTTAAACAAGAGCAAGTAAAGAATATTTTACCATGGTAAAACTAAACCAAAAGAAAAAGCACAGTGGGATTAACTGTAGATTTATTGGGGAGGATAGGTAAGGGGTTTATTTGTTCCTGTTTATCCCCATCTCATGTCCTTTCATCATGCTTCCATGTCAACACACAGATAACTCATAAAAAACCCAGCCACTGTGTGAAACCTCCGCTTTTCCCCAGCGCCATCAATGCCACAGAGAAGTCAGTGTTGCACCAGAGCCAAGGCTGTTGTCTGTGCACTCCCTCAGCCCCTTGCCTGTCCCTTCGTGGGCCCGATCAGCAGCGCCAGCCCAGTGCCTGACCTGATGCTATCACACTGCCCAGACGTAACACAGGGAGACAGCAGGGGTCAGCTGGAGAGATGGAGAAGGGGCTCCACTTTCCCAGTTAAAGGCAGCAGCCACCTCTGTCACTACAGTGTACAGCTGAATGTACACACTTTTGAATAAAGTACCTCTTTTCGTAGAAATTTCTGTTTGACTACATGACATTGAATGCTGAGATAATCTTGAATGCTTTGAAATGACACACATAAGAGCAGTTTAAACCAATTACTGTGTGTGACTTCAGCTTGGAATAAACCTAGTGAAATCAGGTTGGCCTACCATACAGGTTCTGAGCTTGCCCTCAGAGAATGGTCTTCAGTTAGGAGCTGCTTGAATCTGTACACTGTGAGGGAAAAAAGTATTAAACGTCAACTTTATTTCAGCTCATTAAAGTCAAACAAGTTCTTTCTAAGTATACACTTTTCTTCTACTCTTAGTTGGTAAAGCAAATATTACAGTCATTGCCCTGATATACCTTCAACATATTTTTATAAACATTCCTTCCAATCTAACTGCATGACTTAATGTTTTACTTCAAAAAATTTCCCTAATCACTGGGAATATCTAAAGCAAAATCTGGTAATTATGTGTGGATGAAAATAGGGATTAGATTAGGAATGTATTTCAAAAAGGATCGACTATAAAGAAGAATAGTAAAAGAGTTCATAATATTGGTATGTAAGACAAAATATTATGATGAAATTTAGACCAAAGGGAAAACCACCATGGATGTTTTGTTTGAGTTAGAATTGCTGGGTGTCAGCTCTGTTCAATAACACACACAGCTGCATGAGGGTTTTCACATGTTCTAAATGTCGCATTTGTTCAATGCAGCATTCTGTATTCAGGACTGCTCTTCATATTGCAGCAGAGGCCAAAAGTAATAGTCAGACTCAGTGCCCTACTGTGAGCATCACTGAGCTGACACATAGGAAGCCGTGGTCCCTGCCCTGGGGAAAAAGGGACATAACAATTGCAAAAAAGCAAGAGCAGCGAGGAGGAAAGATAACAGAACCAAGATCCTGTACTTGATAGGATGAGAATCTGAACAACAAACAATTTCTCAATAGGTTTAGTATTCTCTTTATCTTACAAGGAAGGTAAATAAATAAAGTCAGTTTTTCCCAAGTCTTATTCGAGTAGATATTACTTATTTCAATCTTCCTGAAATAGTTTAATTAGTTATGACTAGACAAAGAAATGCTCAGGAGCCAAGAAATGCTCACCAGCCCAGACCATCGCTTTAAGCAAACTGGCATATCTCTACTGTTGAATGTACACTGGTTTGTTCAGGATTGGAAATATGTCTATTTTCACAGACTTATATAATGGTTTGGGTTGGAGAGGACCTTCAAAGATCATCGAGTTCCAGCTGCCCTATATGCGCAGGGACATCCTCACTAGACCAGGTTGCTGCAAGCCCATCCAATCTGGCCTTGAATGCTCCCAGCGATGGGGCATCCACAGCTTCTCTGGGCAGCCTCTTTCCATGTCTCACCACCAGCATTCTAAAAAAAATTCTTCCATGTATCTAACGTATATCTACCTGCTTTCAGTTTAAAAATACTCCTCCTTGTTCTGTCAGTACAGGCTTCAGTAAGAAGCCTCCCTCCACCTTCATTACAAACCACCTCTATAGACTAAAAGGCTGCTCCAGGTCTCCCTGGAGCCTTCTGTTCTCTAGGCTGACCAACCCCAACTCTCTCAGCCTGTATTCAAAAGCAAGTCCTCCAACACTCTGATAATTTTTGTGTCTCTCCTCTGGACCTGCTCCAACGGGTCCATGTCTTTCTTGTGCTGAGGACCCCAGAACTGGACACAGTACTCCATGTGGGATCTCAGGACAACAGAGCAGAGGAGCAGAATTGCCCAGGATCCCATTGGCTTTCTGGGCTGGGAGTGCATGTTGTACCCCTTCTCTCCAGCAAAGAAAACTGCACCACTCAGAAGACTTTCTCAGGATGCATTCAATCCCACTGCCTGTGTCATTAATAAAGATACTGAGCTCTGCTGGTCTAAATATGGACCCTTGAGGGCCCTTTGTTACAGAGCACTGTTTGGACACCGAGCTGTTGATGGCAGCTCTTTGGATTTTGCCTTTGGTGAAGTCATGTTGGCTGCCTATAATTAACTCCCCACTGTCCACATGCCTTGACAGATCATCCGGGAGGATGCACCAGATATGTTTATGTAATCTACACAGAAAACTTTTTTCAGGTTTCCATACAAAACTTCCTAAACACAGCTGTCTGATAAGCAAAATAGAAACAATAGTTTTTAATAATATCAAACATTTGCTTGCCAATACCATGCTAGGAACCAAGACTGAGTTGCAAATGTGAGACATTTATTTTAGAAACATCCTTCCCCCGATCAGGTATTTCCATTTTGACATCACGTACAGCAAAGCACTGCTGTAGATATTCAGGAGGGATAGATGCCTAAACAGCACTGTTTTTCTATAGGAGCTTGGCTAATACAACTCAAAAGTTGGAACCTGCCTCTCTTATCAGAAGACAGGTTCCTGTGTCCTGCTAGAAGCAGATCTCACTGTGGAGAAGTTGGACCATTCAACTGTTTCTATTCTACCCTCATTTGTTTTTGAATGCAAACTGCAAACTCTCTTTCTAATGTCCTTGGTGCCTCTAAACATTCTCTCTAATGCAAAGGCACGGGGGGGGGTTGCTTGTTTTTTATACATATTCTTCAGTGAAAACAAAGTAGACAATTAAAATCCTAGACACAGGAGTTCCTCTGCCAGTTCTTTATTTACCACCATCAGTGTCCCACTTTTTATGCATTCCCATTTGCATTATGAAGGGCAATACTGATCGCTGTTTTAATTGAGCTTTGTCAGTATAACACCAAATTTTTTTCTGATGTCAGCTATGAAACTTGACCTTGGGATTTGGAACAGATATTTTCACTGGCATTTTTCCATCAGGAAGTTCCACAAATAAAGTCACCTATCTCTGTGATGGCCATGCAAATTCAGGGATGGTTATGAAGACTAAGATGCTATTTAAAAAATCACATCCAGGTATTTAAGAGAGTTTTTAATGAGATGCATACTAAAATCATGTTCCAAAATTTCTGCTGATGTGTTCTGTTCTTACATTATGTTGGGCAGTGTTCCCCTTTGTGAATGATTTACAGGGACTCATCCCCTACTGAAGATGGAAGGAAAATGACAGATTTGGAAAGCTATCCATTTCTCTCCCTTCATACATAATGTTCGTAATCTCACCCTGGTGAATGTTTTGATTCAAAATTAATTAGTCTCTCAAACCTTCCTCAGCTTGGAATTACTAGATGGGTTTTCTTGCTTTTGTGCATAATATGCAGAAGGGAAGACTCATTTTGGAGCACTGCCACAACAAAGATGTGCCTGTGTATAGAACTATTTAGCCAGTTTGTGTTTTTCACAGTAGCCTCTCCTCAGTATTCACGAGTTCCAATAAAATTAGGTGTTTGTGTCTGAGATAGTGGGCAGTCCTTTAGCACCTGCTCAGCTTGTGGAGACAATGACTGAACTCCCTAAGCAATAAGGCATTGTTTACCCACTCGCTGTCTAGTCTAATCTGAATTTTATTGACCTTGCTAAACGAAGCTAACTGTAGTACCTATCACAGGTGTTAATGCACAGATAATGGGCTCTTTACTTTGAGTGTCTTGGATTTCTGTTCCTTTGTATGTGTCATTAGACAACTCGCATACCATTGCAATTAATACTACATAGACAATAGGTAGGGAAGTTTTCATTAGAGATGCTGACATATAAGAAAAGAAAAAGCTTTGGTGGATTTTCAGATCTCTGACTAAATTTGCAGTAAGTGCATATTTATCTATTTATCTCACATTTTTAGAAATCTTGCTTTTATAGAAATGTTGGAAGATAGAAAACAAATAGGAAAGTTAGAAAAAATACAGAGAGAACACATCATGAATTCAAGAAGTGAAAAGCTTTTTGTTTAATATTCACTATTCAAGAAAGAAACCATGTAACTGCATCCTGTGAAACCACTCATTTAGCTTTAGCAACACATCAATACTCTAGGCTTAAAAAATTCTGCTATTAAAACCTCTTTGTAAACCTCTGATTTGACAAATCCACTGGTATCAGAAGGCTTTGTCTTCAGCCCTCACCATGCAAGAAAAGAGCAACAGCTGTCTCAGGTCATGTAGCTGCTTCTCCTGATCAAGTTGTCAGATCCTGAAGAGATAGACAAGTGCAATTAATTTACTTCATCTGGTGCAGGTATTTGCAATTCAGCAGTTCTGCCCATGGTGCATAAAACAAAGCAACCACAAACTGGTATTGTAATGCAGATAGATAAACCCAAAACATTAGATAAGGGACAGGTGGCATTTTGGCTGTTAATTTTGAATCAAGGACATTACCTTCTAATAAAATTCTAATAATTTTATTTTTTCAACAAATTGACAGGTTCATTGAATCAACAAATATCTATTGTTCCCTTATAAGCTCAGACCAGAAAAAAAAGTCTCAAAGTTTACTTTTGCATTTTACTTATGGTAGTGGAAAGTTGCCTGATTAGAGGCTTCAAAATCAGACATACAAAGGGTAGCTAAATTTAACTGGAAGACTAACTTTTGTAAAAATAATAACTGTCTGCTCCAAAGACTACTGATGTCAGAAAACGTCTATAATCCTTGTCTCTAATTAAGTTGTTTGTTAAAAAAAAAAACTCATTACAGACCTAAATCTGAAAGTGCTCAGTGTTCTTAGTTTCTAGTAAAGTTCACATGCTGTAAAGAATACCTCTACATCTTAATCCCAGTTATTAAGGGGAATTCATTAAAATTAGGAACCTTTTAATCCAATGGATTTACAAGTGACTTCCTAAATAAAGATACCTGGACCTACTGTAAAATATGCTTCAGAAAAATCCACAGTGTGCAACAAAATCCACAGTGTGCAACAAAATTACACAATTTTTAACAATTGAATCCAAAAATGGCAAGTTATAAAAAGTATTATGAGTAAGATCTACAAAATAAGATAAATTTTAATAATCTAGTTGCAACTCAGTGTTTATGCAAACAGAAGAATCAGACTAAGTTCTTTGTCTATTCAAGCATAAATCAGATGAGTACACTGAATATTTCCCAGGTAGAAACCAAGCACTACTTTTCAGGATTTTTCTTGTAGTGACTCCTCAACAAACAACCCTTCAATCCTAAGTGAAAAAATATCAGTTTATGAATATACTTAATGCATATTAAGTTTGTCTAGTTTCCTGTTAGGATTTTATAAAATTATTTCTATTTCTTGTTTTATGTGTGTGACCCTAGCTAAGCATACCAGTTTTTGACTAAAGAATACAAATTATCCAACCCATAACTACAGAGCTGATATTTTAAAAATAATATTAAAAGTAACAAATAATGTGATTGATGTAAACTGACATTTAAAATTACTTTCCATTTTTTACATTATCATACTTTTTTCATATCAAGTAGTAAGATTAAAGAACCTTAAAATGTGTGTCTTAGGACATGTATTAAGACATGCCAAAGTCAAATAGCTTTAGTCCTGTTTAGAGTGTTTTTGTTGATTTTTGTGGTGAACAAGTTAATATTTTTCCATTTTCAAGATTCACAACTGAATTAGCAGTTTAGCAGTCGTGTACACATTAAGGTAACTCCAGATGCTACTAATGCCATTGGAGACATTTTTCTATTTGTAACATCTGACTGAGGACTGCTACATCCTTACAATTAAATGTAAATTTAAATATAAGTTACCACCTGATACCAGGTTTTGAGACATTACTGCAATTACTTACTGACATCTGCTTTAATTAGTGTCACTTTTTAGTGAAGGAAGATTTTATTTCTCAGTTGATATACACTGTATTTATTTCTGCAGGTTGCAGAAATCAAAATCCCCCGTGCGGCAAGTACCCAGGCATACCAGTCATTCCAGAAAAAAAAGAAAGGGGTAAGCAAATGCTTAAGTAACTAAATTAACTGTGATCAGTACCAGAACTGGATTTTACGAAGCAGCTGTATCAACCTCACAAGAAAGGTTAATACTAGAGTATTAACATCAGAATGTGTGACAGTTTTTAGGGCAGTTTTAAAGCAGTCACAGTGCCTGACTTGCTTATGGGTCTTTTTACAGTATTGGAGAAATTTTCACCTCCACACTTCAGGTCACAGAGTTTTTTGATGGTCTTTTCAGATGATGTAAAAACCTGGTGTAATTAGGCAGCCTGTGGGGAAAGTCATTAAATGGACACAGGCATCTAATGCTAAGGGAAGGACATGACTCTCTAGTGATGCTAATAATGCTTTTCAGGCATTATGAACACTAAATTAGTTAACAAATGAAACTTGTGCTACGGAAAAAATGGCAAACTGTGTGAATGGCTGGTAGATGGGTGAGAATACCAGCCTCAAATATGCTTTCTCCAGTTTCACGAAAAATAGTAACTTGTTCAGGCATAAGAAAAAAATGGCTGGAATCCCACTGTGTGGAAACATTGTCTAATATCACACATTGGGCAACAACCTGCTGTTTGTAACATTAGTAAGATTTAGAGGAAGATTAAAAAGACAGAAATCTCATTCCTTCAGTGTTGCATTTTCCCTATCTTCAACCTTTCCATTTTACTCAGCTTTAGTCACTGATTGTTCCAGGCAAACCCTTAAATGGAGAATAATATTTTCAAAGCCACAATGAGAAAGATCATAGGGGATGAGCACCCTGCAAATATGATGAATAAGAGAACACAAACCAAACCACCTCTGCAGCAGACTGCCCAAACTAGCACAACCCTCTTGTGGAAAGACACCAGTTACTGTTCTGGCTGGGGGCCCAGTCCAGCAGATGCTCCCCACCATCCTGGTGCTGGCTAGCGATGGTAACAAGCACCCACCTGGCTATTGGATATGTTCTCAAGTAAGAAGACTTTGCTGTCTTTGGAGCACAAGTGCCCTGTGCTCCTCAGTGTTCTGCAGACTGACCATTTTTACAATTAGAGCACAGCCTGGCGTGGTGAGCAGCCGGTGCCAGCACCAGCCAGAGCCAATGACCCCCAGTCCACGGGAGGATCTTTGATGTGCAGGGTGGCACCACTGATTTCAGGGTGGTGAAAGATGAAGGCTTTAAAGATGAGCACTGCAACTAATAATTCTATAGCCGTGTAAATCAGCATTCGCCATCCATCACAGCCACAATGCGGGACCACATTTTGCTGGTTTTCTATTATTAAGGGTGCACCATTTAAAGTAAAATGCAATTAAAATAAACTACAACACAACAAATGGCAGGAGAGCTGTACAAAAACATCAAAATCCAGTCGCAATATCCACCTGGCCAGTAACATGGGGCCTGTTAACCTGACCTGGGGGATCTGGCAGTGGTGCGAGGGTGCCTTGAATCTTCCTGAGTAAGGTGAAAACCTCCAGCCCAGGCTGATCATCATTGATAGGATTCACTTAAATATTCTCACCACCAAACTTTCGGTGAAGGAGAACTTTTGTGTATTCTCCTCAATTCCTTTGCAAGGATTCATGAGCAAACAGCCTTTGGAAAAATACACCCAAAAGAAGTTCTGGCTGAAATCCATGGACCTTAATTCATTTGCCTTACTGGGTGATTGTACTTATCAAAACACAGCCTTGATGAACTCTTGTAAAAGCAGGAAGGAAGGGAGAGGCTTTCAGGCCACAGCCTGCTCCTCTTCCCCAGCACGGTTTTGGGGAGACACTACCCAAACTAGGTTTATTTGTTCTGGTGATGGGACTAAGCCTCTCCCATGTGAAATTTCACTTTTCAATGAAAACTTACTTTGGGAGGAGCATCGCCAATATATTTCTCGTGTGACTCATATGCACAAAACCCAAAAGTCAAAGTCAAGAGTTTATTTGATGGAGGTTTTCTCCTAATTAAGAGGTCATTAAGGGGATCCGACTGTTACTCAGCTCGGAGACGAGGGTCACCAGCAGCTGCTCCAGCCCGGGAGATGTGCCGGCCAGCACATTTTCCAGAAACATGTTTCCTCTCTCGCCAGCGGCCCCTTCCCCCTCCCCGCCACCCCGTTTCTAGTCTCTCCAGCGCTGATGAGCTAATAGCATTTTTCCTTTGCATACTTTGGCGCTGCCCCACGGCATACTCTGGCAGCCTACGTGTGTCTGAGCGCGCCCGCCNCGGGCGGCGGCGGGCGGGGGGCGGCCGTGGGGGGAACTGTCAGGGCCGCACGTTTCCAGCCGCATTACGTGAACAAATGGCGGGGGTGCAGCCAGCCCAGCCAGCGGGGCTTGTGTAACTTTGCGAGCGTGCCAGCAAGTTTAAAGTCCCTGGTCTCTCCTCCTCCTCCTCCTTCCCTCGCTCCAGACACCAGCGCGGGCCGGAGGACGATGAGAGGCTGATTGTTTGCTCCGGCTCC
>VZSE01006618.1:751704-822512 GCA_013398275.1 Promerops cafer
AGCGGAGCCCACCGGCCGCCACCTCCGCGGCCCGGAGCGCCTCCTCGGGAGCGCCGCGACCCAGCGCCGCCGCCAGCCCCGCCGGCGGCACCGGGACCGACGGCAACAGGAGCAGCACCGGGGCCGGCAGCCTGCCGCCCCTGGGCAGCTTCAGGCCCGGCCGGGAAGATGTCATGGTAGGAGACGACCCCTACAACCCCTACAAGTACACGGACGATAACCCCTATTACAACTACTACGACACCTACGAGAGGCCCCGCCAGGGCAGCAGGTACAGACCTGGCTATGGCACCGGCTACTTCCAGTACGGTAAGAGCCCTCCTTTCCGCCCCTCCCGTCCCGTCCCGTCCCTCCCCTGTGGCGGCCCCGGCCCCGCCGCTCGCTCCGCGCCCGCCGGTCCCGGCGGGATGAGCTGCGGGGGTCGCCGGCCCTGCCTGTCCCTCGCCCGGGGCAAAACCTGACCGGGCTGGCTTTCGCCCGGCTCTCGGGCTGCGGGCAGCTCAGTCCCCGCGTCTGAGAGAGGGCCGAGCTGCCGATCAGCCCATCGGGGGTCCGGGCGTCGTGCTGGCGATAGAGTGTTTGGGACAAGCCTGAGCGAAGGGGAATGCGAGGTTAACGGAGAGCAGGGGTCCGTAGCAAAACGACGGCTCCAAACGACTGGGATGGTAGCCAAATATTTGCAAACGTGTCCTGGGTTGATCTTACTGTTATGTGGTTGATTTGATGAACTGCAGGTCTCCCTGACTTAGTCCCGGATCCCTATTACATCCAGGCGTCCACATATGTCCAGAGGATGTCCATGTATAACTTGAGATGTGCTGCCGAGGAGAACTGCTTGGCAAGGTAGGCATCGTCCCAAGATTTTGCCCATTTGCTTTGGGTTGCTGTGCTCCTGTTTCCACCTGTGAATACGGTGAAGAGTGGAAAAGGGTGAGGCTGGAGGGCTCAAGGAAACACAGCCCTTTGTAACCTTCTTCCGAGTTTGTGGCAGATGGTAGAGTATGCACATCAGAAAGCAATCCTGCCATATTAAAGAGAGAAGCTGCAGATCTCCTCAAGAACCTACATGCTGTGAAAAGTTGTATTACGTGTTTCTATTGTCAGGCTCACTTGAAAGTTTCTGAATTTTGTGAAATGGAGGCACCTAGAAAACTACTTCATTCTGTTGATTTTCAGCTCCCTTCTCTACTCCTACGAGATCATATGTTACTTCACTAAAAAAAAAAAAAAAAAGGAAAGAAAGAAAAACCAAACAACAAAACCCCTATTCTTAACCAGCACAATTTACTATTATAATTATAATGAGCTAATTGTTTCTGGGCCTATGCCTTTTAATATCTCCTCAGACTAAAATCCCTCTGAAAAGTGTTTCAGAGTCTCTTAAGGGTTGAAATAACAGCTTTGTTATGAAGTTAGGTCTTGTCCAGTTGGCAAAGAGAGATTTTTCCTGTTTTGTTTGGAAAGAAATCAACATGGCTGCTTTTAACCATTTTAACATGTTTGATACCTTATCATGCAAAACAGATTTATTTATTTACCAGCATCATTAATTTATGTCAGACTGTTTCAGGGTCATGCTTGCTCTTCACTTGCAGGAAAAAGAAATCATAACACAAGAGGCAGTATTTTTTTTGCTAGCTTCACAGTGAAGACTCATTGAAGTGCTCTTGCTGGCTATTAGTTGATTAAAATATTCCAGTATTTAAAGGAGTGTAGATAATAGCTTTGTAGAGTAGGAAAACACAGCCTGATTCATATACATGTTAGTTTTTTTTTTTTACAATGGAATCAAAACTCTGTTGTGTGATCTTGCATGCACAGGGAGTTATTTTGGCTAACAGCAACTAATACCATTGTGTTTTTTGGTACCAGAGTAATTTTACAGCTCAGCAGTGGTCTTCTGCATAGACGGAGTCAGTCAGTGGTCAAACTTCCGTTTATAAAATTAGAACCAGATCTGAATCTTACTCAGGTCTTGGTCTGACACCAGGCATTTCCACACCATATGGAATTCCTGTGTGAATCTCCAATGCATGGGGCTTATAGGGCCTGAAAAGATCTCTGCTGTCAGTTACTTCTGAGACAATATAAAGCATTTTTCAATGTACTTCTTGCATATACTTATGGCTTTTTCCTTTGTTTTCTTTGATTTGCATCATTGCAGTTCAGCTTATCGAGCAGATGTTAGGGACTATGACAATCGGGTGCTCCTGAGATTCCCCCAAAGAGTGAAAAATCAAGGCACATCGGATTTTCTGCCCAGCAGACCCCGTTATTCATGGGAATGGCACAGCTGTCACCAGTGAGTGAAATGCTCAGTATGGCATCTTCTAATTATGCTTTTCACTAACAAATTGTCACTTCTAAGGCAACATTTTCTAAAACTAAAGTGAAGCAGGGAGGAACCATGGGGAAACTTTAGCCTTTTACTATCTGATTAATTTTATGTTGTGGTAATTATTCCTTGTATGTAGTGATAATTTCTCTTTGCATAGATGCATGAAACGAAGATGGATACAAAGCTTATCCATATGTATGAAACTCATACAATGTGTAGTCTAAATACAAATGCAAGTCTGAAATGAGATTTGACAGTAGCACTTTCTCCTTTTATTTTACATATAGTCCACTTACACTGAAGTGTAATCAGTAAATAAAAGTCCCAACCATGTTAAAAAAAACAGAAACTCTAAAATGTACATTTACTAGCATATTCCCTATAATAACACATAATTTTAAACAGTGACCCATACTTCATGAGCTGAATTTAATAAGCTAGTTCTTCACAAGGAATGGTCTGATCAATTTGGAAAAGGAAAGCTTCTAGAAATAGTATATTTGCTGGAAACACAACAAGGGAAATGTAATAGAACACTTCCAACATTTGGGAGCAGGTAACACTGCAAACTTGTACCTTTTCAGAAAACTCATATGCAGGACTTTGCAGGTTTGTTCCAATTTTTGCAAGTTCTGAGCAGGATCAGATATAAAATGCTAGAAATAATTACTCAGAATACTTACTTCCACCATACTTCAAATACAACTCTGCTGGTACAGGTACATAAATGATAAGTTAGTCTTTTTTTAAAATGGTATGCAATGTGGGCTTGATCTCAAGGCCTCTGGGCCAATGGAATATTTCTCTCTAGGTTCAGGCTTCAGGCATTGAATGAAAAATCAGTATCATTAGAACAAATTCTTTCAAAAAATACTCATATTATCAGTTATAAATCTTGAAAGCATCAAAAAGCTAAAACTAAATCAAACCTAACAAAAAAGCCTCCACAAATGCTTTGGTTAACATCTATCCCTGAAAAAAATCTTCACCAATAACAAAAATCCCAAAACCCTCATGCTTAAAAACTTGATAAATGGATGAAATGGGTAGAGAGCAGTTGAAGTTTTCCATTTGTAGAAGAACAGTTTCTTAGTGTGCCACGATAGCCCAGCTATCACTGTCCAGATGCAAAGTGTCTCTGATGTTGATTCAGTTCTTGGACAGAAAATACATTGCCTACAAAAAAATGCATCTCTCGTGATCATTTCCATAACAGTGAAGCAAGCTCATTTGGAAATGAACTCTAGCTGCCTATTACTTTGGCTAGCCATCAGACCTCAGTGTTAGTCATCATCATCTGTGGACTGGTTTTAGTGTTCTGGATGTGCCTGCTTGTGAGGCTCCTGTGCTGCTTTGTTTTACCAATACATTTGAATTTTATTTAATTAGGCCTTTTTTATATACATCTTGAGCTGAAAGCATTCAAAAGTAATGGCAGCCAAATGCTGCGAAGACATAGTGCAGGTAGAAAGACAAGTTTATTTTCCCACACATTTGGAAAGTGAAATTTCAAGAACACAAGGCGTTAAAACTCCACAGTAAGAGCTAGAAGTCACTTTGTGTGAAAACAAGAAAAATGCATCACTTTGCCCAAATCAAAAGCATACACACTTCTGAAACAGAGACAGCATTAAGTACAGACTGTAAAAATATTTGATATTGAATGAAATCTGCATTGCCAATACACAGAAGCTGATTTCTTTGTGCAGATTTTGTCTTCACCAATGTTACAAATGTATTACATTGTCTGAGGACCATGGAAATGTGAAACCAAATTGTTGGGGTTTTGCTAGCAAGTAGCAAACTTCCATGGAATTTATAGTATGTAAGGTAAGCACTCCTAGGTAAACTCTGGTTAAAGGCACTTATAAGATGTTCAATTCAAATATGAACTACTTAATACTTGCTATTGTTATTGGAAAAGAGGTGAAATATAAAATTTTGGAAAAAAACAGTGCTGCTATGGAATCTTTCCCATAACAAATTAAAACCTATCATTCATTTATAGATGATAACATGTACTACTTGAAAATTAGAGTGATGAAAATAATTGAGTGGTCAGTAGTAGGATAGTATATTAACACACAAGTTTTGGGTAGTAAGTAAAATTTTTCCAGATTTAACAGGATGTAGATCAAATAGGAGTATGTGAAAATATTATTGATAAGATCTGATCTATCTCTAATAATGTGTCTATGGTTTAACAGACATTATCACAGCATGGATGAATTCAGCCACTATGACTTGTTGGATGCGAGCTCACATAGAAAAGTTGCTGAGGGACACAAAGCAAGTTTCTGCCTTGAAGACACTTCCTGTGATTATGGATATTACAGGCGGTATGCATGTACAGCACACACACAGGTACGAGCTGCTGTGGAGACAACCAAGTGTCTTTCCCCTCCCTACTTTGTATCTGCATAACTTTTCTGCCAACCACCCGATGCCCTAAATCAGCTGATGCCCTAACTAGCTTCTGGAATTCCCCATTATAGAGACCAGGAGACTGATTATTCACCCATGTGCTGTTAGCTGTGGGTTTCTTATTAAAGGGCAGTGACACTCACTAGTGCAGCACCACTGGTAGCTGAACTCTATTAAAACACACCACAAGTTCTCGTGGTGGAAGGAGTGGTCAGGCTTGCTAAGGGGCACTCAAGACAGCCCATAAAGAAGATGTTCCCAGTGCTCTTCCCCCCAAAATGACGTCCTTGGCTGGCGCCAGAGGTCATAGCTGGTATTTTCTCCCTTGCGGAGACTGAAGCTGTAAGGTTGTTATGTTAATTCCATTAACACCTGCAGCTGCTGGCTGGCAGTCTGGCACAGAAACCTCAGTATTGTTCTGTGCCTGCACAGCAGGAGGCTGTGAAAGAGAATGGCAGCTGTGTGGATGTCATGATGGGCCACGTACAAATGTAAAGCCACGTGCCAGGGCTTATAAGGGGAACATGGAAAATGGAATCTACCATTATGATAGACAAATCCATGCAAGACTCCTACCCTGAATATTGCATCACCACCTGTTGGAACTGCTAAAGAAAAGCTTAAAAAATCCTAACCAGCCAACTCCAGCAGAACAGGGTTGATCAGCAGTGTAGTATAGCTAAGAGATTTCATAGACTATTCCATTTGGAAAACCAGAAGTAAGACCGAAACTTGACTGGTTCTGGATTGAAAGAGGAAATTATTGATATTTACTGAAAACTGTTGATGTTTCTGACAATATATGAACCTAAGACCTGTCAGGCTACAGCTTTAAAACAGGGAGGAGTGTTCTTTGGACACATGAAGGAAGTATTAAATTCCTTGCCATTGGATGTTGCAGAGATCAAAAATCTCCATGGGCTCAAGAAGAATTTAGACAAAGTAACGGATGTTATTAAACACAAAAATCTGATGGTACCCTGCCTTGAATACAGCTAAATGCCTGGTGGAAGGAATTTGCCTGACATTACACATCCCATTCCTTATGCTCGTTTCTCGTTAAGCATCTGCTGCTGGCCACTGTCAGAGACACGACACTGAGCTTTGGTGGATCTGTGGGTTAACTCAGAGTGGCCATACGTACACACAAACTTGTATCCCTTATTCTGCAGCTTTTAATCTAGAAGGTAGTTATTCTGTCACAAAGAAATGACAGCTATGTTTCACTGGCTGACGTGTCCACATTTGAATTTTAACTATAATGAATGATCTGCAATACATAGAGGCTTTGAAGAGGTTTTATAAATACCTTTTCTACTTCTGTAGACTATGACATCTAACTAAGCAACATACATATTTTACAGCTGGAGTATTTGTGTCACTAGAATCATGGCTGTGTCAGCATTTCCACTGGAAGCCCGTATTTCAGGGGTTTGTAATTGGACTGTAAAAGTTTCCTCCAGCCTCAGACTTGGCACAAACACATAAGAGTCTGAGCTGATCACCAGCTGGGTCAAGAGGGAATTCCTGCAGGACTTGGGTTTTCTTCACTCTGTGTTGCCAGAACAGATCAGCTCTGCCCAGAGCAATCTGTATTTGCCACAGCTAAAGACACTAGATTTGAACCACCAATACATTAATATGTGGGGATTCTTACTAATGTTCCTAAAAACAAAGAATTTTTCAGAAAGATGCATTTGGAATAAAGGCTATATTTTCAGTTCCCTCAGATTCTTGTGTAACTATTTGCCTGAAGAGACACCATTTCCATGCAAAGCTCAATGTGAAAATGGCCCTTAACCCTCCTATTCAAAGATGGCACTTGGGCAGAGTACATCTATAGCAAAAAGTTGCATCATTCTTAAGGGTAGAGAGAGGTTCCACCATGGTGATCAAGTCTGTCTGTACTCAGGACTTCAGAAGATACTCACTCGACATTTACAGATACTAACCTCAAGTCTTTGGTCAATTTTTATCGTACTCTGATCTTATGTGAAGAACAGGAAATAATGTCATCAACAGTTTTTACATAAAAGGGGTACGGTAACGAGTGATTATAAGAAAATACAGATACCTCACAGATGAAAAACTGTCAATATTATAGGTGTTTTTTATCCAGTAGTAATAAAAGGCAGTCTATGAAAGTGGTACATTAGACTTAGGTGCTCTTGTTTAGACACACAAATAAAATGCCAACTAAAACTACAATTCATTATCTGAGTTAATTCTCTAAGTGAAATGTGATAGTTAAGTTAACTTCAGTCTGAGTGGCCCTAATGTGTAGAATGTCACTGTTTCTAAAGATTAATGGTTTTTTACATCCATCTTAACTTCATTCTTAAGGGTCTGAGCCCTGGCTGCTACGACACTTACAATGCCGACATAGATTGCCAGTGGATTGATATTACTGACGTAAAACCTGGAAATTACATTCTGAAGGTGAGCGCATTGGGAATGGGGAGGTTTCGGGGTTTTTGGGGAGTTTTGTTTTTCCTGTTTAAAGAAGCGAATCATTTGCATACATCCTTTGGCACCTAAGTTAGCAGGTGAAGCGTGGCAGTAGGGAGCACTGTGCTTTCTCCCCTCAGGTGAGCGTTAACCCCAGCTACCTGGTGCCTGAATCCGATTACTCCAACAACATCGTCCGCTGCGACATCCGCTACACGGGCCACCACGCCTATGCCTCGGGCTGCACAATTTCACCGTAAGTGCCTCCCCACGGGGGGCTCTTCTGCCACTGTGCCCCGCTGCCAGTATTTTCTTCTGTGGGTTTTGGGAGTTTTAAAACTTGTGGGAATTTTGCTCTCTTTGTTCCCTTGGAATGTGTAACACTTTTCAAAACTGCTGCTCCTGTGTGGTCTGCAAGATGACATCCTCTGGCTCACACACCTTCTTTGTACTTGCACTAGGACCTCTCTAGGATCATGCCCTTTTACAGCACCCACACACAACTGAGCAGCTACAGTGCTCTTTAAGACATTCTGCAAAATCCCACACACGTGTGTTACTTCACTGCTGCTGCTGCTGCTTACACAGCAGCCACTCTCCCTGAAACAGTTCTTTCACACACCCTCCATTTACAGTTTTGCTCTTTAAAAGTTTAAACAATGCCAAAATTATGCCTTTTTTACATTTTTTCCTCCAAAAAAGCAAAGTCATTTAATAAATGTCCTCATGGTACCTTAGTATCTGTGAAACACACACAGAGAAAGCAGTCGTCTGTAACACAGAGTTAAGCAGTTTGCAGAACACTGTTAGTTGCTCATATGAAATATTTATCAAGAGACTTCATTTGGATTGTATAAGGAGTGAGCCTTAACATTGTATAGAGGTTCATATGAAACAAATCCCAGAGCAGTAAATGAAAAGTAAAACAGATGACCAGTGTAGTCTTCTGTAAGAGTGTCAGTGAAACAGACTGGATTAATGTGAATTGCTTAATTAGCTTGTAAAATATTCATTCCTCACTTTGCATTAGGAAATCAGTAGTTAAATGAGCCAAACTTATGTTTCACGCTTTCAACTTCTAGTCTCCCCATCTTACCTCTGAAAATGTTACTGAGTACATAGAATCATAGAATATTTCAGGTTGGAAAAGACCTTTTAGGTCATGAAGTCCAGCCATCAACCTCAGATCACCACCATGCTCACCATTAAACCATGTTCTCAAGTGCTATATTTGTATAGCTTCTGAACACTTCCAGGGAGAGCGACCCCACCACTTCCCTGGGTATTCTGCTCTAATGATTTACAACCCTTTATGTGGAATTTTCCCCTGATATCCCATCTAAACCACCCCTTGAGGCCACTTCCTCTCATTCTGTCCCACTGCTTTCGTGGGAGAAGAGACCAACCCACACCCACCTCAGCCTCCTCTCAGGGAGCTGTAGAGAGTGATGAAATCTCCTCTCAGCCTCCTCTTCTGCAGGCTGACACCCCATATATGTATGTATATATGTACACCACACTTCATATCTCTCTCAGGTACATATTCAGTCAGGGCTAGGAAACAAAATCTGTTACTGATGGCTGACCTGTGCTTTCAAGCTGACAAGTGGGTATTCAGCAGTTCCTCTTTCTGTGCATGCCTGCTCACCTGCATAAAATTATTTCTCCTCTTCCAACAGATACTGAGAAAGATGCAAGAAATGGATGAGATGGTGCCAAATGTTTTGAACTGAAGTATCATTATACAAACTTCACTAGGATGCAAACACTATAGAAACAAAACTACAGAACATACACAGATACACCCACACACCTAATGTGACTTTGAAGCACTTCTGCTGCTTCTCAACCAAAACTTAACTGGATTTTAAGAATCTAAATTGGCATTACTTGTATTGCTATGGAAATGTGTGAAACTGGTGCTTCATGTAGAGATATTTTAAATTTCGATAATCTAACTCATTCATTAAAACATGGGACCATTTTTTAGCTCCTTCAAATTTGGAGTTTATGGGATAATAGACTTCAGTGGGAATATTACTGGTGAATGAGTTAAACATATTTTAAAATGTAGAAAAAAATGTGCACAAAATGAATGAAATAAAACTCAAGAGAAAGTACTAATGTCAGCTATCTCAGAAAAGACCATAATGAAAAAAAAAACAGATTAAGAGTAATGGTACAATACTATTAAAAATTCCTGCTAGGACACATTGATATGAAAGAGAGAAGTATGTTCAGTTTTCAAGGAATATTAACATATAGCAGAGAAATACATATATATTATATATATCAGTTATACCCCTGCAAGAAAAGTTATGTTTACATTTTTAATACATTAGGAGTTTTTCCATTTTCTTAAGTGAATGGGGTTTAGAAATACACCTTTCATCTGTGAAAATTAATTAAAAAGCTTACCCATCTTTATATGTACAAGAAATTTTTCAAGGTGGGACTTTAAAAAAACTTCTGCAAATTTAATATGGATAAAAAATACCTGTCAAGAACTGGGCTCTTGGAGATGATGAAGAGTCCCTGATGTGGTCATCTGTGAAAAACATCCAACTTGAACAGGTTGGATCAAAATAATACAGGCAATTAACTCAGGTGCCACCACAAACAGAAGTAGGTCAGAATCTCTTACAAAGTATTTTTAGCGTGAAAAAAACCTACTACCTGCTTCCCCCTAAGTACTGTAGTTGACTTTAAAATGTATATCTCAGTAGTCAAAATAACAAAGTTGAAAATATACTATATAGAGAGGAAAAGAAAAAGTCAGTGTATTTAACATCCTACTTTAGGCTGTTCAGGAACCAAATGCAACATTGTTAAGGGGAAAAACTTCCAACTCAAATTAATGTTTTTGCTGAACTGCTTAACTGGTGCTGGGTATACTACTCCTCCTCCCATCCCCAAAATATTTTGCTTTTGCAGTGCACCCTGCTGTAAGCTACAGTAGCTGTGATTTTTGTTTTAAACTGTGAAATGACATATCACAAGGGGATCTGGCTCTTTTTTTTCCAGAAGATTTCTGATCATGTAAAATCAAGAATCTACCTTTGGAATAATGGGACCTAGAAATATTGATTGGTGCTCATTAAATTTGATCAGCAGTTCAAACACCTAATGAAATATTGGAAGCTCAATAAATTAAAAAGAAAAAAAGGAAAAAAAAGTGCTATTCAATATAGTTAAAAATAAAAAATCTGAGGAGTATGGAGAGGTTTTATTATCACTATTGAGAACACTTCAGGCAGTATTTGGAAATATTTTATGCATTAGAACCCTATGGATTTAATTTGGAAGTTTGATGAATTACCATAATATTCTTCACAGATCAGCTGTTCTTTAGTACCTTTATTTAAGTTTATTTCCACCTTAATCATAACTTGGTTACAAATTTGCACAATTAGAACTCTGAAAGAACCTGAGAACCAGCAACCTGGTGATTACTACCCACCAGTGGGAGAGGGTGTGGAATAATGTAATTTATACCTGCAGGTCCCTTTCTGTTTGCTGCGAGATCCATTTTAGCAATCTGTAACCAGTATGGGCAATGAGCAGAAGCAAAATTTGGAAACTCGATTTATGAGAAAACCATTTGCTACATATGTCTGCAAAAACGAGGGCCTGTTTAAAAGTCTAGGCTTCTGAAATCTCAGCCCAAAGTGTTTTTAAGTTTAAGAGGTGTTGAGGGATGCAAGCGCATTCACCTTTCTGTAGACTTAGGTCAAAACTGGGGTCAAAGTCCTGAGAGCAGCTTGGGCAATGGACACAAAAGCTACTGAGTGGAAGCCAGGCTGTGGGCACGGGCTGCTTCCCGGGAAGAGGTGGCGTGCTCGTACCGCGTTGTGCCTGATGCCGAACGTGGGATATGAGAGCGCCAACTGGAGACGGAGCAGCCGCAGCAAGGGCAGAACCCCTCGCTCGTGACACTCACCTGCTCACACGTCTGTGCCCAAACTACCTGCACAGCTCCACTGAAGTCAGCAAGGAGCCAGAGGGCCTTGAGCATCTGTGTAGGTGGCACAAGTGGGAATGGCCTCGTTTGGAAAGGTGTTGAATGCTGTAACTTTGAATATTGGGGATACTGGAGCTACGAAAATGTAGCCTTTTTTTCCGTAGCAAAATATTGTATTTGTTTTGAAATGTGTGTTAAGCAACATGACATTGATGTACAATAGCACAAAAATTGCCTAAGACATGAACAGAAAAAACAAGGGATTTTAGGATTAAAAAAAATGAAGGAATGTGACTTTAACCCTGTCTAACTATAGTAAATCACAACGCAGTAGAAGTAGAAGAGTTTATTATATAGCATGTGTAGAAGTAGTTCTGAATAGGGAAGCGCCAACCAATATTTTCAGTATCTTGACTCTGCAGATTTGACACCTTACTTTTTGCATACTGGAATATGTTTTTGGGATTATGTGCATTTTTGTTCAAAAACATTTTTAAAAAATGTTTTGGTAAAAGCTTTTATTTTTACAGAAAATTATATTTGGATTCCATTTTACCAGACACTGACCTTATTCCCTTATCTTTGAAAAGCATATTGACATTGGTCAGTGGGAGCAAAACCAGATTTAAATTTTGTGAGATTTCTACTATGAATTTGCTGTCTCGCAGTCTCAAATTTCTTCTGAAAAGCCAGAATGTATAAATGTGTGTGAAACAATAACCTCCCACATTTCAAATCTTTACTTACAAATTGCACATAAGGAACATAATGTATATCAGGCTCATTAGAGGAAGGGTTTGTTATATATTTTTTTTAATCCTGAAATACATTTGATATTAGTGTATTTCTAGACAAAAGTGTAACAAAAATGACAGACTGGTCACCAATGGAACCAAAATATTGTGTAGATGATGTTTGTGTTAGGAAAAGTCTACTTGTTTTTTCTCTGCTCCAGAATGAATGCACATATCAAATGTACCTTCCTATTGTCATTCATGCATTGTTTGCAGTGTGCTCATTCAAAACCAGCAGGGTGGTTTTCCTAAATGAGACATTGGAAGGTGGTTAATCCTGTGTCTCACATTTATGCCAAAAAGGCATTTTCATTTTCTCCAAATCCTAAAAGGTGCTGAAAGATTTTAACTTGAATTAAAACCAAAGAGTATGTAATTGGGAGGTTTTTATTATGCAACTAAATGCTACAGATACAGTGAAATGCCACTTGTTTTTGCAACTTTCTTGAAGACTTTTCATAATTTCCTTCACTTTTCTTCAGAGTCTTAATTTCAGTAACTTTGCATCTTTATCTGAAGAGCTCTAATTTATAATATTCAGGCACTAGCTTTGTAATCTTCATTGCACTTTCATATTCTTGTGTTACCTGCCCGTATTATGGTTGCAAGTTTATGTGAAAATGACTTGAATAAAATGTTTCAAGCGTTCTACTTGTCGAAGTATTACACTTACTGCACACACCAGGTCCATCTCTCAGTGAGAAGGCTCCAGTTAAGGTTGTTATGTCTACATGAAAATAAAGAAAATTCTGCCTTGCTGATGTGGTCTCAGAAAAAAATGTCACAAGAAGATAGAAACAAGAAATAAAAAATTTCAAGGCATGATAAATTACCCCTCATACTACACAAAGGATTAACATGTCAAGGCTTAACAGGAGGAGGCATATGGCTCATCTGGACACACAATTTCCTTACTGTATCTGTCTCAGTAAAAACAGGAACTTATAAAGCACTTTCAGAATCTCTGCTCCAAATACTATGCTTTCACAGAAAGAACATTCGAGCAGAACATGGTAGGAAGTCTATGTACTCTAGAAAACTGACTAACAGATTAAACATGCAGTTACTCCAAAAACGTTCTATACTGTTATTTACATCCTCTGAATACAGGCCAGTGTCCTGCTGCCTCTTCAATCTGTATGCTAAACTGATGAAACAGTCTGAGTTGTGAAGCATCTCTTGTCCCTTCACTGAGGGACTACTACAGAAGAGGATGGTTAAAAAGCTTGGAGACTTGTTCCAATAAGAAGCTGTCAAACACTTCAATATCAACTAATTGGCACTCTTGGCTTCACGTAAATGGAGACAAAACCAATGTAATATATTTTAAAATTCATAAAATAAATGTAGAATTATTTCAGATATAACCCACTTTGTGCAACGTTTCTCTATTTAAAAGGTATTTCCTATCCTACTACTTATTAGAGCTAAGAGCTTCAAACTGAGAATTTCTCCAAGTGCTATTCCTAGAGCACAGAACTTGGAGAGGATCAGAATCCGTGCAAACACAAAGATGCAGTAAAAATTCCATATGATAATTGCAGAAAATATATTCAAATCTATTGAAAATAAAGCATCTCCCAGTTTCCAAGTACCTTCTACCCCCGTTCTGCTGTCTCATTTTCGCATTAGACCACTTGCCTAGTATTACAAAATGATCTATCACCAGTCTACATTCACAAAGCAGCTCCAAAAAGTATTGCTGTAACAGAATTTTCATTCAAGCCCTATTTTTCCTGATCTAATAATCCCATAAAAACTGATTAAAGAAATATTTATGCCTGTTTGCAAGTCTGCAAAATGGTCCCATCAATAATACGCCTGTTTGCTATTAAAAAAACCAATCATATTTAAACTAGTGATGACTGTCTTAAAAGATACTGAAGCATCTGAGACTGTTTTGTTAGTAAGCCTGAAGTGAAAAAATTCTGCACCTGAAGCAGCCCAGTAGTATCTGACAGTATATACCTGAATAAAGACATTTCTTCTATGGTATGGTACTGAACAGAAAAGCATAGTTCTCAACATTTTAAAATCTAATCATCACAGAAAGAAATAACTTCCCATGTCACTATAAAAATAAATTGCTAGTACTTTATGAGAGGTCTCTGTCTAAACAGTGCTACAGATATGATTTAATTTAAAATCACATATATGCTGAATACATGATGTTGTTATAATGAAAACATTCTAAACTTTATCAACAACCTCCAGGCAAGTTCACTGCGTTTATCAGTTCACAAAAAAACTGCCCTGTTACATGTAAAAGATATTATCAAGTCTCCACCATCACTATTCGTTTGTATAATGTATTAAGGCTGTGATCCAGGTGAGTCACTAAGCACCAGGAGAAAGGAGCAGTAACCCATTAAAATATGAAGTAATGCCAGTATCCTAATCTCTCTTCTTGCATTCATGTTCAGTGTATGTTATCTTTTTTCTTTTTTTTAAAGTAAGAGCTCAGAGTATTTTTGAATGAAAAAAAAAAGGGATGTTTTCATAGGTCAGGCTTCCTTCAGGGAGAATTCTGTGGCCACAAATTACAGTTGTAATAATGCAATAAGAAACTTGCTAAAAAGCCAAGATAAACCAATGCTCCTAGATCTTTTAAGCACATGCAAAAAATCACTTTAGAACATTGGCTCCTGAAGGTCTTGAGTTTTTTTTCAAACTATTTGCAATCTTTAAGTTTTTGATCCTTGAGTTCTCATCTGCTAAAAGAAAGGTAAGCTATCCATGAAAAACTGTTACAGCTGATGACATCTACCAAAAGACATTTATCTTGCCTTACACTGGAAGCAGAGAAGTCAGATACTAAACCTTTGTTTGGTGTGGCATTCACCTAGGATTTATTTAAAGCTTTAAGGATTAACATTTGCATCTGAAAATCTTGAGGTTTGTAGAAAGCAGGTAAATGCATGGCTTTTTCTGTGAAATATAACCCTACAAAACCAGAGTAAACACGTTTCTGTGCTTTATTTTGAAGCTTTTGGCCTTCAATACTGTCCCATACGGTACAGTGAAAATAACAGCAACAAAACCACTTTGAAATGGAAGGTTGTTTGAACTTCTCTTTCCTCTGGGAGGCAATGCCATTAAAGACAGTACTACATATACTGACATTCGTTCAGTATATAGAAAAGAAAGCCTAACTAAGTGGGGCAAACCATGCCTAAATATTTATAAAGAACAGACCAACTTGAAGGTTTAGTCTTCAAGAACTTAACACAAGATGGGACATGTATAATGTAGCATTATCTGTGCTTAGTCCAGGTCAAGGATCCTGGTACTGCTGGCAACATTTTCTAATGCAGCCCAGGACCCTGATGGCTTTGGCTGAGACACAGAAAAAGACTGGGCTTTTTCAGACTGCAGTATCTAGGAAGGCCATCTGCACCTTAAGGGATGACAAATTCTACAAGTTTGCAGGGATTTAAGAGGAGACAAATCTGAAGAAGGGAAATTGATAAAGGATTCTTAAACACCATAAGCTACAATACCGCAAGATGTCATTGAGCTGTAAAACTGGAAGCTTGAAGAGATGGATGTTGCATGAAGTGTCACTGTGTGCTCCCTCTACCCTTAAAGCATCCCTTTTTGATGACTTTCAAAGCTACTGGGTTAGATGGGCTTTGGGGTGATGCAGGGCTTTCCTCAGGCTTCTCAGAATGCTACATGAATAGTACAGTCCAGTCATTTACCAAGTTTATGAATGGTAATTAAATTTTAAAGAAGAACACTATTAAAGATTAATTATATGTTCAGAATTTTTCAATTAGATAGTAGGAAAAGCACCTGAAGAAGTATTCAATGAACTTTTTTTGTCATATCCTAAACAGATGAACTCCCAGTGTCAGACCAGCACTTAAAAGTCAAACTTTTCTTAGTGTACAAAGTTTTTTCACGTCTTCACATTCTTTCAGAAGGTGCAAGACACACATGTTGAAGACTCCAGACATATCATACCAGAATAAAGTATTAAAGACACCTTTTCATTTCTTCAAATTGGCAGTACAATCAGAGGACAGAGATCACAATTTAAAAGCACAATATTTTATTCTCTTGAGAAATTTTCATTATTATGCTTAAAACTGATTGACTCTTCCAGCTACCCGATACACTGATGAATTTATATAGTCTCTTCAAGTTTAAGAATCTTTTACTTTGTCTCAGTTGAGACGTGACAATACAGAACCTTTCTTTTGACAATCAAATTATCATATAAAGCACATTTTTTTACATACCAAAAAAACTCTTACATACCCCCTCCAAAGAATTTGTACTATTCCTATACGACACAAATTATGTTCCTAAGAATCTTTTATTCACATTAGGGTATGTTTTATGAATGGTGGCACTACATAATGGGACTTAAGAACCAGCACCAAATGGCCATTACATTAATCAACAGACAGCACACGAATGAATGAAACAATCTTGATATTCTAAGATGGTAAGTAATAGTTACAATTTTGTAGGTTGCAAAGGATATGGACAGTATAACAAAGATGTTCAAACAGCAGTTGCAAAAAAAATTTTTTTCAAACCTCCATTAACCTATAGTCTAGTCATCAAATTTAATCTTTTTCCCCTGGAATGCTGTAATTTGAGACATTTGCTCTCTGCGTCTCCTGCTTGCTTCCCATGAAGGATGAAGAGGCTGCTCCAAAGGTGCTTTCTTATTGTTGCATTTAATACCCTCAGAAGCTTTTGCAAATGGTTTCTTCTTGAGCTTTGTTTCATTTTTAAGAAAACCTGTGCAAGTACAAAACAAAACATTAACTACATCATGAACCTTCACAGAAGGATGCAAACTACCTAGGGATTGCAGATATTTTAAAAAATTTCATGATGAGCCACGGGGAAGGTAGTCATCTGAATATTCACAGCAAGATTTCTTCATCTTGCAGCCTGGTAAATTGCCGCTTGGTAGACTGCAGGTAGTTAAGATTTATTAATAGTGACTACACTCAAATTTGTGTAGACAAACATTCAGCACAGTGTAAACCTTTTTCTTCATAATAAAACAATGACTGTTACCCAATGTCACTCAATAATTGGAATTATACCCTCAATCCAATGAACTCCAAAATGGTACTACAGAATATAAATGGAATAAAATATTTCCTATTCAGGACCTACTGAAGAAAATACTTATGAGAGAAGGTACGAGTTACATATAACCATCTGGTACCTCTACCTGTGCACAAGTAATGCTAAGTGCCTGACAGACAGAAAAGCACTTTCCAGTGTACACCTCATGTTAAGTATTTCTAATACGAGAAAATAGAAAATAGCAGACAATATCCACAGATTAAAATGAAGGCTGAACAGTTTGACCATTTTAACAACAAATGTTAAAATATGTGCCACAAACTTGAAAAGAAACAAACAGATCCCGTCATGAATAGACTTCAGAGGCAATAAAATTTCAAAATGTTTTTTCCTCTCTTAATTTTACTAGGTTAAGCAATACATACCTGTTCTTTCATTTTTGAGGGGCTGGTCTTTAGTATTTCTAAAAACAAAAAGATAAATTAAGATTTTTCAGTAAAATTGTAGGATTACAAACACCTGTGAATAAAGAATCATCATTACCAAACCAGTCATGCAGTAATTTCAAACCTAACACGCAAGCTTCTTCAATACTGCTCCACCCATGTTAATAAAGAAGTAGAAAGAAAGAAGTGATTGAATTTGGGTGTAGGTCTAGTTATGAATCATATGCATAAATCAGTACTACTGTGAATATAAAAAATATGTATTGTCTAGGAAGCTTAAGAAGACTAGTGAGTAGTTTCTGTGAAAATGTTCTAAGGCTTAATGGGCTGAAATTCTCTTTTTTTAGTAAGGACTACTAGAAATCACAACCACTTCCATTACCGTGAAGGAGGGAGGGAATGGAAAACATAACATGGGGAAAAGGTTTACCTTCTGTTCTGAGATTTCTGATTGTTGGTGGACAAAGAACTGCAGAACACTGACTCTAGCTTGCTTGCTTTTGCAAGGGGCTTTCTCTCTTCCATGATCAAATCGTGTGCTGTCCCAGACACTGCGCTCTTTTCTGTTTTCATTACATTTTTCTGAACATTACCCTTTTCTTTTGCTGAAGAAAAATTATTAACTACTGCTACTTTTTTCTTTTTTTTCACTTTTCCAATGAAGAAATCATCATTGCTGTCACTTTCAGAATCTGATGACTCATTATAAAACCTCTCTTCAGTACTATCATCAAAGTATTCCTTTTCATTGGGATGCTCTTTGTCAACATCATCAGTTATTTCTTTTATTGCATTTAATTTGTTCATACTCATATTTTCTTTCCTTTTTTGATAGTCAAGTTTCTTTTCTGTTTTGTTTTGAGTAACTGTTTGCATTTCTACTGCCTGAAATGAAGGTGCTTCTGGAGCATTTGCTCTCTCCATTTCCACAGTCTTCTGCTCAGATTCACTCTCACAGAGCCCTTCAACCACCTTGTCAGTTTCTATTTTCATGCCTGGTTTTGTTTTGTGTTCACATCCTTGCTGGTTTTGAGGCTGCTTAGAAGCTTGGTCATCCAAGTTGTTACTGGAATGTTGTGCTGATTTAGGCTGTTCTTCTGACTGATCCTTTTTCATAGGAGTGGCTTTGTCTGGGTTCTTTCTTGCATCCTTAAAAGCTTTAACAGCAGCTGTACAAGGGGCAGAAAAATATTTTGTTGCAGTTAGATATGAATGTACGTAAATTATTTTTATATAATAAAACATTTTTGCAACTTATATGTGTTGTACTGAGCACATTCTGAATGTCCTTATGAATTATTTACCAAACACATGGGACAAGAGATACCTTAGAATATACAGTATCAACAAAAGTGAAGGGAAATCCTTGAAAATATTATCAATTGAATACACTATGAAATTTGGGTTACACTGTGAACTTCTCTTTCAAGAAATAATCTGCAGCTGATAATCATGTTCACTTAGGGCACTAACTACTTTGTATGTAAAATTGCAAACCAATATGAATTTGTTCATATATAATTAAATGGGTATTTGATATGCTCTGTTATTAATGAAGTAACTTTGTGACATTACTACTAGGACTTGACCCTTTTTAACATTAATTTTAGGTGGAAAATTCCAGTTTCAAGAGAACAAGAGAAAGCCTAAATGACCAGGAAAGATACCATAAGGATTCTGAGGACAGTTTTCAGGGAAGATTAAGAAAGTAATTTGTAAAACATTTAAGTGCCTTTTAAAACCCAGTTGTAATGATCCATTTATGTTCCTATTTAATTTAGAAACACTCCATTTGATTTTCAGAGTTCCCATTATAAACTCTGTTTGTTCAACACCCTATATTAAATAAATGTCATATTGTATACTGTCACATGTAAAGCCATATAAATTTCAAGACCATATAAATGGTCTGTGGCTTGGTTCACTGTAGCTAGTTAGGCTAATTACAGAAGCTCTTAGTGCTTGTGGGTTTTTTACTTTTGTTCACGTCAGAAATGTACATGAACAAGGTAACACACCAGTAAGCTACAGATATAATAAAAAATTCAATAAAATGTTTCATACCTTTAAGTTCAACAAATCTGGGCTTCAAGGTGGGGTGTGTTGCAAGTCTTGCCATGGCTCGCTCAGCTGCAGTGCAGTCTGGCTGCACAAGAAAAATGCAAAGGCATGAACAGTCAATTTACACAGTTCTGTGTCAGTTACGTTACAATGCATATTAATGTGATTCTCACCAGGAACTGAACAAAATGAAAGCTTATGACACTAACAAGTATTTTATTTTTCATGTATTACCTTCATTCTAAATGCATTAAAATCTGGCTGCCTAAACATTGACAGAAATGTAGCAGATTCACAATGTGATATTTCTCAGGTACTGAACAGGGATAACATGATTTATGTTTTCTTTAAAGCATACCAGACACATTGTTCACTGATTTTACATTTACTATTTCATACAAGAGCAAAGAAAATTCATGAACTCACTGAATAAAGAACATCATACTGGTAGAAGGCATTCTGCTTGAAGGAATGCAACAGCTTGCAAGAATTACAGTATTGATCCCATAAAAGTTGGCAAAATGACATAGCAGATATTGAAGGAATGAATATATGTAAAACATTTAAAGGCAAGGTCCAACTTGACCATAAAGACAAATAACCTCAAATTTGATGTGGTAGAACACTGGAACTCTGCAAACTGATTCAAAGAAGAAGTATGATCTTCCTGCTTCAATTCAACAACAACAACGACAACAACAACAACAACAAAAGAGAGAGAGAAAAGATGGAATTGCTTCTACTCTGACTCCCTCTTTTCGATACTGGAAATTACAGGTATGGCACATTGTAAAAGCTCTCATTTTCAGGTTCTTGTCATCACTCTGCTTGAAAAACAAAATGAAAGGTATCTAAGACTTTTCCGAAGGCAGCTCTGTCTTCTGTTCTGTTTTTTTTTTTTTCTATGTCATTGCTTGTTTGTTGGTTTCCTTCTTTCTTGAAAGGAGGAAAAGTAGGCCCAACAGATTTGTCAAACACATCTTTATCAGGAAGATTTCTTAAAGCCTGCAGTGGAATTCTCTGTGAGAGAGTAGAAAAGACATAGAAAAGACATACCCTTCTCTCTTCCTCTTAGTGGTACTGCAATGGACACGTTCAAATTGTTTGTGACTTCAGCTTTGTGCTATGGAAGTAGCACAGCAGAAGCCACCAGAATCAACAGATGATGATATTCATAAAGAACCACACAAGTGCCCTGTGACCCAACCTTGGTGCCATCAACTCAACAGAGCATGCTGCCTCTCCTGTTCTAAGCAATCACCACAGGAGATGTGCGCAAGCCACAGGTGTTACCTGGTAGATAACAGGAAGTGGTACTGGCTCTATCCAGGGATGGAGTTAACATGCTTCATAGCAGACAAGATGCTGCTGTGTTTTGGATTTGTGACTAAAACATTTTAGAGTTGGTAACACATCAGTGTTTCAGTTACTGCTGGGCAGTGCTTGCACAGCACCAAGGCCTTCTCTATTTCTTGCTCTGCCCCTACCACAGGCAAGGAACACCCCTGGTACAGCTGATCCACATGGGCCAAAAGGACATCAAGTCCTTTCAAGTCATGCTTAGCAATAAAAGCTTGAGGTAACAAAAAGGTATGGGGAGATGTTTGTGGTTATGACATTTATCTCCCCAAGTAACCATTATGTGAAGCCCTGCTCTCTGGGATGTGGCCTTCCAATGGGAAGTGGTGAATAAATTCCTTCTTCTCCTTTCCTTGCACATACAGCTTTGATTCCCTCCTTGAACTGTCTTTATCTCAAGATAGATGTTCTTCTGACTTCTGCTCTTGGGATGCTCTCCCCATCCTGCAGGGGTGGGGAAAGTGAGCAGCTGCTGGGTGCTTAGCTGGTGGCTGGGGTCAAACCCTCACAACACATGATGCCAATGCATCAGCAATTCACATTTCAAGCAGCTGATGTGATCCACTTAAAGACTGCTCAGTGGTGAATGTTACTTGTTTGCATGTCCATTTTCTTCCAGCATAACCATGTGACTATAAACAGTTATATATATAAACAGTTATATAAACAGTTATATATTCATTGCATAAAGACAGGTGGGACACTTCCCACCAACTGCTAGTGCAGTAGAGTCATTCTCAGTGCTTTGGTCTGAAGGAAACAGAGCAAAGAAGGCACTACAAGCACAGCAGTGTCAGTACTTCTAAATGCAGAAACATATAGTTGGTTTGCCAGCCATAAATCTTCTCCCTTAACCAGTGCAAAGCAAATGCCATTTTGTAATTATTTTGCCATAGTTTTAGAGCTTCTAAAATATACTCTATGGTCAGCGATATTTTGCATTTCAAGTGTAGAGCATCTGGGAATTCTAGTACCTTCCTCTCCCCTCAAGTCTCTGCTACTACAGCATTATTTCTTCAGGTCAAGAAAAACTGGAAAAATGTTCTCTCTGAAGACTGTCTACAGAACTATGAACACTGGCCAGAGGGGACAGGTCAAAAGATGGGTTCATTTCCAAGGGCCACACACTGGCTTATTTCCAGGCTACCTCAGCTCTGAGAACTTGAAATCTGAATTTTGATCCCCATGTGACAGGGCTGCGTGCTGCCACCAGGTTCTTGGGACAGAAAGCTCACATTTCTGAAGATCATATGCTATTTTCTTTGGAGATTTTCCTATAGCTGGAAAATCTATTTCTGAACTTAATTAATACACTTTTTCCCTCAGCTACTTCCTGTGGGTTTTGAAAGAATATACCATGACGTTCAGAAAGTGGCAGCAGCAGCTTCTGTGCAACATCTGGTGTCTTTTAATTCAAATATTTATAGAAAAGCTTTAAGCATACATAGGCCAATCCATATGGAATAACCACATTTTTTTCCTTAGAACAAAACACTAATCACACTGATAGCCACCAGCTAACACACACACAATATGATATTCACATTCTCTCAAATTTGTCATTTTTCTGTGTATGGGTTTTTTGGTTTTGCTTTGGTTTGGTTTTTTTTTTGGCACAGCCTATGCTCAATTTATTTTCCCTCAAGTATTTTCCAGTATATAAAATGTTTTAAAAATATAGACAATACAGAAAAAAAAACTTAACAAAGAAATGTGAACTGTCTTTTCAATCAAGAACACTTCTCCACGCCCTTCCCATCCCTTGGATGTTTAATTAGATAGTAAAATTGTACACCTTTATTCTGATATACTCCTGCTACTTCTTGTATGATTTTGCACTGCTTATTTTTTATGCAAGAATGTGCTAGTACATTCTACAGGAGCTTCCTCCTTCAGTGTGCAACTGAGGCACTAGAAAGTGAACAAAGCAACAGAGCAGTGTATAGCCACACTTTGCAGTGAGAAATCTGTGCTGGTTTCAGCTGGGGTAGAGTTAATTTCCTTCACAGTGGCTGGTGTGGGGCTGTGTTTTGGATTTGTGCTGAGCACAGGGTTGATAATACAGAGATGTTTTTGTTATTGCAGAGCAGGGCTTACACAGAGCCAAGGCCTTTTCTGCTGTTTGTGCTGCCACAGTGGTGAGGAATTTGGGGGTGCACGAGAGGCTGGGAGGAGACACAGCTGGGACAGGTGACCCCAACTGAGCACAGGGATATTCCAGACCACCTGACATCATGGTCAATATGTGAAGTGAGGGATAAAAGGAGGAATTGGGAGGACATTTGGAGTGGTGGCGTTTGTCTTCCCAAGTCACTGTCACGTCTAATAGGGCCCTGCTCTCCTGGAGATGGCTGAACAACTGCTGGCATAGGAAGCACTGCATTCATCCCTTGTTTTGCTTTGCTATTGTGTGCAGCTTTTGCTTTCTCTATTAAACTGTCTTTATCTCAGCCCATGAGTTTTCTAGCTTTTATCCTTCCCATTCTCTCCCTGATCATGCTAGTACAGGAGTGAGTTAGCAGCTGCCTGACACTTGGTGTTGGCTGCAGCTAAACCATCTGAAGGCAGTCCCCTCTAACATTCTATTTTGGTAAATAATGAATGCATTATTTCTGTAAATAATATTAAAAACATCTATTATCAAACACACATGTAAGCCCCACATAAGAGAGACATACTGGGCAAATATTGGCAATGACTGTGAAGAGAATGGACATTACAAACTTGTAAAGATAAAAGCAGATTCAAAATGCAAGTTTTGAGATGTACTGTAACAAGGGTCAGAAGGTTGGAATGACTCTGAGAGCTGGCACCACAGGGTAAAGAAGGAGCAGTTTGATGTAAACATCAGGCAGAAGCTGTGTGGGTACCTGCTTCATATAATGCAGGTAATAAAGTGAGAATGAGAAACTGAGTGTCTCACAGTCTTGAGGCAGATGGCATTGCAGGAGCTGGTATACCTTGGTAGCAAGCCTGAGACAGTGGAGCTTCAGGATGAATTAAAGGGCAGAAACCTGTGATTAATCTGAGAAATTAAATGTAGACTTTTGACCACTGCTTTATTCTGAATAATCTTTCTGTTCCAAGACTAGTTTTGTCTGTACTCTCTCTCTGCTATAGTTATAATCAATAATAGGCAAGAGGTCATACTTCTGTTCTTCAACTGACTTTTGCACAAAAGGAAATTGCCTCATTACAGATCTCATCAGAAACAAGACTGTTATTAAAAACATATACTACTATAAGGACAACAACTAGAGTTTCACCTGGGTCAGAGTGCTACCAAACTGGTAACGCTTTGTGGCTGTACATCTGTCATTAGTCAGCTATTTAAAACAATGACATTCAAATGGAGACAGTAAGAAACCCCACTGGGGAATAAGCAGTATATAGCAAAAACCATGACACAGAAACCAACCTTGGAGAATGTCATACTAGTTTCTAAACTATCTAGAAGTGCAGTTTAATTTCATATGTTAACAACACCCTGATTTTAAGAAGAAGGAAAAAAAAAAGGGTCAATCCTAACTAGACTAAGCCTAAAAAAGTAACACCCAATTCTTGGCCAAACAAGATGTCATTGCAATACCCTTTAATAGCAGCTTGGGAGAAGACCTCTCTATTAAAAAACAGCAAAAACCAACGAAACAACTAGAAAACCTGTTAATCCACATTTCTCACAAAATTCTAACTAGTTAAGCTGTCCTTCATAACAGCAGATGTGATTAATATGAAGTCACAGGGTGGTTGAAGGTGCTAAATCATAGCATATGGTATAAGTCTATACCATACTACTTTGGAACAAGACTTGAGAGAAGTTACTTTCTGACTGTGAAATGCAGCTAGTTCTCCCTCTTGCTTTATGTCTGTAAGACATACAGCATGCGATTTGTGGCCATCAGACATGGTGAAGATTTTGGTATGGGAAGCAACTGGTTAATGGTATCACTCAGCAGCATTGCTGTCTCTCAGCTCTTGACAGCAAGGGGTTGGTTGTTGACTGTGTCTCACATTAATGATGACAAATTATTTACTCGTCATCTGCCAAAACCTCTCATTTTTATAATAATCTACTACTTTGTTTTCACTCAAGCTTTAATTATTTTCAACATAACACCAAAATGATTGTACAGGTGTTGTAAAGTAGCAGTTATAAAAGCTTAATAGTATGACAGGTGAGAAATTCTTACAGAAATCAATTCTTAATGGATCTCAGGAAATTGTCCAAGTTTCAGCAGAATTTTTTTAATTGGATGACATACAATTTTTGAAACAGGCTGATGAAAAATTTCCATTTGAAGCTAAAAAGAAATGTCTTAAAACCTTTGCAAAAACTCATCAAGACAATGTTCTGTGATAGAACTACATAATTAAAACGGAACAATTTCTTACAAAACATCAAGATACACAAGTAAACTTGTTTATTATTCTTTTCTATGCTTGCCACAGTTTGTATTCATTTACATTGTTTTCTTTTATCATGGTAATTCAACTATGAAAGTATTTGGATATTCACTTTATTTATCTTGAAAGCCACAGTGGGCCAACCTTGGCTGGATGCCAGGTGCCTAGTGAAGCTGCTTTATCACTCCCCTCTTCAGCAGAAAAAGGGAGAGAAACTACAATGAAAGATTCATGGGTCAAGATACAGACAGGGAGTGATCACTAACCAAATACCACAATGGGCAGAACAGACTCAGCTTGGGGAAGTGTTAAAATAATTTGTTGCCAGTCAAATAAGAATAGGGTAAAGAGAACTAAAAACTAAATCTTAAAACACCTTCCCTCCACTCCTCCCTTCTTCCCAAGCTCAATTTCACTTACCATTTTCTCCACCTCCCCCACCCCAGTGGCACAGAGAGATAGAGAATGGGGGGGCTGTAGGTCAGTTCACACATTGTTTCTGCTGCTCCCTCTTCAGCTACAGTGCCTGAAGCACCTCCTCCCCTCCTTCTTTGTGGCTCTTTCTCCCACATATTCTCACTCCTCTCTTCCCTGGTTGCAACTGTTCCTTTGCATTCCCCCTCATTCGTTTTTAACTCTGTTATCCCAGAGGATATGGGATATGGCTGCCACCATTGCTCAAGGGCTCAGTCTTGGCCAGTGGTGGGTCCATCCTGGAGCTGGGTGGCACTGGCTGCATCAGACACAGGGCAGGCTTCAGGCCCCTTCTCACAGAAGCCACCTCTACAGCCAACCCATTTACCAAAATCTTGCCATGCAAACTCAGCACAAAACATTATGAAGAACATTATGAAACTGAAGATCCATGACAACATGGGTTACATGGCAACATGGACAATCTTTTTGCTCATATGTAAAACTGCACACAGTAGAAGGCAGAAGTCTGGAAAATCTATCTGAGCTTGGGCTACCAGCAGCAGCACTGACTCAACTCATCACTGCCTACCACAGACTCTTGAACCCAGCATCAGGGAACAGAGTGAGATTCTTCTAAATACTATCAAGCTACTTCCACTACTCTAATTTTATCTGACTGTCTGGACCAAAGCTATCCTTTTCCCAATAGATTTGTTCACTTAGATTCACGTTCCTTTCCACATTAAGTTTTTCTTGTCTTGTTTTTTGGCTTGTCTTTTATCAGAAAGAAGTCTGATGTATAAGCATGTTTCTATCATTCCTCTTCTTTTTTTAAAATAAGAGTTTCAAATAGGTCATAGATTTAAACAAAAATAGATTATTTGCTGCTCTATACTACATGCATGATGAAAAATACCTACTATCTAAGCATTTTAAGAAGTTTACAACAGGCTCTTTAAAAAGCCTAATACTCTGCAAATGTTAGATGACCATATTTAATATGAGTACAATAGAGTCAATAGAGTTTCTTTGGACTAACATGTCACAAATAATTTAGCCAGGCAAAGAAGTGTGAAGTAAATGCTTATTTTTCAGATTCAGAAGTGGTCAAAGAAAAGTGGAGTCTTTCATCCCAAACTATCAGAGTGATCTGCAGCAGAGCCTGGCATAAACCCCAGAACTGCCCAAGTACAAATTAGGTACTTCATCTTCTACACTTCTTTCCTTTTTCTCTTTATGCAAAAAACCCCTATTCCTAGGATTGTTTCAGTAAAGAAAAGTCAGAAGAAAGAAGTCAAGATTAAAGTATGCATGGATTCTTGATTATTTCCTTATGGAGAAGAGGGTCAACTCTAGGTGTAAGTGGAAATAGCAAGACTGTGAGAAAATTCAAATGCTTCTAACTCATCTTCATTTTTTCCAAGGCTAGTAAGGCTATGTGTCTATAATCATGTCAATTTGGCATCCCACAAAAACAATGTGCACATTAAAAAAAACCAAACAACTTCTTAAGGTTATGAAAGAGGACATAAAGTGAGCACTGTGACAACTCCTACCCGAGTCAAGATGGCCTAATTCATACCAACACTGAAACAGTGAAACTGCTGGCCTTTAAGAAAACTTAGGAGAATACTGAACATTATACTGAACTATAGAAAACTGTGGACAAATTCCAAGTGGAAAACAGTTGTGACAGGAGTGCTCCCTAAGTTAGAATCTAAAAAAATGATTAAGAAATATCAGCAATCTAAAAAAAATGCATAATTTAAATTGTACATCCAGGACAATTGACCAGGATAAAATACATGCAGTTCTGACTTATACAAATGTAAAATCAAACACATAAAGTATAGAAGTATAAAGTCTACATGTTTTTGCTTTTTTTAAATATGTAGCTTTCTATAAAATATATGCCTTTCGTATATTTTGACATTTGAACAGTTGAGGCACAGTATTGCTATAAAGTATATGCACCTTGCCAAACTGCATAAGTGATTTTGGGGGAGAGCATAGATAGCACTAAAGAAACGTACCCAAACCCCACATAAGAAAACCAAGCAAACATTCCAAGCCAAAAAGGCAAGAGACAATCATACTGAGAGATTAAACTGGAAAGCAAAATAAGATTAAATAGAAACCCTGAAACAAAAGATGTACTTTAGGAGGAATAGAAACAAAACACATCTTGGATAACAGGCAGCAGCTGTGAGAAAGAGAAAGTCCTGTGCCACAAAATTCACGTAGTCTTAAGAGAAGAAAATGAAATTTGCAGAAAACATTATAACAATTTAGTTGGACACCAACTATATATATCAGATCTGAAACCATTATTGACTTTTACAAAAAAGTGAAGTTGAAATAATTTCTTGTAACTGGCCACCTTGAATAAGGGTCTGAAAAATTAAAACAGGCAGTTGTTTATTAACTCTGAATAGAGAGTTAGGCTAGGTAATATAAAAATGAAATCTGGAAGAACCATGTTTTAGAAAAAAAAAAATTAAAAATCGATTATTTATACTTACTTGTAATAGAAAAGAGAGCAGAAACACAAAGGATTCCAGCAACACTCAGGCAGTGCTGTAAACCAAGCAGTAAACAATTCTCTGACTTCACTTTAACCTGAATGCATCTGAACTCCCTGTGAATCAGCTGTGCACCACAAGCTTGTTCAAAGACTGAGCGGAGCTCATGGTAGCAACTAAATTGGTGATACAGGGATGAGCTCTGTATTATTAAAACTATTACAATGGGCCAAAAAGTTCAAAATACTCTGTCTTGGAAAAACCAAAGAAGTTTCAGATCTGAAATATTCACAACTCTCCCCATGACATCAATATGCTGACAAAACTCTGTACGCAACTATCAGGGACGTAATCTTGAGATATCCTTACAATATTTCACTTTAAAACAGATGCTCAAACCTCCAACTATAACTTGCCAGATGCAGACTGATACTGCACCGTTAGGATAAGCCCATATGAACCTAAGTTTACAGCAGAGAAAGTAGACGTAGTTGAGTTCTTCAAATTTAAAACAGATGTAATGCTTCAAAACAAGCTAACATTTCAAACACAAGTGCCACTTTAATCAGGTATATTTCAGATAATTTATAACATAAAGGAAAAAAAAATATCCCTGTAGACAAACCTTGTCTTGCTCAGACCTTTACACTTGCAAGCATTACCACCAGGGAACATACCTATATATAACTAAAGTATTGTCAGGGTAATGTCTTCAGATAAAACTCTGAGGAGAGACATACTTCTGTTCAAAGCACTGTTGAAGGAACTAAGAGAACCAGGGATTTGGAGGCACAGATGACTTAGAAGACTTCACAAGCACTGCACACACTAACCAGGGTTAGGCCATGTTATAATACGCTACTCAAGAAAGCATTTCTTGGCATACCACATTGCAATTTGCATGCATGATTGAAAACAGATTTTTTATTTTTTAATATATATGTCTTTCAGACTTTTCCTGAAAAAGATAATGGAAATAAAAGTTCAGTTTACTGAAAAAACTACTAAAACATCAGAGATAAACATCCCAGTTCTCTGGCACCAAAACATAGATTTTCCATCATTAAGTCTATTGACTTAATGCATTCGAGACCTACTCTAAAGATACTTTAAACACACATCAGATACACATGTAATCCCTGGTATTACTTGAGGACATCAGTGGAGAATGGATGTAAAATAGATGGCAATCCTGGGTGTTCAGATTTTATAGCAGGTATTTCACTATATGGCACAGAGAACCTTTATGCTTAGAGGCTCTCGGGCATCTTCTAGGCTATTAGATTATTATTACTTAACTTTGGCATGTTGTTTTCCTAACGTGCAACCACTGAACCACTCCAATCACTTGGAAGTTATTTGAATTCCAAACCCAAGAAAAACTGGATCATATCCACTAGAAATTTACTGTTGTTATATTTCCATTAAGTCACTAGTTACCTCCAGTTTCCAATACTTTGTCTTACCTACCAATATTGCCAGAGAAGTGCAATGTGCTGTAAACTTATACTGTCATTTTACCAAGCTATAACCTTTTCACATGGATGGTCTTAGCAGCTATGTTCATTGGCATCCCAATACATGAGAATCTGTTTTAAACAGAATTCCAATAATTTAGGAACATACTCTACAGTTTCAGGCAATGGTGGCTCTAGCACTTTTCTTCTAGTTTTCCAGTGCAACAGCAGATTGGTGGGCTTCCTAATGAGCTGAAAGAGCCTTCTTAATTCCACCACTTTTGTTTTAGTTTTTTTTATTTTTTATAAGTCTCAATTTCTTAGTACTGAGTTGGGCACTTAAAAAATTTACCTGGATAGGAGACATAGGAAGAAATCAGAATAATGTACTTCATTTTTGCATGATATATATAATGAAAAATTGGTAGAGTTTCATGTGTAAAAATAAAAGGAGCACAGGACACCAGCAGCTGGTTTTCATTTTTAGAAATATCAGGAATGCCAGATTTTTTTTTTTCTGATTTTGCAATGCAATTCTGAGTCACACTACAAAGCAAATACACAGAAAGAGCTTTTCCAGTTAATAATGCACAAGGAACTGTTAGTCTTTAACATAAATAATCATACTTCTTTATATAACATAAAGACATCTTAACACTTAAAATTCTCTAAGCAAGCAAGCAAAATAATGTTTAAACTCATGTAAATTCTACCTTATGTTGTCTCCTTGCACTTTTCTTCTAGATAGGAGTGCATTCACTTGGCACACTACCACAGAGTCCCAATTGTGCATCTCAAAGCAAGATCAAGATGTAAAAAACTATAGCCATTTTCCCCTCCAGGGTCCACTGATCTTTATTTATCACATACACAAACACACAGAAAAGTCTTCCTTCTGCAAGTCAATGCTCTTAAAACCAGCTACAGGAAGCCTGGTTGAAATTGCTCAATGGGTATCAATCCTCAGAGGATTTACAGATAGATGACAAGACAGAGAAAACATTTTACTTCACCATCTGGTTGCACAAATCCATCTCCCTGCCCCTTCATGTGGATCAACTTTACACACTGATTCCTTTCCCTATGGATACATAAAAGATACAATTCAAAGATTCTGTCTTTAGTACACAAAAGAATTGAGAATAACTGAAAACACTGACTCTTATTATCTGTCCTAAATTTGTAGCTTCTCTAGCCTCATTGAACATTTTCTGTTCACCATTACCATTCTCACTGGGGTCTGTAGTACATTACTGGTATCAAACTTTTGTGACAGTTGGAAATTCCATTCAAAACACTTCTGAGGGCTTTTTTTTTCTGGTACTACCTTTAAGCTGTTAAACTACAGTGCTTCACAGAAAAGTACCACTCTCATGCATGTATATCACACCCCATTATCCCTGTAAAGATGGTAAATTGCATTAAGTATCTTGAAGACCTCATGGAAGGAGGGTCTCTGTTATCTGTGATGATGATGATACATGTTAGGAATTCTAGTTCCCTGCCATTATTTTTTCAGTGCAAGGGTTAATATGGAAGCATTCATAATTTACACTCTTTTCCTGTACCTTAGTACTGGAGGTATCAATCAACTGTCACTGTAGCCAGTGTGATTTACCTTCATTACTTATTGGATCAAGCTGTTCTGTCCTTGGCCTGTAAGAGACATCCTGAAAAGTAGCCACATGCTCCCTGTGTGTCACATCACTGTTACTCTGATGTTCCTCCATATAACCTTCCTTGGCTTTTAAATATTCCTTTATGTCCTTTAAAATTTTCAGTGCTGAGAGCCCAGTGCAATATTGATTATGCTGCAGGTCATCCATCATGTCCAGCTTTCCCTGGCCCCAAACATACTACAAATACCTAAGTGTCTCATTTTTACACCACACACTCATCCAGGCATTGATATTCTGCCTCACAGGCATTGTATGCGAGTCTGGACAATATTCTGGAGGAGATTGTGGCCATCAGTAATTTGGCCTTCCTTCATTAAAAAAAAAACAAAACAAACAACCAAAACAACAAAAACCAAACCAAAAGGTTGCCAAATCAACCACAATGCCTTGAGAACCTCTTGTTATGCCACTTTTCCCGTATTTTCTTCAAGGAAAGCATAGAAACAAGACTACTTCTAATATTCTCTTCTATTATTCCTGTGACAGCTCATACCCAGTAAGATACTGATCACACATCATTCAAATACTCATTTAAAATAGGAATGAAAGTTGTGAGTTGCTTGTCTTTTGTGAGAGCTGTAACATAAAGCTTTCTGGGACTGAAGAAGTACAGCCATGTGTATGTGCAGCACTATGCATCATGACACCACTACCACAGGCGTATCTGACTCTTAACAACACTGTGCTTCCCACTCCGCTTTTCATCCATTATACTCTCACAAGCATATTCATTGTGTCTGACTTACCTGGAGATCCAAGCCAAGTCTCACTCACAAAAATGTGAACCAACTTCCTCTGAGCTTTACTAACTATGATATGCTTGCCCACATTCTGGTCTGGCACATCAAGTAAGTGAAATGAGCACATTCAAATCAAAGGCAATCACACCACTTCTGAGTCTGAGCCTTGTCTAAGGACAAGACTGTACTTTAGCAAACTTGAACTGTTCAGCCAGGCAACAAAATTAAGAAATAGAGCCTCACAGGAATGCAAATGAGTGGTGGAAAGATTCTTGGACTAGCAATTTAAAATCTGAAAGGAGACAGCCCTTTTGTGTCAGAGATAAACAATATCTCTGTGAAACACTGCCAAAGTTACTAGCAGTTTATTTGAATACTGAACTTAAAAGAAGACTCCTTCCAGAATGAACAAAATCAAAGCTGTGGTTAAACTGAGCTCATTGCAATTGCTACTCCGATGTTAAGATGATGCTAGCTTTGGTCTAGTCTACCTCCTTGCTCTCAAACAGTGGCACTATAGTGGAGTGTGTGTGGCAGCCTAGTTTGAATGCGAAGGGGCAACTGGAGAAGACATCTACAAATTTTGTTCCAGAGACAGTAAGGGAAGAGGGTGGTGCAGGGAAGGAATGGCTCCCAAAGGTGGGAGTGACATGGACAGAACCCAGGACAACTCTGTACTCTCGCACTGGAACCCTGGGGAGGGATTGATACTGGCTGGGCTAGCAGACAGATGGACAATTGCAAACCAAAGTAGGTGGTGAGAAGACTGGAGAGAGATTTGTCAAAAATTGACAGACTTCATTTATATTGACATAAGATTTCAGCTGCAGCCACAGTAATGGATTCTAGGCTCTAAAATACAGCCTGGTATATATAAAGGCTATGCTAAACAGCTTGGAGTTCAAGTGATCAAATTTGGAAGATGAGGAACTTTCAGGAAAAGAAAACAAAGAAGAATCAGTCACACAGAGGAAGTATTTACACCTGAATGTGATATTCATCAATGAATGCAAAATTCTTCACTTCATCACTGGTCTTCAGAAGACCACAGACATTCCTGTTAACACTAACATCTGGTGTTTGACATGGAAAATTCTCAGGAAACTGTGGCTTCATACATTTAGTGTAACTTCCATTCAAATTGAGTAAAGATACTCAGGACAAAAAGAATTCAACTCTGTAACACTGGTGCCCAGCACAAAGACAATTAATTTAGTCTGCGATGCAGGAAATTGTATGATTAAATTAATGCAACACATTTCCAAAAAATATAATATGTTGACAGATGCATCTATTACAGAGAGAAAAGTCTATCTGGCATCTAATATGCAAATGAATATGTATTGTTTCATACTGAAATAAGATGGGAAGCTAACATTTTAACATGTAGGAAAAATAAATTGAACATTATTATTTTATTATTTTCAGTATAAACACATTGGATAGAGACATCAGTGTACCTAGTAAGGCAATACATTCCTTCTGGAGCAAAAGGAAATAAGATAACAGTGCTTCCAAAAAGTAATACTTCTAGAGAAGGGGGCAGGGACTGAGGTGATTATCTATGAAATCCAGATAGGCAATTAAATCATCAGAGTGTAACAACCAAAATTTAGATAAAAAGGAGAATGAAGTTTTTCATCAGTTCCCAAAAACACCACCCATCTGCCAAAATCAAACCACAAAAGTACAATATATTATACGCGTATTATACAAAGCTTATAGACTACCACATCAGTATTACAAAGAAAATTGATTCATACAATAGTCTTGTCCTTATGGTTTATGTACTGCAAACAAAATATTTCCAGAAGCAATGTTAAAAATCTATGTACATAAGAATCTACTATTAAAGGCACTAACAACAGAAACAGAAGTTTTAGATCAATAATAACATCTATCCTAATTAGTATGTTTGTGTTGTGAGTAGAATTCTTCAGCAGGACTGGAGGGAGGAGAAGGGAGGAGGTTGTGGAAAAAATCCTCCAAACCCCAAACGAAAGACAGCAACTATTCTGTGTCTGATCCAAAGCCTTTGAAGCTAACAGAAAGTCTCCAATTAAAATGCAGAAGACTCGTTATAGGGGCCCTTTTTATGATTTAGTACATTTCCTCAGATTAAATCTACACTGCATGCAGAGGGGTTTGTTTAGATATTTTCCACTAAGAAGTACATTTTTAAAATAAATGAAGGCAAAGATCACAAGCATACATTTAGGATTATCAGATAAATGAGAAACATTTACATTTTTCAAAATTAGGAAATACAGAGACGACTGTTCCTCTATAGAGGTAGGTATGTTTAATCAAAAATTCTTGATTCAGAAATTACATCTTTCTTTTCCTGCCATAAAGTTCAAAAGTACTAGGAGTATGAAGTTTAAAATTTCCTTAATAAATAATAAGTGCATTTACTAGAAAAATGTCTTGTGTATTCCTTCAGCAAGAACGATGTCTTGTATTCATCTAATGAGTTATTCTGGGACATCTGCTGCTCCAATTAATTACTCATTGACAATTAGAGCCTCAAAGCTAGCAGCCCTTCATAAACTGCCTTTCACATACTGTTGGTGTGAAAAACATTTTCAATATAAATCTAAAAAGAAGAACAAAACTAGCATTATGACTACTCCACCCTTGCTCTTTTTTTGTTTACTTAGGACAGAGAGGCTGTGAATTGATAGACTAATCTCAGGCCACCACTTGCATAATTTAAAAAGGACAAGAATCTGACAAATGCTATTTTGACAATGTGATTGAAACACACTTTTAAAAGAAATTAAGTTAATACATATTTAGCCCTATAACTTCGTCCTTCTTCCTGTCTGTCTTGGGCAGAAACACCTTTCTACCTCTTTCTCATGTCCTTTTTGCCCAAGGACTTCCTCAGCCCCACACCAGAGATAAGTGCATTCAAGAAGTTTGGGAGATGAAACAGAAATGTTCTTCTCGCATGTAAGTAAGTCAAAGTCCTGTTTGATAAATCACAGAAAATCCTTTCATATTACTGTTAGTATTTTGGTTGGTTCCCTCATTCCAAGTTCATTTAAGCCATATAGGTAAAGTGCCATAGATATTAAATTCACTCACTCCAGAACTTCTAGTGTAATACATCAGTCTTTGGGCATCTGTTAAAAATATCTGAACCAGAAGCCACACAGCACTAATGTCAACCCTCCAAAATCATGTTAAGCCAAGCTGTCCTCATCAGGCAGCTTTGATTTTAAATGATCAAACTCGTACTGCATACACAGTTGCTCAGTTAAATCCTGGCATGTCTCCCTATGGCTGTTCATGAGCTGCCTGAGATTCCGTTTCTAAAGTCTTTGAATTCCTTTTAAATTCCAAACAAGACAAAGTTGGTTTCTGTACATGAAGCAATCCAAAATAAGCTTGCCAGACCTTAAATTTGGTGTGTGGGGGGGAAGCTTCTAAAAGCTACTAATGACTGACATTTCTGGCCTACAGAAAATATCTCAACATACTTAGAAGCTGTGGCAAGCTTTTCAGTAATCTTGAGATTCAGAGGGATATGGCCCCAAAAAAACTCTGAGGATCATAATATACTCAAAATTTGCTGTGCAGAATCCTCTTTGCAGAGAAGCATCTGCATGGTTCAAACAAAACAGGATTTGAGCAATGGGTGGAAATACAAGACTTAATAGGAAAAGGTGGCATTCTTCTCTAGGGCCACAGATTAAAGATCAGTGTAAAAGAAGGGAAGACTATGCTCCTAAGGTTATGTGAAGATTGCATCTGGAAGCAAAAAATATAGGTGGTATTTATCATCTGTGAATGCTTGTTCTGCAAGTCAGAAGCACAGGCTCAATCCAATCTCTGATAATAATATATATCGGTACTCTATTCTTCACTCAAAGTAAAATACAACAGTTAATTTCTGTTTCAACCCTGCCCCCCAAATCAGACAGTTGCTGAATTTTGAAACACATAGAGTTTATTCTTTAGAAAAAATAAGAAGTATTTTAACTTAAGGCAAGATGACATATCATTGCTTGTAGCAGAGCTCCATTATGCTGGAATTCTGTCATTCTCAAGTGTTTTAAAACACAGGAACATTTTCTTCATGTGCTATACACCAAAGACTTACTGGAAGAAAAGCTAAATCAGATGCTACAGTAAGTTAGTCAATATCTGTTAGCAAAGGCGACAAAACCAACTGTGGTTACGATGAAGGTGTTTGCAGGTGGACCAATATCCTCTTTTTTTAATCTTATTTTTTCACTTACCTGAATTACTCTAAATCTACATTAGCAACAAGTTGAAGATAACAGCTACGACTTTGCCAGTGCTCATTTCAGTTTTCTGCTTGTAATGAACAGCATTATTAGGATTAGCTCCCAATTTTTAACTTCAGTGTCCTGGAGCACAACACTGATGAATCAAGCTTCCCATACACTGCAGGAATATATGCTGTGTGCAACAGTTCAAAATGCCATCACAGCCGCAAATGTGAGTTTAAAATATGAGCTCTATGACATGTTTTTCTAATTTTACTAATGTGTGTCAAATATATTTGTGGCAGACAATGCACAACTTTGTACACAAAGTGCATAAGGACTTGGAGAAAACCTACAAAATACAGGTTCTGTTTTTCAACAGCTGTAAATAAAACCAACAGGATAAAGCCTAGTCAAAGTTGCATGGTAACATTTATTGTAATTTTTACAATAGAACTTACCACCTGTTGGTAACAATGGTGCCAGCTTTTTTAATCAAGTGGATCAAAAATATTTTAGCAGACATACACAAAGAATTGTTCACCTGCTGCTTCTTGTAAAGCTTTTTTAAGAAGTCTTGTGTCAGGGGGCTGGTGACTCTTGCCAACACCCCCTGCAACTAGATAAATCTGATCTGCTTATTATCAATACAGCCATATTGAAATCTAAATCATAGGAACTCCCACTAAATTGCCACTTGCTAAACACTTAGCACAATTTTATTGTACTTGATGGAAATATATGTGAGCTCCTTTTAAATAGAAAAGTATGCTTAACTTATTCTGAAAAAGGTTGGGAAACAGTAACGGAACATAAAAGCTCAGTGAGCAGAAGCAATTAAGAAAGTATCTTGACTACATGACCACTATGCAAAACTAATATTCAGCATTCCACAGTGAATTAAAAGCAGATTGCCTTTTGTCAATGAAAACAAACCTATTCTGAAAATGAAAACAGCCACAGGATGTTTTCCTTTAAATATTTTGAAACTCAAGTTAATGAAAAGGTAAACAATGTGGTCTGTATTTCATGAGACAACAGAATATTGCTAAGGATAGAAAATCAAAATTTTTTTATTGTATGTTTAATGACTAACTGTGGGAAAATAAGAAATAAAATACTGGAGAATTAACTTCTGTTTAAGCACAGAAGGGATGCCTTCTTTAGTTGGGGATATGCTATGGCCAACCAAAACCAACCAGTGAAGTTATGATGGCACAGCCAATTGTCACACAATTGTACATATTCTTCTACTGCAGTGAGATTAAAACCTTCTATGGATTTAAAAAAGCATCAGCATCCATCCACCAGCTTGGTCTGAAATATAAGTTCCATCCACTAAATACTGTGAGATTAACAGACTTTGATTCCCCTGAAAAACAAGATCAGCACCAGGAAGTAACAGAAACAACAACAGATCAAAACCCCAAAAGAATTCCATGAAGACACCTGTATTATATGTTTTCAAAAATTAAAGCTAAATTAAAGCCTATTTTAAGACTTCAAGTAAATATGAGAAGCACAGCATCAGTCATGACTATGAATATATAAAAAATTATGGGGTGAAAGCAAGATTAATTATATTCCTTCAGCATTCTTGTCAATAAAATTGCCACCTTAGAAAATAAAATTCAAACTATAAACCTACAAACTCCTTTAAAAAATAGCATCAAAAATTTCATTTTGGTGCTCCTTCACTTTATGAAATCAGCATAAGCCTGATGAATTTGAAATCTTGGCAGAAGAATCTCCTATGGTTAAGTGACAAAATGTCACTGTTTGAATTTAGCATCCCTCTTCAAGAATGAAATCCCTCTCCATGTAGCCTCACACATTCAAAATCTTCGTGTCTGCCCCATTTCTAACATTACAGTAACCAGTTTCTGACTACCTCATCTTCACACTGGAAAATCCTGGTCAAACAAATTTAAAAGAAGAATGCTTTTTAGCTTCATGTCAGTGTATCTGTGTGACCTTGTCCTTACTCTCGTCTATCATTAAGAGAAGGAAAAACAGTTAGGATGCTACTACCCAAACACTTCTCCAGAAATACCAAATTCCTATGATATTTTCCTATTAACTTGATTTTGCTGACATAAAACATTGAAAAACTTGCTGCACAGTATGCTAATAACTGAACTACATAATACATGACTGTAATATGCAATAGCAGAGTTATATTACAAACTAATGATGCCATTGCAGGAGTAAATGTCCCAACTCTACATTAAAACTTAGCCTGTGTACTATAAACATTTCAGATTTCAGCCTTCCTCAGTGGACCACTCATAGGAATTAAGGGTAAAGTGAAAAAACCCATAAAACTTCATGTATTGACATTTTTAAAATCAGAATTGCTTTCTGGCATCAATAATGTAGCATGTTCTTTGAAATGGTACCACTCTCAGCCTCAGCTGCTTATTTCAACGAGTGTCTTTGCACCTCTATGTCTTCATTTCATCTCTTACAGACATCACTATCTAGGCAGTTAATATTTGATACTGTACCATCAGCAGGCTTCAAGAGAAACATTACACTGAAACGAATGAGCCCTAGGGGTGTTAGAATTCCACCTTTATTTCAAGCTAATGTTTGTCGTGTTTTGTTTACATGTGGAAACTTCTCTCTGCATTTAAAAGTATTGAGAACCTTTTTCCAACTGTTGCTGAAAGCTTACTTAGATTATTTACAATAATTGAATCATGGATATATACTATATAAGCAAAACAAATCTATTTATAAAGACTAAGAATCACTACTATGCTTCCTGGCATTTTGTTCTAATTACTACGGAGTAGCCCACCAGACTAACGACAATTCATACTAGACAGCTATTAATTTTTCTGTAGATATGTCCCAGTGGATAAACCTCCGCAGAAAAGAAAGATCTACAATGAAGACACAACACAACAAACAGAACACACTGTGTCAATCCATGTACTTGCACCCACACATGCACCTTTTCACACTCAGAGAAGAAGGGGAAGGAAAACAAAAACCAGCAAGTCTTACCTTTTTGCAGACACTTTCAAAATTAACTTCTGTCCTAAGAGCAAGTCTGGTAACTTCATCTGGTTTTATTTCCTGTAGATGAAAGATAAGTTTATTCTTCTTATGATCAGACTTTACGAAGCCTTTCTAAGGTTCACCTTCCTTATAAACTTTCTAATCATGGCACCTCCCTAATCTCTTAAAGGAAGAAAACCAGTTTGTTATATGGTGATTTTTTGGATGTGTATGTAAACACTACATTTATACTGACTGACCTTTTCAAAACACTACCTTATACCTAATCTGACTGTATATACTAGTGCTGAAGGCAAGAGGGATTCTTCAACAGCAAAGTATGCAGAATGGGTGGTTTTATTTGCAGAAATGTTTCAATTGCCTACATTGTTGTACTACAAATAAACTTTGGAAGGCCTTAAATTCCCGACTTATCTTCTGATAAAGCTACATCATATCAATGTACATGAATATATAAGTTAAAGACAACGAAAATGAAGCTGAGACAAAAAAAATATTATCTTTTTCTTAAGAGACTGACTGAACATGCAGTTTGCATTCCTGGGCTTAAGCATTTGCACTGGCAGCTGAAATAGAGGAATGAAAATCCTGGATAAGTGGATTTTGTTAAAAGCTGAATATTTTATGAAACATGCCCCCACAACAGATTTCTAGCTATTTTAAGATACATGCTTTATGTAGGTTATATTACAAAATGTTCTATTAACCTCATCAACTGAATTAATTGAACACTATTTTCCTCCTAGGGCAGTGCCACTAAAAATCATGTTACATACCAGTTGTTTCCCAGATGGCCATTTTAAAAGCACGTTAACTATTCTTATGCCAGACCCAAATAATGTCCACACATTTTGAAAAGTTAAAATTCTGTACAAAGCAACTTAGTTATTCTGACAGCCTTCATGTTTAACAACTATATTGTATTTGTTAATTTCTTTCTTTCCCGCTTAAGTATTCTTGAAGCCTATACCAATATCTTCATTTTAACTCCACTGTTAAGTTCCATATTCTATCCCTTTTCTGTTACAAATCTGGAGCAGTCTGTACACTTCCTTAGACATAATTTCAGGAAGAACCAAATAGCTTACCTTCTTATAAAAGGTCATACCTTGCATCTCAAAACCTTATGTTTTTCTTGTTTATATAGATAAGATACTTTACAGAGATTTGCAATTTATCTAGACCTTTAAGGTGTTGCATGAATTGCGTATATCTTAAAATGGTAAACAATTATCTAGTAATGGGAAAAAAGTATCAGAACCTAGTTAAATTAACAATAACAACAACAACAACAAAATCTATTTTTGGGAATGTCAGAAGAGCTTCGTGACAATGAGACCTAGAACTCTGCAAAATCATCTCCCAGAGGTACTAGTGGAAGCCCCATCACTTAGAGGACAGGATTCACACTGGAAAAACACTGATGGATGTAGGAAATAATCTTCTACTGGCAGATGAACAGTTGGATGACCTAACAGAGATGGAAAAGACCTATGATTCAGTTTTCTATGACTGCCCAAAGTGTTTCACAGATGGTGAAAGTAGGACACATTGGTTAAGTGACATGCTTACTGTCACATAGGAGGTCGGGGGTTATGAATGAAGCTCTGGAACCCAGTATCATTCATTAAATCAAGATGTTGGTTTATTAAAAAAAAAAACAACAAGAAAAGATAATTCCTATGATCTTCATCCCAAATAAAACTGCCTATTTCCTGTCTCCTTCGGATTTAAATGCCTCAACAGGGTTCAGGGCAGAGGCAGACAAACTTCAGCAATCCCTCCATGAGAATGTCAGAAGTTTAATTTTGATATGACAATACTGCAGAATTCCCAAGACATTGAAGAATCACGAATAATACTGGAGAATGAATCACTTTGGAATGTGAAGTCATGAAAGCCACACTGAAATGCCTAGGATACAGAATGAGGCCAAGAACCTTCTGTTCAGGCTTAAATCCCCAAATTTATAAATTATCTCCTTCACTTCTTCTAGATTTAAGGCAAACTTAGTATTTTTGACTTAAATATTCTTCTACAGAACCTTGGTTTTGTAAACCTAGTCACATGAGTCAAGTTACTGTAATAAATACAAGCTTATTTTGTTTCCATTAATGGTCAACAACAGACAATAAAATAGAAAAAGGAGATAGTGGTATTTTTCCCAGCAGTTTTCTCAACTTTGAGGTGCACCTGACTCACAAGGAAAACCTTAGTATTGAATATCTGTTATGGAACCCTCTTTCCAAGTGTGCTAGGGGATGTTATAAATGGATGCTCCCTCCAGCATCTCTGAGACCAGCCCACAGATTCCTCCTTCCCTGATGCTGCAGCCCAGCCCAGTGCGTCCAGAGACCCGGACATCTGTCCCAGGTCCACGTATTTTTGTTTATGCTTTGTTTTTGTTTTGCTTTCTTATGGACAGGTTCAACCAGTAGTGAAGCTCAGCTATGCAGCATGTAGCACTCTCAGGACTCACATGAACTTCAGTAGAGCCAGCCAAGACCTCTTCCTACTTTTCTGATCAGGACTGAAGTTCACTATTGAGAGCATGCCACTTCCTACCCCCCCAAAATGCACAAACACATGAGCACTTGTTGATCCCTCAGTATCAGCACAGTATATCCTTCCGTCCATCTAGTACCACTTGGCCTGGGTCCATAGCTCTTGTGCCCCTCTCATGGGCCTCCCACTTGCTGCCTGGCAGCAAGTCACCAGAAGGTAGATGCACACACTCACAGGCACCAGCAAGGGCCCTCTGGCCCCTTCCCAGGTAACAGAACTGAAGAAACACAGAATGGTTAGAAGGGGCCATGAAGATCCTCTAGTTCCAACCCCCGCCATGGGCAGGAACACCTTCCACTAGAAAAGGTTGCTCAGGGCCCAGCCCCACCTGGCCTTGAACATTCCCAGAGATGAGGTACCCACAGCTTTGGGCAACATGTGCCAGTGCCTCACCACCCTCACAGTAAGGAATTTCTCCCTAATATCGAATCTTAACCTCCTGTCAGTTTAAAACTATTAGCCCAGGTCCTATCTCTACATGCCCTTGTAAGAAGTCCCTCTCCCACACACCGCTAGTCCAATTTGAGGTTTGCCAGTGAACTGCATATGCCAAACAGACATACACGTGGGGTCAAAGCACATGAATGTTAGACAGTCTGCCTGTCCTGTCAGCAGTAGTGCAGGCACACAACCTGTGACCAGCAGCCTAGTCCAGATGTGCCAAGAGCCTCACCGGCATGACTCACCCCAGTCTCACCTGCAGATGCATGTAGGGAACACACTGCCTGTCCTTCCTGATGGTCATGTGCTGTTACTGCCCCTGTGCCTGGAGCTGAGACCCCTGCCCACTGCTGCTGACACCACAGGCTTGGGGCACCTAACACTCCTGCTCTGACTCCCGTTGCTTGCCCCATACCCCCAGCAGCTGGCACCTAGTCCTTACAGCATTTGCTGGCAGAGGACAAAGAGGTGAAATTACAAACAGGTAAGAAAGAAAAAAAAGTCAAGATGACACTGGAAAGAGCTGGCAGAGGAGTGGCAACAGTAGGACCAGCCTGACTCAATTTTTCCAACAGTGTGGGGACAGATGCTCCTCCAGTCATTCACTGCCCAGGCAGCTGCTCCAGGGGGCAGTGGAGCAATGTCAGGAGAACTGACCTGTCAGCCAGCTGGATCCTGTCAGACTGCAGGCCTTGGCCTGAGACTAAGATAAAGAAACAGGATGTGAAAAACTACTGGACATAAGAAAACTGCTGGATGTGATAGACAATGCAAGAAGCTGCAGAGTGGCTGTACAGATCATGAGGGCAGAGTTACACAAAAACCAGACAAGCTCCATGGAAAGACAGAATACAGAGCAGACTTCAGGGGTGGACATCTTGCAAGGTACCAAGCTAACTGAACTAGTAATAGCACATGAAGCCAACATTGCATACAAAGTTACACTGAAACACCGAATTTGTGGAAAAAGTAACTGGGTGGGCAGAGACTGGCCTGGGTGAGCACTGGGGCACAGGAGGGGGAGCTGTGGGGCAGGTGGGTCACCTCTGAACACAGTACCAGAGAGGCAGCAAGCTCGCCCAAGTACTTACAGAAACTTAGAACAGCAATGTTGGCAGATTTTCTTTTTTTAATAAACCACAACTGTCTTACACAGAAAGACAAGACTACATTGAAGAGAAGTATGTCAAGTGGAAACGGTATGTGAAAATAGATTTCATGCTTATATTGATTGTGGTTGCTCAGATAACACTTTATCCAAGTGATACTGAGTAAGATAGAGGTTCTAACCTAAAAGGCATGGAAATGTAATTTATTGAATAGCCTCTGGAAGACAGCAAAATAAAAAAAAACTCACTGTCAAATGAGGCTTCAACACATCTCAGAAACGCAAGATTTTTCACGCAAAATGTATTCCCAGCTAAGCTGTCTCAGGCAGTTTTAGATGACTCAGAAAAAAACAAAAAACAAAGTCTGCCAGTGGCCTGTGGAAGCAATTTGGGAGTCCTCAGACTAGTAAAAATGACACAATTTTGATTTTGTTTTGACTAGTATTTTTTGTTTATCTTTATCATAGAATTAATTACTTTTCATCATTACTTTTTCACATTTTCTTAGCTGAGTAAGTTTTAAGACCTTCCATATGAAAAGATGACTCTCATCTTAAAATGGTGAAACTTCTACAAAAAATAAGTAATAGAGTCAGGGTATATAGAAATAGAAACAGAATACCCTTACCAAAGGTCATATTTCCAGTGAAATCTCAGCTATAGTTTGCTACCCATTTAATACACTTTCAGCTTTTAAAACATAACCATTATTTTTACTCTTAAACCTGTGTTTGAGACTACTTTCTCACGAAGTGTTGTAATTTTCCGGAGCATTCAGTCTGGTTTCGCTACTTTCTGTCATTTTTCTAGGTTGCTTAGTGAGGAGAAAGGTATAAGAGAAAAAAATTCCAGAACACTTTTTCAGCTTTTTTTTCTCCTACAATTTAATCCCTGTACGTCTTCTTGTCATAACCAATTTGCTCCCCTAAGTCTTTAGAAGTTCAGTATTTTAGTCATTCATAACAAAAGCAGTCTTAGACTTATGGGTAAGTATTACCATTGTGAAAATACACAAAAATGGGATATCTTCAAAGTAGTGAAATAAACCAGCAATGGCTCACCTGAAAGCTTATCCAGCTTCCAAAAAGAAACTAAATCCATTATAAGAGCACAAATTTGTTTAAGTTACGAAGGCATGTTTACCAGAAATACAGTGCTGTAACTGATTATTAGCAAACTGATCATGAAGAAAAAGAATACTTTCTTCCCCTAGCAGTTTATAAATCCAAGTCCCTTGTCAGTAGCTGTGACCGAAATACACGCACAAAAATTTCCCCTGTAAGTCACATTAGTGGACCACCACACCAAAGTAAATGGCATTCTGCCTATGTAAAAAAATAAAATAAATCCCAAACCACTAGATCCTCAAGTCCCCGTTTTACTAGATGTGCAACCAAGATGAACAGTACTACCAGAAGAAGAATTCAAATAAAATTAATAAACAGAGTAACAAAAAATTTGATCTGGTAAGTAAAATATGACATTGTCTAGTTAAGTGTGGCTTAAGCTTATTAGCACGTTTATTAAACAAATCAGCGCTACATTGACATACCTGCTTTATTTTAAAATCCCCACGTAATTTTACCACAGACAAAGCTAAGCACTTTCAAGTACCTGCCTGCCTAACTGCCAGTCTTTACAAACTATTAGTAAAACACTTCTCAAGCTCTGAGTAATTAGGTATCTTGAACTTCATCTACCACAGAATAAAAGTTTAAAGACATCTAAGGTCTCTAAGTATTTTCTGTATTTGCTCTCATTTTTTAAGTACAACTTTTAAAACAGGAATAAAATGGGAGGCAGTATCTTTCTTGGTAATATCACACAGAAGAAGAGAAGTCTAATCCTATACAAAAAGTCTGTAGTCTTAGCCCTGGAAATTTAATCTTCCATTTGGCTTTAGTTTTTTCCTCAATGGAATCCAGGCAATCCAGGTCACTCTCATCCTTATCCATCACCTGTAAATTACTTAAAATCCTTTCAGAGAGGCCTACTGATTTGTCCCAAATTTCCCTAACTGTACCCTGATGACAGGTAAACTCAGAACACTGTACTTGCTACTTGTTTACAACTGCACCTTCTGCAGTAAAGCATTTCTCACCTGAGAACTCACTTTTGTTTTAATCATTTCCTGCTTTGCTAACTGTGACAATTCCCAGTAACAATTTATTCCCCGCTGGCTGAATGACAGCATGGGAATGCCCAAATGATGCAACTGCTCAATGTATACTACTTGGTGCTAAAAAATAGATTGGATAATCATTAAGGTTCGTTGCACTTCTAAACCAATTCTAAAAAGACCTGCCATTGCCTCCCTTTGCAGCAGACACATCTATGGATGTGAAAGCATTACAAATTTACCAAGAGTTTCCTGCTGAGAAGGACTGAGGTCTTCAATGCACAGGTGAGAATCCAGTGGGAGCCAGTAACAGTCTCATGAGAGGTAGACTGATTTGACAGAAGTCCAGGATGGTGCTGTTAGGGCCATCCCTGTTATATGTCTGAAGCTGACTGATCAGAAAATTATGAAGACTGCCAAGTCACTTGTTAAGAATACTATAACCCTTCATTAATCTAGTAAATATCTATGCATCTCCATGCTAAAAACTTTACTGCTAGTTTTTTTTTTAACCATCATTAGGAAAAAACCTGCACTCACCCATCCTGAGAGCATCAGCTCACTCGCTGGCCCATGCAACTGAAATGGGGACTTGTTCTTGGAGTTCTTGGGTGAACCACACTTGGGGCTCAGGCCAGAGGATGTACTGGGAAACGTCAGCACTTCAGCTCCCCTCTGCTACCACAACCCACTCATACCACATAGGGAAGTGCCTGGTTGTGCCTACTAAGACACAGTTAATACCGGATTTAAATAAAATGCAACTAAACCCATTTGTTTTTGACACTCGAAAAAGACAAAAACATCTACAAAGTTCTTAGGAAAAGAAATAAAAGACAAAGTATACCTAATTTACTCACACTAAGGTTAAACATCTCTCTGCCTCATTAAGTTTGACTTGCCATTCTTCTTGGCAAGACAACATCTACGATTTTCAATGTTTGTGCCCATTTATGCCAGAGCCTACACCTTTCAGATAGAAAAGATAAAGCAATTTGGGAGCTATTTTATTTGGTGACTCACTGGCATAAATTCTTGCTTTTCAAATTAGAGAAGGACACAAAATCTAAGTGGTGCTATCATGTAAATCTTTTTAAAAAGCACAGGACTCTACTGTGTGGCAAGAGGCCATAAAAGATAGTAACTAACACTGTGGGGAGCATGTGTTTGGGAAGACCTTTTTATCTAATATAATGTAATACAGTGACAAAGTAAAGACTGTGCGTGTACACTCAAACTCTTTAACATAAAGAAAACAAATCAGCATATTACTAATGTACTCTTTGTTCTAAGAAAATTAAATACCACATTACAATGGGGGTAGGAATGTCCTTCTGACTAGCAATGCCCTGCATGTTGTGGAAGCTTCTCACTATCAAAGAGATATATGTACTAACAGATTTCAAATAGAAATCTAATACTGCTTGAATAAATACCACTTCAGAAGTTTGCATATATTCAGAAACAACATATTCTTTTAATAAATAACTTCAAGAAGTGAGCCTTTGCTAAGCTTACAGTCAATGCAGCAAGTCTGATAAATGTCTGAAAATATATGTATGTAGAGATGTAGCTTTCTGTGGAAGTCAAGTTTTACTGTACATACCTGTGTGATAAAGGAGAGACAACCACAGGAAAGCAAAAGCACAGAAAAAAATATTCCATGGGTTTTTTTTTTGTTGTTTGTTTCACCTGTGTAGCCAACAAAGCTTTTGCTGGCAACCTCACTGGATGTCTTGGTTCTGTATCACCATATACTGAAAACAGAGGTTTTATCCAGTAGAAATGAAGACATTTTCTCTCTAATTAGAGACAGGTTAAGTGAATTATAATTTAAATACATTCCCCTGTATCACTTGGATTTCAGGTTATCATGATGTTAAAAAGTAATTATAGAGTTTTAAATTTATAACTTACCTAGGGCCTGTATTATGAAGAGAAAGAAAAGCATAAGAAGAAATAGTTGAACAGTTTCTAATTTTCCTGAAGTATGCACCAAAGACATTTAATGTATTTTTAATGACTTTGCATGTTTTATCCACTGCCATATATTTTCAAAAGTTCTACTGAATTTTATGTTGTTTTAACTGGTCTTCGATTTCAATATAAGACCTCTAAAAATAAAAAGGTAATCTTTCTTGAAATCATTAATTTTCAACCTTGTTGGATTAATAACTACTTGGAGATAAATCCTACAAAACAGATTAAGGAAAAAAATGGTAAAATTTAATTCGTATTTTAAAATAACAAAACCAAAGACATCACTGGAGGAAATTACCAGAATACAACTTCCCCAAAAAACCAGAACCTTAGGAACCACCTCACTTTAGATGAACACAGGACAACTGATTTTGATGGGAATTAACTATTCCTAACCTGTCAAAATAAAGAATATTCCAAAATTACAGTTAATCATTGGGAATGTAAGAATGTACTTCAAGAGGAACTTGTCTAGCAATTGTTCTTTTTGTAAACTACACTGGTGTCAGGTTTTTGCTGGCACCAATTTTAAACATTACTAAATGTCTACAGTATTGCTGTCTCAGTTTAGATCCAAGTGAAATTCAGTGTCAACCTGAGAATTTTCATCTAGTAAGTTTCACAATACAAAATTTTATAGTTTTCTGGGTTTATTGTTTTCTGGAAAATCAAGGTTACAAAAATAGCCATCAAACAAAACTACACCATATTCCTATAAACACAGTTTTGCACAAATGGTTATCTTCCTCTAGCTAAATACCCTCATTCTTCTATGCTGCATATAGTCTTCTAAAAGCAGAACAAGCAGCTGAGGGAAAGACTACTTATTCATGCTTTAATAACAAAACAAAATGAAAAAAACAACTCCCCAGAAGAACACTTAACATGGCTAATTGTTTGAGCTCTTGTAAAATACCCAAACTTTATTTGGCAAGTATAGGCTGCTCTTTTCTGCCACGTTTATAAACTAATTTAATATTTCAAGAGGTATGCAAGTCAAATGCCAGCAATTACATCAGTCTACCGAGATGAACACTGTGAACTTGGCATTTTATTCTGTCAATTAGATTAAATGAATTGTTTCATTTTGGAGCTTCACATCTGATTCAGTAGTCACATTCAGAGAGCAGTCACTGTTTTCACCATAGCGTACAGAAAGCAACTAGCAAGCCTGCAATCTTGTGACAATTTCAGAGGTAGAAAGTATTATGGCAGTAAACTACAATTACAAGCATATACAAATGACAAAAAAAGAGAAAAAAAACAAGCTTAGAAGCACAGTAAGCATGATGCCAAAAATTATTGAGTATTCTTTTTTCTTCAAACATCCCTTAGTTCTGAATGTCAGCGTTCACTTGCACTGTAATGCAATCTGTAATTTCATTGTACCGACACAATTTGTTCCACAGTGCTTTCCTAATATTAAAATAACAACCACATGCGATTTGAGGGTTAACATATTTCCAAGCGGCCCTGCGTTGGCTGGAAGGGCCTGGGGTTTTGAGTTACTATCCGCGGTATTCGGCGCGGCTGCCAGCAGCGCCGGCGGCTGCCAGCAGCGCGGCTTCAGCGAGAGCGGCAGGAAGGCAGCGCTACCTGCCAGGAGAGGGCGCGGGGCACCCCTGGCGCGGCGCCCCCGCTCCCCGCCTTCCCGCCCGGCAGCAGCGAGAGCCAGCAAGGCGCCACCGAGGCAGCCAGCGAAAGGCCGTGCTGGATGCTCACAGCATTCCCAAACAACAAGATAGTGACTGACAAATGGGTGCAATCCGCATAATAACCCCCCACCCGCTACGTGCGGGTTTGAAATAAGAGACGGAAACAGAAACAAATAGTGAGGACAGAAGAATCCAGAGAGATGCAGCGTGAAGCAGAAACACGTGAATACACAGACTCCATATGCACAACCTCTTTGTCTGCTTCCAGAGGGCATAAGAGTTCAAAGATTAGACACCATGAAGAAAAAAAGAACCCCTTGTTTCCATTTCTTTTCCCAGTATGCACTGTTTCCAGGAAAATAACTCCTCTTCCAGTCCTTTCTTCAAGCTCCATGCAGGAAAAAATGAATTGGTTTTTGTCCTTTCCTAGAGATCTTGAAACTTCAGCAAGACAAACCTGCCACCTGATTTGCCCAGGATAAGGAGTAAAGGTGAAAAGAAGAGATCGTAACAAAACACTCAAAGTTTTGCTTTTAGTATATGCAGATTCTCAAACTGGTTGTTAAAACCTCCTCAACAAAATATGGGTACACAATATCTGTCCAGGACAAATACATGAATTGTGTAAACTCCAAAATCAGTAGTTCACCTTATATCCTGGCAAATCCTCTTCCAATTTTGTTACACCTTATATAGATGCTGCGGCCATATCTGATCATTCTTGACACTCTTCTTTATACTTTTACTAGTTTATTTGGTTGTTGTTACATACACAAAGATGATTTATGTGGTATACAGTAAAATAACTAATTTTAATAGGAATTAAATTTAATCTCTCTGAAGACAAGGAACAGCAATCTAGCATTTTCACAGATATCTATGGTAAATCTGATATCCACCTCCCAGTGGTTTCGGCAAAAGCCAATTTCTTTCAATCCAGTAAAAATTAACTAGTGGAAATGCAATTCTCACCACCACCACAAGTACTACTTAGCATTTATCACCACTGAATTTCTTCAGTAATTTTGTTGCTCAGTTGATCCATTCTGCAGTCTATCTTTGTATCTTCACTACCCCGAAATTCTGAAATCATCAAGCTCTGTCATTCATTCACTTTTTCTGAATCATTTCCAGCACTGATCTGCACAAAACTCCGCTGTTAGCTTTCCAACACTACAAAAGCCAAGCATCTATTCTTCTCTTTCGCTTACTATGTTTAACTCTACAACTAAAAGAGGAAAATTCATATTCATGAACAGCTTTACAAAAACAAAAACCAAACTAAAGCCACATAAAACCACTAGAGGCTTTGGAGAAAGCTGGACAACAGCTTTTAAAAAATATATAAAACAATATACAGACCCAACAACATCTACTACGTATTTACACCTTCAAAGAACTTCCACTGATTTGCAAGGAATGACTTTCATCTCCTAATGGTACCATTACTCTACCTCTTACTATTCATCTATGCATCCACTAAACCCTCACTTGAATAAAACTGCCAATACATCTGTCCAGCACTGAAATAATATTTACATTAGCATTACATTTCCAAACAGACTTCATTTTTTTTTTTAAGCAGGAGGTAGCCATGGGGGAAATAAAATTTTACACACAAAAGCATCAGTTGGAATAAGGCGTTATAGCAGCTGCAGTTGCCATTCTGAATTAATTAATTTCCAAGTGACTATAAAGACACTTACAGTAATCTCCAATTTCTTCCCCCCTCCCACCAAAAACCCTTCAATTATAGGAAATATGAATAAAACATTTACCACAATATTAAAAAACAATTTCTATTTGTGAAGAACAAAAGATCTATGAAAAATTTCTTCAGAAGAAAGAGGACAAAAAAGAACAGTTGATTAAGGATATTTAAATAGTTTAATATTGATCCACCATACTAAGTAGATACACTATTTACTGCAGATACTATTCTTTGCTTCTCCATAATAAATTAAAGACCAGCTAGTGTACACCAAGAAATTAATCAGAATTGCCTCAGAGACCTCACAAGGATTATCTTATCTTGACGACCACTACACCTCAGCATAGGATGATCAAAATACAAAGGAAAAGTACATAGTACTTACAGAAATGTCCTTTTTCAGGTTCTCATGAATTATGGAGACATTTAAGAAAAGGCCCAAATTGGTTCAGTAAAGTGAAATGCATGTTGGGATGATGAAAGAAGTCAACAACTACAAAAATATCTATTTTGAACACAAATATTTTCAAAATGAATGCAGAAACAAGCTGACACTTCTGTCATTATTTTGATTAATGGTAAGTGGTTTGTTTTGCTGTCACTGATCAATTTTCACATAAAGACATATGAATTGCATTATTCTTTTTTATATTATTGCAAAGGTTGTCTCTTTATTAAAATAAACAATGAAAATACACATAATTCAGAAAAGAGATGAAGTCTCATCTGCAAGCCCTATTTTTTCAAAGAGTGAAAATGGCTTATTCTGCATCCATACAAAAAATGAGATAGTAAAAATCTTACGCAAGACTGGATTAGAAAAAGCTTCATCTGCAAGCCATATTTTTAAGTCAGTTGACAACCTGCACTTAGAATGTACTTTAATATTCTCCTTAAGTTGTTACAAATCCAAGAAAAAGCTGCCCTTGTGATCTGTTTTGACTTTGTAACTAGGAATCTAATGCATACGAAAAAAACCACAATAGCTGCTTCTATTTAAGTATCTTGTCAACAATAAAGTTTTCAAATGAAGCTGATGATATTTTTACTGACTTTTATTTTTAAGAAATGCAGTCCATTTTTTAAATGTAATCTAGGACAGTATTTCAGTATATTAAAAAAGCCAAAAAGCTTCTGGTATCATAATGTAATAAAACAGAAAGAATGGCTGTCAGCTATTTTCTTCCTTCAAATTAAAACTGTATAGTACAAGATCCCACACTAATTTTTCTTTCTTGCAATTTTAACTATTCTTTTATGCTTGCTATCTAGAAAAAAAAAGCAAGTATCATATTCCACAGCTTTCTCATGCTGAGATTGCTCATTCAACATATTTTGACCCTGCAAGAGAAGCAACCAAGAGACTAGCTTACTAAAACAGTTAAGAATATTAAGTATGAAGTTTCTCATTTCAGCATGAATATGAATGGAAGCAATGTATCAGTGTAAAGAGTATGAAATGCTATGAAGATTTAAGAACAAAACTCAGCCAGTGATTATACCAACCCGCCTTCTCACTATTTTGAGAACCAAAAAAGGCAGTAAGTAGTAATGTTCAAGTAAAGTGGGTACACTGAGGAGACACGTTTATGTAGGTTCCTGATGAGGCATTCCTTCCTCATTTTTATTCATCAATTAAAAAAAAAAACAAACAACAAAACATCAAATAGCTCACCTTTTTCCATATCTCAACAGAGAGCTGTGGTCTCTTATTTTCCTCTAGCATTACTTCTGCTGCAGTGTACCTACAGAATCCATTCCTGCAGAGCTTCACAATCCTCACTACTTGAAAATCTATCATTTTTCTATTTACTAACATCATCTCTGCGCATTCAGCGCAGTGTCTTCTACATTCCTCACAGGCTGTTCTTCCTTCCACCGTCGGTGGACTTCCTGCTTGCGTTTGGGCTCAGGAACACACTGTTTATCCACACCAATTTCTTCTCCATTATGTTAACTGGTCTTTACATTGTGTTCCCTGCTTGAGAGAGATTTTACTTAAACCTTGACATAATTTTAGATAGCCAGTGAATTAATATGCAGTTTGTTTAACAAAAATAATACTCCCTAGTAAGGCATACGTTGTCCAGAACAGCCATGAACTGCCCCTGGAAAAGTAGAATGTGCTGTTGAGAGCACAAGAAGTAAACTTTTGGATATCGTAATAGGGCCGGACTACTCACACGTGACCAATTAATCCATTCGAAGCCCCACGCTGCCTGCATTACTGCAGAGGAATGCATCATGCATGGATAAAAAGTCAGACACATGCACCAAAGCAAGGATCTGGACTGCTCCACTGAAGGAGGGCTGAGTAACTTTAGGTTCTACCCCTTCTTCCTTCCCTTAAGTGCTCTGCAAGTGGCATCTGGCCCACACCATTGCAAAAGCTGAACCACCCCTCCTCTGCTTTGTTGAGAAGCATCAAAGACTGTTCCTAGGCTGACTACACTGAAGTTTAAGCGCTTCCCATCACTCTTACAAAAACTTTTAAAGGTTAAAGGTTCTGTAACATTAGGATGAATATTTGCTATCTATTTTAAAAGAAAATATGCAAGACTGTTGGAAACACATACTAGGAGAAAGAAAAAGCAAAAAAAGTGTATTAGTTTCCACTCTGACTTAAGACAATTTTATGGCAAGATGTTAACTGAAAGCCAGGTTACTGAAGATGAAACCATTAACCAAGAAAGAAAACATTACTGCTACAAGAAAATGATAAAGATTTACAAAAAAAGCCTCGTATTTCAGGATATAAAAATTCCATGCAAAAAGGCCATACTAAAAGAAAGACCTATGAAATTTCTTAAGCTGACCTACTACAAAAATCATCAATTACCCAGCCCTGTTCTCAGCCTTACTATTACTATTACTTTCAGGAAATTGAATGACTGTTATTCAAGGATGAGTGTGAAAACATCCTTCAAACTGAGGTTCTACTTTTATAAAATAATTTGGCTTTCAAAACCTTAATAGTAGAGTTCATATTTAAGTTTACTTCTGTTAACATCTTGCTACAATATAAAACTAGGAGGAAATTATATAAAGCATTATTTTTTTCCTGTATCTCTTGTACTAAATTCATTATTCTGTGATAAATACTGTGGTTTAAGTGTACTAAAAAACCCCATAACTGATCTGTTTCTCCAGTGATAATTTTCAGGATAGAGAAAGACACTTTCTTTCCAAGACACTTGTAAATGGCTGAAAACAACTGCTGCTCATTCCTAACAGATGGAAGGCATTTTTCCTTCAAGCATGGCAAATTGCCTTTTGTCCATGTTTTATTAATGGGCATCCTCCAAACATGATATAGAAACATGTTCCATAATGCCAAGGTTTTTGTTTTAAGATAAAGGCAAAAGTACTCCTAGACACATGGTAAAGAAACAATGATTACATTAAGATGTCACTTCAGCCAAGAAATTCCAAAAACTCAAGGTAAGCTACACATTGTTAAGAAATCACTAGACAATCTGTTATTTTCGTGTCAAGAAACTTTCAAAAAACCAATAGCTTCTTAAATATGGAATAAACCATGGATAATAAACCAATTTTGATAGCATCATCAAGCCTGACAAACAAGTAAAGAAATACCTGTTAGTATACACAATTTTATATTTCAAGTCTAGAAAGGATCATACCATTCTTTTCCACCATCTTTTGTGATTTCTTGAATAAATATTTTATACAGTTTTGGAAAAATGAAAACTGACGAACTCAAAAACCAGTGTATTATCCCAATAGCTTTGAGAACTCCTGCAACCAATTAACCCAGTTCCTGCATCCACGTAGCTGGAACTTTTAACTGCTCTCATTTCTCACAATGTTTATTTCTGATTGTTGTGCCTGAGACACTTTTAATTGTATTTGCCAGTTGAGTTTTTTTTTCATTCTTCAGTTCTACCAATGAAAATATAGAAAATAAAAAAATTAAATGTCATTCTAACAATAATACAATATATATTATTTGCAAATTCAAGTAACAAAAGGTTTTTCAATACAGCCCAGCACCAACACTTCATAGATTTTCAATATATATGCAGAACTGTGCATGCATGACTATGTAGAGCATATTGAAAAAACACATAGACACTCTATTAAACCTAAAAAGTAGAAGGATCTTATACCATCTCAGTCTTAGGAAACAGTGTGTTTAAAGTGATATTATGTCAGCACTGTCTGTTCAGAATCTACTTGAGGACAGGAAAATAGCATCCCTGAGAGTTAGTGATACAACTGTTAGTAACAGCAAGTATTTTATCCTTCCTGTTGTATCAGAATGTAGTTAGTAAAGATACAAACCAGAAAGAGCAGTTAAAATCTTTAACTGAAAGTTCAAATTTGTTTCATTCACAAAAACATTCCTGCTGAGCTGCAGGGTCAAAAAGTTTGAGAGTTTACAGGCAGCTGAACTGAGAAATGTAATTCTTAAGAAAGCAAAGAATTCTCCCTGATTAGGATTTCAAACCATTAGATTTTTTTTGTGAATAAGAGAAAATTAAGCCATTGCATTAAAAACTTCAGTAAAACAGACAACTGTGTCAAGGTTGCAGAATTTCAGCTCTTCTTCCTCGAGACTGAAACAAATTCCCTGTAAAATGGAATCCCCCAATAATGCCTTCTGAGGTCATCAGAATACATAAAGTCCTTTCAATGACTTCGTTGCCAACAAAAGGCTTTTTTTTCCTTCTTTTTTTTCAGGCGGCTTTTTTTTTTTTCCTTCTGGATATGTGACAAGAAGAAAGGAGGTCTGGGTCTGTTCTTGACAATGGAAGAAAAAGGACTGATATTTAGAAAGAAGTGTCTTTGTGCACTGGTTTAACACAATGGCTTTTAGTGGGGGTGGGGGAAGCCGCAGAAGTGACTTCTGAGAGAAGCTCCTCGAAGCTTCCGCTATGCCCAGCAGAGCCAATCCCTGAAGGCTCTGACAACAGACATGTTGCTGAACCAACTAGAGAAGTTGGTAACGCCTCTGCAATGACATATTTAAGAAGGAAAAAACCGCGCTCAGTCCTTCCCCTTCTTCTGAGGGGTGGGGAGGTGCCGGGGCCATCCTGGCGCCACGAACGGCTGCCGGGGCCACATGGCACACCGTCTTGGCACAGCTTGCAGGTAACTTTGCCTGCTGGACCTCTTTTAGCCAGCCGTGCTGGGGGCAGAAGGGCAGAGGCGGCAGCAGCGGATTCTTTTCAGCGCCCCGCACCAAGAGAGGCGCCGAACGGTGCCAGCGCCGCGGTGGCCGGCACCACCCGTGCGCTGCCAGCGGGGCTCACGTGGCCGACAGCGAGGCGCACAATGAGCCATTCCCCGATACTGAGCCCAGCCGAGACCAACCTTTCAGTGCTGCAAAACCCTGTAAGAACGTTTCAACTGGCAGAACTTGAGAACAAACAAACCTACAGAAAACAATTTTCTTCCGAGTCAGAGAAAAGGAATACGTGAGGACACATGAGGAGACCAACACGGCGACACTAAGGTTGGTGAAAGGAGGGAGAAGAGGTGCTCCAAACATCAGAGCTGAAATTCTTCTACAAGCCGTGGTGAACACTATAATACAACGAACGGTTTCCTTGTAATTCATGAAGTACATGGGGGGATGCAGATAACCAGGTGCTCACACTGGAGCAGGTGGATGTTGAAAAGCTGTAACACAGTAGGAAACCCGATCAGAGAGCGCAGACTCTTGCTTCCAGAGATAGATGAACGCTGCTCCCAAACTACAGCAGTTTATCCCTGAAAGACTACATACAACCCATGAACGAAAATGACCTATGCCATGTAGTTTGGGAAGACTATTTTGCTTGGGGAAGGGACTCATATTACAGCATGTTGGGTGGAATTGCTACTTGTGAAAACTAGAACCATGCTGGAAAAGTCTGCAGAGAACTGTCTTCCGTGGGAAGGACCCCATGGCATAACAGAAGAGACTCCTCTCCCTAAGCAAACTGAAGAAAGACTTTGAGAGAAAACCTGATCAAAACTCTCACTCCCAGTCTTCCTGTACTGCCAGTGAGAAAGGAGAGGCCAGAGGAAGGAAAAAGGTGTTCTAAAGGTTTATTTTAGTTCTTATTATCCTCTTTTAATTCTGTTAGCAAATTTTTCTTTATACCTTTCAGTTTTGAGCCTGTTTTCCCCATGGAGTGTATTCTCCTAATCCTTATCTCAACTCGTGAGCCCTTCAGTTTTTCTTTTCACCTCCTCTGCTCAACTATAGCAGAGGAGTATGAGTGAATAGTTCTTGTGGGTGCCTGGTGCTTAGCAGCCAGTGTCAAACCACGACACTTTGGCAACTGGGAAGAACTTGGAAAAAAAACTGTACTATTTTCTTCAACTGACAGAAGGCCTTCAGGCCTCCAACCAATAACGAATTTCCAGAAGTTGTAAGTTATGAATTCAATCAATCTTTTATCCTGAAAATACACACACTATTGGACTCTGGTGCAACATCCATTTTCTGGCTCGAAACCACTTGGGCTGCTGTAATTATTTTGTTGGATTTTTTGTCTTTACCATTGAACTGCTCTTTGTAGCTTGCAGCTCCTCAAGATGAATCATTCAGTAAGATGAAAGAGGCATTTTTTCTTACATAAAACATGTAAGGAGAAGTTAATGGACAACTTCTTAGTGTTAACAGAACACAAAAAATTGCTATATCCTGCACACAGTCCATCAAGTTTGAAAGGATTTTGAATGTCATATGGCATGTGTTTGTGATCCATGCACTAAAACTGTTAAAATAATCTAGAATAACTCAAACCTTAGTTGCTCTAAACTGCAACTTTATAGATCACTTTCTACTTCTATTGTGTCCAATCTTTCCTTAAAATTATCAAATTCATAATTTGAGTTATGTGAAGGTGTTTTTTATGAATCTTATGATCAATAACCTAGGACAGAAGATTGCTGGGAGTGAGGTTTCACCAATATAAAACCTTCCAGTCATCTCAAAGAACATTACCACTTTGTGGGAAAGCTGTCTTTTGTACTTTTTCCATGCTGAATGAGGAATATTTCTATGCCAACTCTAAAAATCTGTTAGTCCAGAAATCAACAGCGGTTAATAAAATATGTAATCAACTAGTGCTTTTTAGGTAGTGATTCATAAAAAACAGGAGCTTTTCTTTCATTTAAGAAACACGGTAGAGCTAGTAAGTACCAACTTGTGCATTTTTAAAGTCTAAAAACCTTCAAGTAGCCCAACCTTTTTCCTATTAAATATTAATATGATGGTGCATTGTTTTTAACAATAAAGTCAGCTTACAGCACATAAAATTTCAGAATTTCAAGTGCATTTACTAGTTATCTAACCAAGAAGTGGGAGAGTTTTTCCTTCTCAACTGCTTACTTTGAGGACTCCTCCCTTTCTATAAACTATTTCAGAGCAAAATTTGCCTTCAAGCTTTTTAGATTACAAATCTATCCTCCCCTGACAGTCACTCTTAAAGCCACCACTTACAAGTCCTGTACACGTTCATGCCAACTGAAGCAACACTTGAATGCACTTGGCCAATACAGTGCAGGCAGGCTTTAAGGTGTCTGCATGAGCCGATCCTGGAAGGAAAAGCACCATGTGGACAAAACAAAGACTCCTGCTAAATGCGTACAGAAAAAATCTTGCAGTGAAACCCTCTCAAGAACACTCACAAAAGCCCCATAAAACATGGGCTTCTGAGCTCAGTGCTCCAGCACACCTGATCACTTCATCATTCTCTTAGAAACTGAGGCACACACACTTGGCATTAAAAAACAATTCTAAACAATTAGATTAAAAAAAAAGGACAGAGAGAAAAAGGAGCAAATACAAGACAAAGAATAAGACTGATAGCAAGTCAATAATGTAGAGTGCCTTAATATTACTGTCATGGTGTTTGAGCAGTGCTGCCTGTTTTCTTTTCCCCTTTACTGGCTTATGAAGACTTACTGGAAGTATTAAGCTAAAAATCCCTATGATTCTACCTGAGCAATCTGGCACAAAACACATCTAAATTGGTCAATGAAGCCTTTAGTGTAATTAGCTGTTTTTGAAGACTAAGATCTCTGCAAGGCTGAGGAAAGAAAGAGAAATGTTAAAAACAAACAAAAAACCTCCCAGAATAGCACACAATAGTAGTGTAGTGATATAATCACTAGTTATATAATTACTACACTTAACAAGGAAACATTCAAAACAGCCATATTTTGTGAGAAAACATTTGTCATGACCTGTACGCGACTCTTGTGCTCAAGTCCTAGAATTCATAACTCATTTCACCACACAAAATTTTATGAAGTACCAACTAAAATTGAGAGATTAGCACAAATCATTATAAAGTCATAAAATTTCTGAATCATTTTCTTGATGTCATAACATATAATATATAAACACTGTATCAATTAACAGCAAGAGTGAAAATTAAAAAATATTTAAGTGTAACCAGTCCCTTGCAGCTACAATTTGAAACCATAACAGATTACTAATACAAATGGCATGATATTTAGATCTTGCAGGACAGACAATGAGGATACTGTACTGTCAGACACAGAAAAAATGACTCTCCATACTCTTGAGCAGCACAAGAACTTTAAATTCTGTGCTTTAACTGTTACAGTAAAAACTTTGAACACCACACACTGCTAAGCATATTCATGTTTAGCCTGGAAAGCTTAAGACTCAAATTGTTTAACACCTTGACAAATGCAAATACTCATAATTTTCTAGCTGTGTTAATGTTCAAGCTTACTCTGAAAATACTTAAAGTTTCCGTACAGCTGCAGAAAACAGCTTTTAGGTATGAAAATTACTGTCTCTAATATCGAATTATCTAAAAATGGCATTACCTTCATGGCATGGATTTCTTCTATTAATCTCTCAACTCGTTTTTGGTTCTTTAATTTCAAGTCTTCTGGACCCCTGCAAGTGAAAATATCTTTATTACGTTTAGTTACTTTATTTCCTATTTGGCAATACTAAGTAGCAAAATAAAAAAAAAAATCAGGAGATGGTGCATAAACACAATCCCTTATTGGTGAATGAACATTTTAGCAAAGAGCTGAACATAGCCTAATGCTTTTGCTGTACTGAACAGCAGAGGAAACACTGAGGATTTAGGAGAACAATGTGGAAAACAAATGTTACTGTATTAGAAAATACTAAACCACAATTCATACCAACAATAGGTGATACCAGTGTCTCAAATATAATTATATTTTAGTATCTGTAATATTTAAATATTCATTGGACTTGCTTCTTATTTTCGACAACTTGCTAATACTGTGAGTATACTCAATTTACACTATGAACACAGTAACAGATGTATCTCACACCATCTCTAAGACACATACTAAGTTATTTCAGGCCAGTAATCTTTCAAAACATAATGTACAAAATATTGTTTAAACTGTTCACAGAAGAATTACTTAATAGTAATGACTAAAAATCAAGTATGACCTGTATATCTATGCAAACAACGTATTATTTGCTACACAATCCTGAGGACAACTACAGTGAGAAAACTTGGTGCAACTTAAATTCAACAGCAGAATAAGCTAAAAGATGAAATCTGACACTGTCAGATGTGCTGTAAAAGGTTCTGTAACTGATTCAGACTACCTCCCAATACACTAAATCCCATTAAAAAAAGTTACCCCAATTCTGCTTTATGAAACTTTAGTAAGTATTTTTAGTCTAAAACGATGCAAAAGTAAGACAAATAAAATTTATGTGTTTTAATGCCTTAAGTTTTAAATGTAGTACATTTTTCTCCCATTCTTCCATTTTTGTGAATACAATTAAAATACTGCCTCATTTATAAACCACAAAAAACCACCATTATTTAAAACTGACTTTTTCGATTTTAAGTTCCTGATGTGTCTGGTTAGTCTGCGAATAGTGAGGACTCTGGCCTTCTTCACATCTTTTCTCATCTTCACAACCTGTGAAAAATATGGAAGACATTATAAAATGTTTTCCTTGATTACGTTCCATATACAATACATTCATTACATTGACTTAAATTTCAGAAATTAGTTCAACAAAGAGAACTATTTTGAAAATAGAGTGCATTTCCCTGCTAACCAAATCCCATTTCAAATGAATTCACATTTCCATTAAAATCAAACTGCTTCCATAAACATCAGAGGAAGAACAACCAACAGTCTGAAAATGCGTCTGAGGTCTAAACAGAAGACAAGACATTCCTAACTAGCCATACTTTAATATTCTTCTGAGAGCTACACTGAGCTAGAGATTTGAAAAGTCTCATCTTTTGCCTTCACTTAGCTTATTTTTGTCCCAGTGAAACATCAGCAGTACATTAAGTCCATTGGTGCATAATACGTAAAAGCATTTTCATTATTAAACATCTTATAGTGTTAAGGAAAGACTCTCAAAAATTAACATTATTTATTATGGAACAGAATTTGAGATATTAAATTCTTTTTATATATTTGAATTCGGTTTTTTTGAAAACAAAAATCCAAGTGATTTCTAACTCGCTACAGTCTGTCTCAACTTGCGATCCTAACCGGTACTCTGTTCGCAAATTTAAAACAGGCAGTTTTAAAGAAAATTTGTTAATGATATTTTGGTCTTAATTCTCACCCCAATAACAAAGAAAGAGAATTCTCATTATTATTATTAGACAGATAGGATGAACAAAGAAATCTTTCCAATCTTTTGCAACTAAATTCTGTAACAGAAAACCTTAGGCCCAGGTGCTGTCTAATGATGAATGTTTCAGAGATACAGGGAGTCAAAAGTGACTCTTTTTTTTTACAATTCAGCTTCCCCCTTATTTATTAACATATATCTTACTATGTCTATTAAGATTTTGTATTTAAAAGTTAAACACAGAATAACATGAAATACTAAAACAAACAAACAAAAAAAATCTGTCTTCCTGACAAAAGCCAAATTTATCTTAAATTTATCCAGCGGGATAAGTTTCAAAATTAAGTTGGCACCTCTTTCTCAATAAAGTTCTTTACATCAGATTTCTATTCTAATTTCTCAGAGATAACATCAAAATGACAGACTGATGACGACTGCACCACCTAGTCAGGTCAATGAAGAATATTAGTACTATAAACCTACATCAGGCTTGAACAAATAAGAAAAATCTTCAAAGCTGTCATGGTTTGACACTGGCCCAATGCCAGTGACCCCATGAAAACGTATTTTCTTCAACTAACTGCTGTGAGATGTGACCAGGAACAGGGCAGAGCAGGCTCAAGCTTAAAAAGAGAGGGGAAAACACTTCATTAACCTACACTAAAATAACAGAAACACACAGGAAACAGAATGAAAACCTTCCAAACATTCCTCCTCCTCCCACCCAATTTCCACCAAAGCACAGTGAGACAAAGCCTTGGAAACCTGATCAAGTTACCACCACTCAGATAATCAATTCTCAGTCCATCAGGGGAGAGAGGAGTCTCTCTTGTACCATAGTCCTCCCCACGAAACAGGGTTGAAACCTCCCATGTCTTCATGTACAGTGCTCTCACCACAGTCCATGGACCGAAACTGCTCAGAGGGTTCTTCAAGGATGCTTTGTCAAGTGCCAAAAACCAACCATGTCTCATTTTTGGGACAACAGTCCCCNGGACTAATGCTTCATAAAGTTTCCTTTACCCAGGAAAGGGCTAAAAGTCCGAGCTCCACTGCCCTCAGGAGACTGAAATCTCATGGTGGCGACTCCCACATACTGGGTACCTTCCCCCCGACCCCCTGCCTCTTCTGCTCAGGCGCTCTCTCTCTCTCTCTCATCCTCTGGTGGGGGGAACAATAAACATCTTGGTGTTTCTCCACCCCTCCGTCCTGCAGGGCTGGCCCGGTTCCATTCCCTTCCACCTTCTCTCTCTCTCTCCTCGGGGCTCCGGCCTACCTCAGCCTGGGCCTCCGTGGCTTCCCCTCCCCATCCAGCCTGTGGCTGGGCAGAGGACGTGTACCCTTTCCTGCGGCCAAAACAAAAGAGAGCGAACTCTGGGAATTCTCTGCTTTTAACCCCGTGTGTTCTCAGGGGCGATCCATGTCTTCAGTGGTCACACCAGGTGTCAATATTCAAATCTGACCACTGATTGGTTAGACTAAAACTGCCCAAAAAAACCCCTCACTTCCTCTCCAACTGAGACAAAAGCTCACAGAGCAGTACTTCACACCTGTGATGGGGAGTCTGGCTAGTACATATATACCCTGTGCAGAGACCATAAAGATGATACTTTAAAAAAAAAGGAAAGTAGAACACATACTTCTTATAACTGATTATGTTTGTAGCTTAGGTTATTTATTCAATCAAGCTGTTAAGCCCTGAAGGGTATTCAGCAGTGGCTTAACTGAAGGCTGAATCAGAGCAAAACAATTTCTAGAGAGGGGCATGTGCTGATTGTCAGCCTTACCTCTGCCAGGCAAGTGAAGGAACATGTGAAGCAGGGCTCCTCTGAGATACAAGGGAGGGGAATTGCATGGGGGGCAGCACAATGAGACGTAAAAGGGTAAAGAAGGGTTTGGGGACAAAACCAACCACCTAGAAGTGGTCTCCTGTTCCAAAAATTGTTACAGCAAAGGTTAGTACTTACCTTAGTTACCCTAGTAAAAGTAACTGTACACACAGGTCTACCTACAAAAGCATTTCTACTTCAGTTAACAGCAGAAACCACATGCCAAAAACTACCAAATGCCAAGTTTCTACTCCACAGCAGTACTGCTCAAGTCTTTAACATGCTAAGGAAGAAACCCATAACATCACCATTTGCCATCAAGGCATGCAGATATTTCTTTTTTATAAGACATTGAATGAGGTTATCATAGGTCCCTAAAGTACATATTCCAAAAGGAAGAAAGAGAATAATGCAGCTTCTGGCTGAACATCTCTTTGATACTATGTACATTCAATGAGTTTGGAATGTCAGATTCAAACTGGGTATGCCTTCTTAGAATATCTGGAGAAGGGAGGTTGTTTTGAATTTGGGTTTTTTTATTCTCTGTTTTTTTAATAACCACTAAAAACATTTAACAACCACTAAACATTTAACAACCACTAAAAACAAGCTAGAAACATACTGGAATTTAAGTAACTCATACTTTACATATTAGTTACTGTGTATGCAAACATGAAGTATATTTAACCTTCTCTCAAAATATTTTGTCAGGTATTTTTTAATAGAAATATTAATGCACACACAGCATGTTTCCAGGGCCTACAAGAGCCAAACTTCAGCCTGCTCTGCAGCCAGCCAATGAAGGCTGTATAGACATGACAGCAGGAATGAGGGAAGGTATTCGCTCTTTGGCAGACTAGGAATATCAATTTATGTAATCCAGTCACTTCTTTCACACGGGACAGTATGCATCAACTCTGTTCTTGGAAGTACTCATAACGTTCTCAAGAAAGCAGTCAGCTCTTTGGGAAAGAAATCAAAAAAGTTTAGCTTCAGATTTACAGTGTGCCTGAAACAATGGGGCTTAGACCACCAGGGTAGGCCCTGGTCTCTTGTATTACAAAGTGGGAGAGGCAACTTTGCCACCAGTAGGAAAAAAACCCAACCAAATAAAAAAACCTCCACCAAGAATAGTCATGACTTTCAAAAAATGATAACAAATATTTATTCACAATAAGGTATTTTTTATAAATAGTTCAAGAAAAGACAGTAAGAAAAGGAGAAGTCTTTGCACTGAAACATAAAAGGGCTGCAGTGTAAGTCAGGATCAGACTTTATGCTTTAAGACTAGGCAATAAGGATTTTTAATCTACTCAGCAGTCACAGTAAGCACAAAAGAATAATTACAAATAAGCAAAACACAAATGAAACAATTTCTTCTATCAATAGAGCCAGGATTCCTGGAAATTAAGGAAGTCTGCAATTGTATGTGGAAATAACCACTTCAAGGATTTCTTTGAACAAAGAACAAGAGATTATTTCCTTTGTTGAAGACACTTCTTTATTTTGTTGGGAAATACTATTTATGAGACAAGCCATTCCTACTCATTAACGTCTGTGTTCACAAATTATTAGTAATAGATAATATCAAAGTAAGAATAGATATAAACTACATATCAATTATTAAATACAAAAGAAGTCATAAAAGAAATGAACTCACTTTTGAAAACAAGCCTAGGTAGTAACATATACTAGCATGAATGCACATAAGCATATTTCAAAAGCTATGGTTATGAACAAAAATCATCCATTTGGCACTGTGCCTTTTCACGAAATAACGTTAAACAAAGATGAAATCCAAAAAATTCCATGACTGATGGTATTCCACAAAGAGATGTATCCATCAACCCAACAGCTTTCCATCTGCAGTAAGCACTGCCACAAAGCGTGACATGTACCAACCAGCCGCACGCAAACCATTTCAAGCTATAGGCAGATGGTAGCTGCTGCTGCCCTTTTAAGAAAGGGCAAACAAAGAGCACAGCAGGCGATCAGCAGGTGAGAAGCCAGAAAAGAACCAGAAACTCTCCTGCAATTCACCTTTTCTAAGGAGTGCACATTACTGAGGGAGATTGTAACAGGAACTGCTGGCTTCAGCACAGCCTACATTAATGTGATACTTGGCACAACGCTCCCAGTAAGCATCTGGCAGTGAAAACAGCCCCAACTTTAATGTATGGGTACCACTGACATAGTACAAAGGCACTAGAGGGTACATATCAAACCAAGAGGGTGATTTCTAGCAAATAATAAAGAAGTGTGTGTTTAAAGACATCACAAGAACTGTATTTAACCTAGAATGCACAGCTGAGAAAGGGAGAAACTAATAGCTTCACCTACTTCGCCTATTTCAGGTTATACCTGGCTCCAAAGGGTTAATAGCCATTCCCAGAGACTTGTCTTTTTGTGTGGTAGTCCAATCAGACCTTCCTAATCCTCAGCATGTCCAGGCCCTTCTTGTGCCCAGAAAGAAACTGACACAGGATTGCTTAATTGTACCTTTGATCTCTAAGTAGTGTCAAGGTTTTTTTCATGAAATAGTTCCATTTTGACACTGGTATTTCACTCATAGTTACAAATTAATTTCGACTAACAGAAGTCTTGGAAGGGCTGAATCAGTTCTTAAATCAGTGGTAGACAGTCTGGAAAGGGCTTCTGATCACAGACATTATCCCTTTTAAATTAATGGGACACTGTTATTGTACGTAATACAAGACAAAACACATGTGCAATGGAATAGAAAGTTATTTTAAGAGCCTCCCATATAATTAAGCTGTTCCAAAAAAACTTGTCTGAAAATTTTCAAGTTTCTTTAAGAGAAACGTAAGGCATTTTTAGATAAAACAACATCAAGAAGTCTAGTTTAGGTTCTGAAAGTCTATATTACTACAAAACAGTCCTCATACTAGGGATGGCAAGAAAAACACACCAAGGAATGTGGATAAAATGACAGTGTAGGTACAATCATACATTCAAATTCACATGACTAGTCAAAGATATTTGCCTTCACATTTTTAAGACAACAGCAGCAAAGTTCTCAAACGAACATTACATTAGAATAAAATGTTTTCCTTGGCCACTTCTGAAACTTGTTTTGAGGTCTGTACAAGCAACATGACTCCAAACTAAGCTATTGTTCAGCCAATTAGAAAAAAATAAAGGAAAGTGTGACTAAAGATTTGTATGTATCAAGAAAGGTATGTGTCTACTCTGAACTATAGTATCAACTGTACTTGACAAAAAAAAAAAATCTCAAAACCAAACCATTATTAAAAAAAAATCCAATGTATTAAGAGAAGCACTAATATGTTTCTGCCTATGACTTGTTTTAATGTATTTTATTCAAAAAAACACTGAAATACTAGAACAAATGTGAAGAAAAAGATTTTTTTTTTTATATTACCACATACAAAAGCTAATACTGTATATGAAAATACCTGAAGGACTTAGAATACCTTAAATTCTTCTTAACTAAAGTTAATAGGAGTTAACTTACACAGTCAGCCCCAGATATCCAAAATGCAAGAAAGCCAATAAACTGATGGACATATCCTTTTCTTCGGAGCAGTCTGAAGCACATACAACTGTTCTCCTTGGGCTTCAGCCCATGAAGTACTGAATATTTTGGTCCTGACCCAATAATGCACTTAAATTATTAAATCCTTAAACAACCAGCACTAGACAGACCAGAATTTCTTCATCCACTTCTGCTTTATGCCAACACACAGTCTAGTCCTAGTTCTAGTACAAGCAAGCAGAAAAGACAAATCATTCTGTTCTCTTCAAGGAAGGACACTACATGTAACCTCATCTAGTGGAAAAAAACCTAATTGTAAGAATTTGTAACATTGTGAAATATCCATAATGTTAAACAAACACATTCATTAAACAGAGGCCTCCAGCCTCTCCCTCAACATGGTAAGGTCTCCCCTATATGAAAACTGTCTTCAACAAGACAATTTTGCAGACACAACTGCAAAAGTATTTCTTTTACAATTTGAAGATGATGTTCCTAAAGCAGTGTTCTGTAGTTTTATGTAGACACATCCAAATTCACCATGCAGTATAAGGTCTCATGTCTTTTCTATCACTTTGATGCCTGGGAAAAAAGAAGGTAGTGACCTTGCTTTTCCATTTCAGTTTCTTCCTGTACTCTCCAGACTAACAGTATTTATCTGCCATGAGGGTCACAAGTGAGGGTGGGATAACAATGAGAAAACATCAAGAACCAAGGCTGTTAATTCTGTCCCAAGAAGACTCTATTTTAAATATAGCCTATCATATTGCTATTGACAAATTACCATTTACTAGAGTCCAGTGAATGAATGAGAGGAAAAAGATGAAATTGCAGGTACAGGATATACTTCAGTCCTCATACATTCCCTTCATGCTAAGAGAACCCTAGGAGGTTGAAATGAGAGCCTGATCTACTAGGATCAAAATGGCTCAAAGCAAAAGGAAAAAATTATTTATATATGCCCGTAGGTACACAATAGCTTTTAGATTTTACTGCAGTAAGAGATTTACTTTTGAACTCCCTCGTTTAGACAGTGCTTCTAAAGTAGAAAGGAAAGAAGTCACTAAAAATACATCAAAATCACTTGTTTTGTAGAGTGGCCTTTTTTACAAATTGCTTAAATTACACATCAACAAGTGTCAAATCAAGAAATCCAGCTTAAAAAACTCCAAACAAAACAATAAAAAGAAAGTGAAATGTGTATAAGCTGAATATTCAAGGTCTCTCCAATACCTGCAAAAAAACCATGGAACTCAGTAATGTTTCAGTTCTCACTGATCTTTCCCTTCCTTGTTTCAGGGCACATCAAAAGCATTGGTTTCACTTTATAGTTACTTGGCAGTCTTCTAACCAAGAAATTACCATGGCAACAGAGTATTCTCAATGTTAATTCTTGGTGCTATTTGGCAACACCCAGTTTTAAAATTCGAAACACCTGCAGTTGGATCACATATTAGCCAGAACTAACAATAGTACATAATCTTTTGAGGGAATAACCTAAGTGAAAAAATGTTTCTGGAACTTCATTACAAATATTTTTCTCTATTATCAGGAATACCAGCTTGAAAGATCTAATGATTTTTAGATTCTTAGAAAAGTTAGCAATTGCCAAGTTTCCTTTTTTAACAAAAACAATCCCTGTATTACAGTATATATTTTATACATGTCAAAATATGTGGAAATAGGCAGAAAGCTTCATACATTTGTATTATAAAAACACATAGAAGTACGGTGGCAAAGGCAGCAAGAAACAATATAAACACACCTGTGTGGATTATCAGTGTTCAGTTCCGGAACAGTTTTATACAAATATATACTGCAAAAAAGAATATTTAAAAAAAACCAAAACAACGTGAATTTTCAGCCAGATCAGTTTCCTGAACTGGTTTCCCTTACGGTCACATGAATGTTAGCTAGTTCCAGCACAAAAGAGCAAAGTAAGAACACAAAGAAGACAGAGATGAACCTCAACAAATCAGACTACAATAACTGAGCTATCCCTTCATTTAGTATAAATATCAAATCCCAACATAGAAAGTGCTAAGGAACACACAGATACTGTTTGTGCCATACCAATATGGTGTTCTTCTTGCCTTTGCCATCTGCAGTTACATGAGAACAGGTTTGAATCAAGTGGATTCAATTCTATCCTAATATAACTATCAGAACATACAAAATTTCTTGAAACATGAGGTAGATTCTTCTGTATTAAACTATTTCACCCTGCTGCCCAAAGCTGGCAGGAATGCCATTGCTAGCTAGAGCATCCAGAAAGCAAAACACCTGCAGCTTCTCAGGCCTCTGGGTACTCACCCTGTCAGGCTTCCCAAGGGGCTTGCTAAGGATGAATGAATAAAAGCACACCACCCACTTGGGTGAATTTCCACCTTCTTCACAGGAAAAGTAATGTAAACACCTCCTGTGAGTTACTGTCAAAACCTTCCTCCACAGTTTGCCCATGCTGCTTTCTCTGTACTTTCTCAACTGAAGCACTGAAATATGGGTTTCTTTATGCAATATAGCACTGTATTTCCTCCTGCATGGAGAACAGTTGTCATTTCTAGTGTAATTTCTCCAAGCAGAAACCACAGTGAGAACTCGGAAATCCTAGAAAAGATCATTTTCATCTAAAGGTTTTGAAAAGCAGTTCCAAGTATCTAAGATAGTTGGGAAGGAGTAAGGCTAGCCTAGAATTACTTGATCATTGCCAAAGACCAAAATTTAATGGATTTACTGCTTCAAAGTCAGTGTCTCACTGGATGGAGTCAGACTCTATGCAGTACTTCAGAAAGCATTCAAGTCCAAACCAGGATCATGAGACGGCTAGACACATTTCTAAACCCTAAATACACATCAGTAGTTGTAAACGTCCAGATAAGAAATAACTGTTATAAACTAGCCTCAAAATACTATATTAGATATATCACTGCATATGTAACGACATTGAAGTAGAAACTATACATGTTTTCCAAAACAGAGGACTGCCTGAAAGTAATTTCTAACTCTGCATTTAACTGATCAGCTGAATGCAAGTTTGAAAACCCGCAGCTATCACTCTGCTAAAAATATTTCCATGGAATGTTGAAGGAGGATGTGATCAAGGCATGCAATATAGACAAACAGACAAACTCAAATCAATGGACTTCGATGTCTAGGACATCTTAATCAGACCAGAGCTCTAGCTAGAAGTCAGATGTGAACTTCATGCCTGCTTACGCTTTGACTTTACAGAAAAAGAGTAACAGCTGAAGCTGTAGTAGTGACATAAGAATTTTGAGGGTGAAAACACATGAATAAATAGTAAGAGTGCTGACGGCTTTTACCACTCTTCAAATGGTGAACCTTTTAAAAGCAGCTGGAAAAGAGCACTGATCACAAGGCAACATTATGAATATCTACATTACTTGCATAATCTGAAGCATGACACCACAGCTTGACTACAATGACTCACAATCTGCGTCATTTTTACATAAATAATATAGGTCACAAACATGACCCAAACCTATTGTCTCGGTTTGGGTGGAAGTGAGTTTTTTAGGAAGTTTTAGTTAAACCAATCAGTGGTCAGATTCGAATATTGACACCTGGTGTGACCACTGAAGAAGTGAGTCACCTCTGCAGACACACGGGGTTAAAAGCAGAGATTTCCCAGAGTTCGCTCTCTTTCGCCCCTGGTAGCCCAGGGAGCGGCACCGTCTCTGCCCTGCCCGGCCACATGGCTGGGTGGGGAGGGGAGCCATGGAGGCCCAGGCTGAGGTAGGCCGGAGCCCCGGAGAGAGAGAGAAGGTGGAAGGGAATGGAACCGGGCCAGCCCCTGCAGGACAGAGGGGTGGAGAAAACACTGAGGTATCTTTTGTTCCCCCCCCAACCCCAGAAGAGAGAGCGAGCGAGCCTGTGCCGGCAGAGGAGGCGGCAGGGGGG